>OX381713.1:64821401-65056781 GCA_947462335.1 Harmothoe impar | reverse complement strand
TATTGGGGATAAGATGGCTGCCTACACAGGGTGGCCTATTACAGCTGTATATGACATATAGGTACATCATTGATGAGGGGTGAAGAAGGCCCTTAACCCAGATCTAGTGCATCCTATCCACACTTCAATCACGTAAGAGGCACAGGTCCACCTTATATAGCTAATAACGTCAACATCCGGGCTCCCACAGAGTGGGGGCATCCATTTACTTATCACGGGTCGTGGTTGCTATGTTACCATAAAATAACATGTACCATATTCGATGTAGTACACATCCCACCCATTTCTATATAACTTTAGCCAATTGAGCCCATACATTTCCTTTATGATTTTGGCTGATTGAGCGGATACATTTAAATCTTGCATAACTTTAGCTGATTGAGCCAATACATTTCCTATATAACCTAGGCCGATTCAGCCCATACATTTCCATAAACTTCATGAGATTGAGCCCATACATTTCCTATATATAACTTCTGCCGAGTCCGTATATTTTGTACATAACTCGGCTGATTAGGGCTCTGTGGACGATGAGGCCAAAAGAAACACGGTTTGTTTCAGGTAACATGGGCAGAAAATGTAGGGTTGGTAGGTCGGAAAACCTTTTTTTAAACTTTTTTTTAAACATGCATGAAAGCACTAGCCAACCTCTCCTAAAGCCCCCAAAACTGACCCCCCGAAAAAAGTAAAAATACGGAAATTCCTTTAAAATTGCATAAAAAAAAACGTAGGGTTGGACCTATTTTGATAGGGTCGGTCGGGCTACCTGGAACAAAGATTTACTTTTTTTTTGGCCTGACCATGAGTTAAGATAGTGAAGTGGTAGTGCAATATATATATATATACCGTACATACATATATATACAGGCTTGGGCACAACTAGTGATTGTCAAGGTACAACTATGTGTGTACCCTGAGCTGTGTATTTATACTCACAAAGTGCACCTTAGTCATTCATTAAAGGGCCGCATGGTGCTTTTATACACTCTGCCCTTTGTCCTCATACGGTACATAGTGCAGCGCTGGCAGGTAACTCACAAATGCTGCATTCAAGGCTGAATCTCACGACCTTTAATAGGCCAATGTTTTTGTCTCTGACCGGGTGGCGTCTCTGACCAGGTGCCGTCTCTGACCGGGTGCCGTCTTTGACCGGACATCACAGTGGGAGTTTAGTTACCTTCTACCAACAGCAGGAGGCTACTTATAGTTACAAAACAACTGCCATAACGTTTTTACAAAAGTAGTATAGTATGTATCGGAACGGGACTATAGTTAAGTACTGTTTATTACTCAATCGACATGCAGCCAATCAGAGGCCTCCATTTGGTCACGTGACCGGAAGTGACCTACTTAGGGGATTAGTGGTGACGTCACGTTCCATTTAAAAAGCCTTTTTTAATTTGTCAATTTCATGCATGCTTCCCCTATCATAGTCTGCATAACTTCTTCTGTCTCCCTCTACGTCTCCCTCTATGTGTTTATCAGTTGTCCAGTTTCTACTGGTTTCCGCTTCTCTTTATCTGTGTCTATTGCAGTTCTCTGTTTTTTCCCCATGTTTTTTTCTTTTCAAATAGAGTTTTATTAAGGCACATTAGACATACTATGTTAATACAAGTAGTATAGTATGTATCGGAACGGGACTATAGTTAAGTACTGTTTATTACTCAATCGACATGCAGCCAATCAGAGGCCTCCATTTGGTCACGTGACCGGAAGTGACCTACTTAGGGGATTAGTGGTGACGTCACGTGACCTAGTTAGCCAATCAGAGGCCGCCATTGGGTCACGTGACCGGAAGTGACCTACTTAGGGGATTAGCGGTGCATTCTGGGTAACCCTGCAGCCAATCAGAGGCCTCCATTGGGTGACCGGAAGTGACCTACTTAGGGGATGGTGCATTCTGGGTAACCTACTGACCTACTTAGGGGACCGGAAGTGACGTCACATGACCTAATGGCCAACCGGAAGTGACCTCATTGAGGATCACGTGACCGGAAGTGACCTGATTGATCACGTGACCGGAAGAAGAAGAAGAAGAAGAAGAAGAAGAAGAAGAAGAAGAAGAAGAAGAAGTGACGTCACGCGACTTAATGAAGAGATGAGCGTCTTTAAGGGGTCACGGGCTTTAAAATGTGATATCTTTTTTTTTTTGGAGGAGGAGGCGAGTCTCTTATTTTTTTTTGGTAAACTAATAAAAAACACCACGATATAAGTTTTTTTTTCATTTTTTATTGTTTTACGAGCGACTGGAAGTGACTTATTGAACTAGTTAGAAGCGTTCTTTAGAGTGTATAAGGGGGAAGGAGGGGAAGGAGGGGAGGGGAGGGGGGGAGGGGGGCCCTTTTAACATGCATGGGGAGGGGGGCGCTTTTAGGATGCATGGGGCGAGTGGGGGAGGGGGGGAGGGGGGGGAGGGGGGCACTCTAGGGGGGGGCACTCTAAGGGGCGCGTTTGTCTCTTTTAAGAAAGAAAAAGATTTTCAATCGAGAGACACGCTTCTTCCTCTCGAGAGGAAGAAGCGTGTCTCTTCGTGTTTTTTTTTTGTTTATCACGTGCTGCGATGAGGCGATCAGCTGCGACTGGAGGAAGTGACACTTTAAGAGATCGCGCGTCTTAATTGTTATGATATATATATATATTTTTTTTTTTTTACTTACTAATAAAGAAGACGTATGAAAATAAAACACAACAATTCACATGTCCGTCGTTCTCGTTGTTTCTTGCTTGATAAAGTCAAGTAATATCGCGATGCCGAGGCCAAACTTTCCCATGTCCTCAGTCAACACTCGAAGGAGTTCAAAAGGCGTACCGCCGGCGCCGTCAGCTTCATCTTGCCACATTTTCAACACTCGGAAGGCCCACTCAGCGGGACTTCCTCCGTATTCGCATTCTTCAGCGATCTTATCTAACCTCTCAGGCGACAATTTTAAATGGTCCCCCACCTCTTTCCACCTGCTACCCAGACGTCTGCCGAGGGTGCCCAAGTGCTTATGCATCGCGCGCGAGTCGGGGTTTTCGAAATCCAACCCCTGTCTGTGGAGAAGGGCCATCCACTGAGCCAACAGTTCCATGCGTCTAATGCGGGTGAAGACGCGACCGAGCTCGCCCCATCTATGACGATGCGGGGTTTCACCCCACCACACTCGGAACATCGCCGTACACAGCTCCTCCGGTGTCTTGACACTGCGCTCTACTAGAGCATCCATACGGGCGGCGCTGACTTTTAAGCTACTGCCCAACTCTCTCCAACAGCCGCTCAACTCTTTACCTAGTTGACGAAGCAAGGCGTCGCTATAGGCTAACCGCCGCTGTCCTACCTGTCGGGTCTCCCCATCATCGGTCTGCTGCCTCGCGCCGCGTCTCACGTCGTCAAGCTGCATTAACTTTTTTTCAGGCGCACCGGGCGGTGAAGGCGAGCTTGAAAGTGGAATAGCTTGAGCCATCTTGTCTCGTCTTGGCGGCGGCGGCAGCGGCGGCGGCGGCGGCGGCGGCGGTGGCGGCGGTGGTGGTGGTGGCGGTGGTGGTGGTAGTAGCCGTTACTGGGGTCAGAGGCGATATGTTTTTTTTCCAACAGAAATGAGAGCTTTTTATACAGAGGGAGTTTAATCCCATTTCCAACAGCGCTCCAGCTGTCTAGCGCCCTGTCCGCATGACGCTTTTTCAGCCGCTCCGCTCCTTAAGAGCTTAGATGACGAGGGGGTGTGGCATCGCTATCCGTGGAGACCAGCTGAAAACGGTGTTTTTTCCTCACTCATAGCCTTAATACCTCCTACCCCCTACCCGAGGACGTCTCCCTCCCTCTGACATTCATTGTAACAAACGTCAGAGGTCAGGTGAAAATCGGATTTTTTTTCATGCACAGCCTTAGGCAGCTGTCACCCCTCCCTATTGAACTAGCCGGCCGCCCGCCCGCCTGGCCGGCCCGGTCTACTCACCACGGCAGGAGGTGGCGATTTTTGTCTTACACTTAAGTCGCTCACCACATGCACACGCCTCTACTCACAGACAGACACGTTCGTCTTAGGGGGGTCCTGCTTCACGCCACACGCCTCCTGTAGTTTTTTTTTGTATACACACTGTAAGCTCATCACCGTTACCGTTAATCCTTTATACAGCTAACGCGCGCTGAATGGCTGAACAGGGTGGTAAGCGGCTTAGCTCACCACAGTGGATCCCTCAAAAAGGGATCCAGCTGAAAACGTCATACCTTATGTCTTTGTGAATGGCCGCCGCCGGTCAGTCGACGGCAGGCAGCAACCGCTTAACCCTTTATACAGCTAATGCGCGTTGAATTGCTGAACAGGGTGGTAAGCGGCTTAGCTCATCATCACAGTCGATCTCTCAAAAGAGGGGGGGGAAAGGGATCCAGCTGAAAACGTCATGCCTTATGTCTTTTTGTTTCTCTTTGTGAATGGCCGCCGGCCAGCCGGCGGCAGCTGAACAGGGTCGGTAAGTAGCTTAGCTCTAGAAGCGAGAAGGCGTATATAAGGGGCTTGGAAACCTCCATTCACTCACTCATTCTTTTTTGCTGCTCTCTACAGTCACCACCATGAGCAAAAGACAACAGCTAGCGGCGTTCAAGAACAAGAAGACTACGCGGAACAGCGTTCGTTTAGCGTCAGTGCCTGCTCTTGCTACTGAACATGAGACTACCGCCGCAGCCGGTTGGTCTTATCACCCTCCTGCTGTAGCGAGCGCTCGCGGCAGTAGTAGTAGTAGTAGTAGCAGTAGCACTAGTAGTAGCAGTAGTAGTAGTAGTGGTAGTAGTACTAGTAGTACTACTGGTAGCAGTCGTCGTGCTAGCGACGTTGTTACACTCGCGACGGTACACGTTGCTGCTAAGCGCGCTGCCGCTGCTACCGCCGTCCCGCCTGCCGCTGCTGCTGCTGCTGCTGCTGCTGCTGCGCCTGCTACTGCTGCGCCTGCTACGGCTGCGCCTGCTGAGGCTGCTGCTGCGCCTGCTACTGTTGCGTCTGCTGCGGCTGCTGCTGCGGCTGCTTCTGCTGCACCTGCTGCTACTGCTACTACTACTGACGACAACGCTCCTGGCACAGCGCAGTACTGGCAACCGGGTTTTTACCTCCCCACTACTGTTGATGACTTTGATGACCTGCCGCACGTTGCACAGCCCCTCTCCTCCACCACTACATCGACGGACGCCCTCGACGCCGCTCGCGCTGAGAGTTACAGCTATTCGGACACTCAGCCCCTGAACCGAGAAGAAGAGGAGGAGGAGGAGCAGCAACAGGGTGAGACAGAGAACGACGCTGACGACGAGGCGTACGAAGAACCCGAAGGGCAAGGGGTGAGCGGTACGTTTTTCGGCTTCCCTCTTCGACCTTTCGACCTCACTTCCTCCACTGCTAGCGCCCCCCCGTCCGGTCCGTGGCGACTGCCCTCACCGCCACCTTACGAGGGCGGCGGCGGCGCTTCATCTTCTACCGCTACACACAGCACGGACGGCGTGTGGCTGCGCTGTTCCAACAACGAGACCTCCGATACCACCAGCGCTGACGCTGCTCCTGCTATCGGTTCTGCTGCTGATTCAGCTCACGCTGATGGTGTTACTCATCCTGCGGGTGTGAAACGTTCTAAGGTGAGTTCCAGAACAACAAGGCCCACTAAGAAGAGAAAAATACAAGAAAAAGAAGGAGATGGACGAGAAGAAGCAGAGAAAACACTCGGGTTAGAGTTCTGCTTAGACGGAGCTTTGACGCTGGAGATCTGGGAGGACGTGGCTAGACTGTCTAGGAGGCCGCGCTACACAAAAGACGGCCAGGTGAAAGAGGCGTCTCTGACCAGAAGCAAGCGAGTGCACTTCACGGCCGACGCGCTGCGCGAGCTCATAGCACGCATCGCCGATATCCGCGCAGTGGTGCGCATACGCGACACAGCGGCCGCGCAAGGAAAACCTAATCACACCCCCTGGTTCGCAGTGCTGGATGAGGCGGGCGAAGTGTACGCAGCTGTGAGCTACTACAGCGGTAAGAACCTCGTCCACGTGCGCAAGTACGAAGGTCCTGACAAAAAACCCACACAGCAGGGGGTGACGCTGTCCGCCAGAGCGCTCAAAGAGTTGGATGACAAAACAGAGATCATTCTGAAATATCTCGGCATAGATTCGGAATGAGAGACGCTCAACGCTCACGCGCGCACACACACACAGCGTTTGACGTACGCTGTATGAGACAGACAGACAGACAGACAGACGGATACACAGACAGCAGACAGAAAGATAGTTACATAGACGACAGATTGATAGATGGCTAGATAGATAGATAGATAGTTAGATGGCTAAGTAGTTGGTAACCGAGTGAAAAAAAACATGACACAGTACGTATGCGAAAAGTGTTTCAAAATGTTTAAAAGAGCGTACAACCACGAGAGACACGTAGAAAATTGTAGAGTAGTAGCTAAGTTTTGCCCTCTATGCGGCGAAGGGGATTGCCGAAAGAGCGCTTGTCGACGCGAATCTCTGGACGGGGTGACCGTCCCTCCGCGCATATGTGCTGTACCGAACGGGGAGGAAACGTTCACGGCGAATTGGCCTGCGATACAAACGGGCGTCAGGATGCACGGGACTCGCGTGAGTGTAACAAACTTCAGGCTACCAACCGGCGAGTTGAGTGACGCTGTAGATACTATGCGTCGCATTCACTTGACACAAAGATTCAGATACAAAGTGGGTTTCTCGGTAGGCTTACTGTTACAACACAGAGAAGACAAGAGCAAACTGCGCTACTTCCACGCCTCCCAGAACAACGCAACTCTCATACAACCGCTCCCTACTGTAACTAATTCAGAAACTTTGGAAGAGCTCCTCTCAAAGATGCAAAACACCGTCGCTTGCGAGGAGGTACGGAAACTTTGCGACGCTGACACCAAGTGGCACGTTCTTTTTCCTACCAATTTGAACATCTGCGTTTACATGGGACCGGGGGAATTCCCCATAGGCGGTAGGATCACTCAGGCCGGTCGAGTTGGAAAGAGAAGCGGCGTGTTAGATTTTCCCAACAAGGACAACCTCTGCATCTTCCGCTGCATTTCCTTTCACTTATACAACACCAGCAAGCGCGCTTCAGATTTGTTACGTCAGTTCTGTCCCGCTGCCACACCTGAATCCTTTCCGGGTCTGAACATCCGCGACTTACCCGCGTTAGAGAACTTGTTTGACGTACAAATAGCGGTTTACACCGCGTCGCGTCAAGTGCCGGGGCGGAAGTTGAGAAGACGCGTTACTCTGATCAGACCGCCTTCCAGAACTGTGGCCGCCCGAGGTAAAGTCAACCTACACCTGACGGCGAAAGGCGGTTTGCACGTCTCTCTCGTCACGGACTTCAACGCGTACGCGGGCATATACGAATGTTGCAAGTGTAAGGCGGCGTTCACCACCGAGTTCTTGCTGAAGCGACACAGGAACCAGCTTTCCTCTTGCCGACAAGTCAAGTTGCGCTACGTAGGTGGCATCTACCAAAATTCGAGAACGATTTTCGAAGCGCTAGCAGACTTCTCCATTTTTCCCCCCGACGGACATTCCGGAATCTACCCTTACAAGATCGCCTTCGATTTCGAGGCTTTCTTCAGACCGTGCAAAGAACCGTCGACGGAGCACGTGTCCCTGCTGTGGGATCACGTCCCTTTGTCGGCTAGCGTCGCATCCGACTTTCCGGGGTGGGAGGGGCCCGTCTGCTTCGTCAGAGCGTCCGACGCAGATTCCGACCCCTTGTTGGACCGAGTTTTAAATCACATAAACGAGAACGCCAAAGCGATCGGGGAAGCTGTGCTAGAACTTTACCGACCGACGTTAGCGAAGTTAGATGCGGCGATAGGTGAAGCTCTCCTGCTGGAGGAGGCGACGTTCACCACCCCTTCTCCAGGCGGCTTCGCTGCGGCTCAGACCAGACACCCGTTAGTTCAACTGAAGAAGCGTCTTCTGAGATACATCCGTCAAGCTCCAGTGGTGGGCTTCAACTCGGGGCGTTACGACTTGAACCTGATCAAAATACGCCTTCACTCGTTCTTCGCCTCCGGAGACCGAAGAAACCAAGAATTCAGCGTCATAAAGAGAAGCAATCAATACTTGGCGGTTTACACACAGCACACGGTTTTCTTGGACGTAGTCAACTATTTGGCACCCGGTTACAACTACGCGACCTATTTGCGAGCTTTCACCAGGAACGAAGAGAAAGGTCACTTTCCTTACGAATGGATGACGTCTACCAGGAAACTGGCAAACAGAACGCTGCCGCCGAGATCGGCTTTCGACAGCGAGCTGACGGGCGTCAAAATGTCCGAATCCGACTACGCCGCATGTCAGAAAGTTTGGTCCGACGAGAAGATGCAAACTATGGAAGACTACTTGATCCACTACAACAACAAAGACGTGAAACCTTTCATAGAAGCTCTGAAAAATCACGCTAAATTTTTCCAAGATCGCGGCATCGACATGTTGAAAGACGGAGTTTCTCTCGCCGGTTTGACTTTACGCTTCCTCTTCCAAAACCTAGAAGACGCGTTCACAACGTTTCCCCAGTTCGACGCCGTCCTCCACGCTCTGATCAAAGAGAATCTAGTCGGCGGTCCTTCCATCATCTTCCATAGATTTCACGAGAAGGGCACCACGCGGATAAGGGAGCACAAGTACGGCGAAGAAGCGAGACCGTGCCAACACATCCTAGGACTAGACGCTAACTCTCTGTACTTGCGCTGCATGAGCGAAGCGCACTGCACGGGCTATTACGCGGTGAGACGGCCCGAGACCGAGTTCAAGCCCGAAATCAGGCAAAGAAACTCTCACAGCGCTTTGGAGTGGTTACGCTTCGTAGAGCACGACCGCGACGTGAAACTGCGCCACGCTCTGAACGGCGGCGAGATGGCGGTAGGCTGTCGGAGAATTCGCGTGGACGGATTTCACGCGGCCTCTAATACGGTTTTCCAGTTTCACGGGTGTTGGTTCCACGCTCACGAGTGCATACCGTCGCACCGATATCAGTGCGCTTCACTGAGAGAGGAGAGACGCGACAGAACGACCAGAGTAAGCGCTTACTTGAAAGCGTTAGGTTACAAGCTGGTCGTCGTGTGGGAGTGCGAATGGCGAGAGATGAAGCGTCGAGATGAGCGGGTCAAGGCCTCCCAACAACGCTGGAAGGTTGACGCTTTGAAAGTGTCTCGAAACGCGATGAGCGAGAGCGACATCCTTTCCGCTGTGAAAGAGGAGAAAATGTTCGGTTTAGTTCAAGTGGACATCACTACGCCGCCTCACCTACGAGAGTACTTCGAAGAAATGACCCCCGTTTTCAAGAACGCGACCGTTTCAAAATCGGACATAGGCCCTCACATGTCAGACTTTGCGCAGGAAGAAAAGCTGTTGAACACGCCTCAGAGATGTCTGATAGGGAGTTACCACGGAAAAAATATTCTCTTGGGAACGCCGCTTCTCAAGTGGTATTTAGAGCACGGTTTGATAGTCACCAAAGTGCAGCTGGTGGTAGAATACCTACCTAAACGCTCCTTTGCCGGTTTCGCGGACGAAGTGACGGCGGCGCGAAGACGTGGCGACGTGAACGAGAACGAGAAAATTCTGTCAGACTGTTACAAGTTAATGGGAAACGCTACGTACGGTAAAACAATCTGCAACAAAGAAAAACACACGGCGGTGAGATACACTGACAGTCGGAAGTTCGAACTATTGGCCAATTCGTGGCGCTTCAAAAAGGCGTCCGAGTTGACTTCCGATCTGTTTGAAGTCGAACTACAACCGAAAACGGTCAAGAACAACCTCCCTATTCAGATAGGGTTCATGGTATACCAGTACGCGAAGTTGAAAATGTTAGAGTTCACATACGACTTCTTGGATAGATTCGTCGATCGGCGCGATTATGCCCTTTGTCAAATGGACACCGACAGTCTTTACATGGCTCTCAGCGGTGCCACGTTGGATGACCTAGTGAAACCTCGCCTGAGAGAGACGTACTTCAGAGAGAAACGAAAGTGGCTTCCGACAGCGGTGTGCGACGAGCACTTAGAGCTTTTCGTGAAGACAAAAACGGAAAGAGTGCGAGAATGGTGTGCGCCGCCCGGCGGATGTTGTGAGAGACGGTACCTTCACGATCTGAGAACTTCGGGGCTCATGAAAGCGGAGTGGGAAGGTGACGGGATCCTAAGTCTCAACCCTAAGACTTACATTTGCTACGATCGAGTCAGCGACACTGGTGAAAGAAAATCCAAAAAATGGAGTGCAAAAGGCGTACAGAAGAAATAAAACCCCCAGGAACCAGACGCCTTCTTGGATGTTCTTCGCCAACGAAAAACTCTCATTGCTGTAAATAGAAATTTCAAAGTGGTGCGAAACAAAATGGTCACCTACACCATAGAGAAAGACGGCGTGCGCTACTTGTATTATAAGCGTCGCGTGCATTCTGACGGTGTGACAACGAGTCCTTTAGAGATATGAAAAAAAAAAAAAAAAAAAAATAAGCGTGTGCATCTTTTCAAAAATAGAGTGTTTATCAAGATTGAAAAAAAAATAAATAAAAAAAATTAAAAGAAAATATTGTTGTGTTTTTATTATCATACGGCTTCTTTTACTAGTAAGTCGCGCAGTCTCTTAAAGCGTCACTCATGTGACGACGTCGCTTCCAGTCACGGGATCCTAAACAAAAAAAAAACTTCTTCTTCTTCCGGTCACGTGATCAATCAGGTCGCTTCCGGTTGGCCATTAAGTCGTGTGACGTCACTTCCGGTCACGTGACTCATCAGGTCACTTCCGATCACGTGATCCTAAATTAGGTCATATGACGTCACTTCCGGTCCCCTAAGTAGGTCAGTAGGTTACCCAGAATGCACCATCCCCTAAGTAGGTCACTTCCGGTCACCCAATGGAGGCCTCTGATTGGCTGCAGGGTTACCCAGAATGCACCGCTAATCCCCTAAGTAGGTCACTTCCGGTCACGTGACCAAATGGAGGCCTCTGATTGGCTAACTAGGTCACGTGACGTCACCACTAATCCCCTAAGTAGGTCACTTCCGGTCACGTGACCAAATGGAGGCCTCTGATTGGCTGCATGTCGATTGAGTAATAAACAGTACTTAACTATAGTCCCGTTCCGATACATACTATACTACTCATATAAAAAATACACATCCTTTTTGTGAGAAATATTAGGCTGTCCCGGTCCCAAGACCCCGACTGTGGAGTCACTGTCAAATATACCCCTTTTCCAAGGAGTCTGTGTCAAATACACCCCTCTTCCGAGAAGCCGGTGTCAAATACAACCCCCCCCCCCCCCATTTCTGCGGATTTTATGCCATTTTTTTGTCAGTGCTGAGTCAGTGAAAAACACCCCTTTTCCGTGTTTTCTGTAACATGGATGGTGTCAGGATGGACACGGGAGTGCGGGGGCGGGATGACAGCACGGGGTGTCCGTATGGTAATCAACCTTTGTTAGACTCTACTAACCCTTTAACCCTTTTAGGATGCATGACATTAAAAGATGACATTGGTCGGCATGATGCACCAATGCAGCACCGGCGAGTAACTCGCCGGTGCTGCATTGGTGCATCATGCTGACCCTCCAGGAGTCTCTCAACCCCGTAGGGTCGGTGTGATGCTTGAATGCAGCACTGGTAAGTTACTCGTCAGGTCTGCATTCAAGCATTATGCCGACAAATGACATACCGCATTAAAGCACTATGCGGCCTTAACAGACTAATCACCATGTTGCCTCAATTACACCCAGATTATACGCTGCTAGCCTCCCACTATTACTTGAACACTATCATCACTTCCTTCGCTAATTTGTTCTCACAACAAAGATAGGGCCATCTATTATTCCTTTTCAGCGGTTCTCATTCAGAATTTTGGCCCGTTAGGGAACGTTCACAAATAGTGTCACCACCTAGAGGATGACAAAATGTGACCCGGACCATGGATATGGTTATGAAGACCAATTTAGGGGTCGCAATAGGGTGGTTCAAATTAACACATATGCATGCATTATTTGACACAGATATATTGAGACTGTACATATCATACACCAAATTGATCATATTTAATTTTTCTATCAAATTGGTTCCATTGTGGAAGGTTTAAGAAGCCCTGGAGTACAAATGGAAAAAAAAACGTTCTTTTTTCTTAGAACAGCATTATGGGATGGAAAAAGAACATTTTCATCAGCTCTAGTTATTGGGGAGTTATCTAGGTGTCATTCCCTGGGACCCTTTTCTTTCCCTTAGCTATATCTCAATTATTAAGCTCTACAGAGCTGTTTAAAGTAGCATAGTCACTTGAAAATTGTTGGAAATTGTTGAAAACAGGCGAAAATAGGGGAAAATAGGGGATTTTGGTCATTTTTCATGAAAAATCATCCATTTATAATTAACTATGCTACTTTGAACAGCTCTGTAGAGTTTAATAATTGAGATATAGCTAAAAGAAAGAAAAGGGTCCCAGGGAATGACACTAAGATTAATCTCCAATTATAAAAAGTTATGATAGTGTTCTTTTTCCATCCCATAATGCTGTTTTAAGAAAAAAGAACGTTTTTGTTCCATTTGCACTTTATGGCATCTGAAACCTTCCAAAATGGAACTAATCTGATGGAAATATTAAATATGATCAATTTGATGTAGAATATGTATAGTCTCAACATATCTGTGTCAAATAATGCATGCCTATGTGTTAATTTGAACCACCCTATTGCGACCCCTTTACCCAGGAAAATTGAATCTAGTGAGCGGGGATAGGAGGCATCTAGAAAAGAGATGTCATGCATGAACATCCCGTTACATGTAACAGGTTGAACCGTTCATAACATCATTAAAATGAGGCCACTCAAAAAAAGTTGTTTCTCATCACCAAGCCGTGAAAAATATGATAAGGGCTTTCTTTTTTTAAATCTTTTTTTTTGTACTTGGGGATTAAGTTGATATAGGGAAATTCAGACTTTGCGCAATCAATGTTCACATTTAAGTATAGTTCTGAGTTTATTGATTGGCAAAACAATATCTATAATGCAAGTTCTTCCTAGCTGACTGCATTACTGACAGCATAAGCTTTAATTCAATACCAAGTTGGCCAATATGTTTTGCTAATTTAAACATTTTTTTAATCAAAAGTGTAAAAAGAAAGAAAAAGAGTTTCCCCCGAAAATCATGAATTCTATGATGAGAAACCAGTTTATATTTTTGAGTGGCCTAACACAAAATATATGCGCCCGAGTCCCCACGAGTGAAATACATCAGAGCGGTATCAGTGAAGTTGGCATTTGTCTTTATTTTTTAATTTGAAGCCATTTAAGGAAGGAAAAACTACTTTTCCTTAGCCCATTAGATACATCCACATTGTATTCAAGGGGGTGGGCATTGAATATGGCCTTTCCCGTACTTAAGCATAGTAAATATTGTATTTCCAAAAAATAAATGCATATCTTATATGCCGAGCTACAAGTGGGCGTCTAGATGTTCTGGATGATAAACACCAGTTTTGCCTCTCCACATGATGACGTCCATGAAGTCCATGACGTCCATGACGTCCATGACGTCCATGACGTCCATGACGTCCATGACGTCCGTGACGTCCATGACGTACATGACGTACATGACGTACATGATGTACAGAGCTACCCCTAATGTGTTCTAGATAAAGAGAGCGGCAAAATGGCGCCCGTCACGTCGTCGACGGACGCTGCTGATGACGTGACCGCTTGTTTCCGGTCGGCCTCGTTCTGAATGGGCAGTGCATTGTGGGTACACGGAGGGACAGGATTGATAAAGTGCGTGACGCGTGGCAGGGCGCGTAGAAAATGGGGGGTAGACCCCTTAAAATCAACAGGGCGACATGGCTGATTCTTAAAAATTGACAGGTGACATGGGGCTTAGTGACAAATGACAGGAGAAACAAAAAAATAGTGACAAGGGACATGAGCATTTCTGAAAATCGATAGGGGATATGGTCATGTCTTAAAATCGACAGGAGTAAAAGAAAGATAATGACAAGAGATATGGGCATTTCTTAAAATCGACAGGCGACATGGGGACCCCCATCTGGACCCCCTAGGAACAAAACCGGACGCGGGTGGCGCGCGATATTAAAAAAAATGGCGGCCTATTGTACGCAGCAATGTGTGGGAGCGGTGGTGCACGTGGTGAGCGTATTGTTAAAGTATGATTAATGCTCCACCTAACCCTGCAACCCTGCAAGGACGGATTTCGTTAAAAGATGACATTTGTCGTCATGATGCACCAATGCATGAGGGGGTCGAAATCTTTTTGGTCCCCCCCACGGGAGGGGTCGATTTTTTTTTGGTCTCCCCCCTCAGGCAAGTTGAAATTGAGCGTTTTGGTCCCCCCCCCTTCAAGGGGTCCAAATTTCTTTTTGGTCCCCCCCCCTCATCCACCCCCCCTGTTATTAAAAAAAATGAGCACTCCCTAAGGCTGCTGTCAGGGTGTGTGACAGCAGCAAGTGTCACAATGACAGTGACAGCAGGTAGTTAGTCCTCTAATGACAGCATGATGTCCCAATGAAGTTTCATGGTAATTTGCTGTCATGATGCAGCAATGAAGTGCTGTTGAGTAAGTCGCCTTCGCTGCTTAGGTCGGCTTTAGTGGATCATGTCATGAGTGCATCATTCCGTAGACTTACTGGCCAGGGCTGCATTCATGCATCATGACGACAAAATGGCACTGTGCAATAAGTCAAAATGAAGGGAGTGTTCATTTATTAATTACAGGGGGGGGTGGTGAGATTGCACGCGGAGGGGCGAAAAAATTTTACGCCCCCCCCTCGAGAGCGCTTGAATGTTTCGAGCTTCGCCCCCCCTTTGAACTATAGTAACGCGCTGGCTTTTTGGCTAAAAAGGGGCTTAAATATTTATGCTCCCCCCCCCCTCAAGAGCGGTCAGAATTTTTTACTGCTCCCCCTCAGGAGGGGTCGGAAATTTGTACTCCCCCTCCAAACCCACCAACCCCCCCTGTAAATAATAAATGAATATTCCCTAAAGCTTTTCTTCGCTGTAAGGGTTACCACGTGGTTGTAACACCGGGGTACCATTCATAAGGCATCCGTGCTCAACACAGGGCCTCTCTTGTTCCTCATCCGGCGGGGGGGGGGGGGTAAATTAATTAGCAATTTTTTAGAGGGTTGGAAAAAGAGGATGACCTAATGACAAAAGAACAAACATGTCTGTTCACAAAGATACAAATCAGATTGGATTAGACACAAGCTAGAATCGTGTCATCGCATGGCGTCGTGAGGTTCATAAATCCTTATCCTCCGTGAATCTAGCTTAACCTGGCGAGGCCGACAAAGGGCCTGGCTAATGAGTTCACTATATGTGGTCCTGTGCTTAAGTCAATAGTGGTTGTAGTTATATTAGAGGCCAATTGACACCTACAGGAGGAGGTTGTCCCCTTCCTTTGGGGTGCCCACATGGGTCATAAAATTGTGGAGGGAGCAGGAGGGTGACCTGCTCTTATGGTTGTTGTAAAATCAAATCCAAGATTGGGGGATGGGGTTATAGGGTGCCCAGCATAGTTTAATTGATAGTTTAATGGATAGCACTAATATAGTACATTACGACCTTACACTAAGTTACAGTCAGGGGCCTCGCCAGGATGAGCTAGATTTTATGAAGCCAATGTGCATTTGTATGGACACATTTGACATGAATTCAGGATCACTCTATTATACCATATGAAAGAGACCAGCAGGGTCCATCGAACACTAAAGTACAGAAAAGCATCACACGGCGGATCAAAATATCATAAGAAAACTCACAAAGAGGGGGATAGGTGGGTCTGGACCACAGGTTTTAACAAGACCTCAGCTTGGAGAGTGAGTAGGCCATAGGGTACGACGGGAAGGTGTGCAACTAAATATCCACTCTCATCTCTGCAGGCCCCAGGACTCTACAGAGAGGTGGTGCCATCTAGGGTATGTTGTGTACACTACTTCTTAGTTAAGTTTGTAGAGTCCTGCAAAGAAGAACGTGGGTATTTAGTTGCACACCTTCCCATGGTACGCTATAGCCTACTCACTCTCCAAGCTGAGGTCTTGTTAAAACCTGTGGTCTGGATCCCTATACCTCCTTCTGGACCCTCCCCTTGGTGGGGTTATGCTTTGTCTGTGATAACACATGCTCACGACATCGACGGGGACGTGAATACTTATACCCGATATGACCACATATCCATGTTAAGCGAAGGTATATTTAGGAAACGGTCCCCTATGTAAATCCACCAAACATCTAATTTTGCGTTGGAGGAGGGGGACCTCTCTTTCTTGCCGAGTAGTTGATTTTGATACTTGTTTTACTGTATACATTTTTAAATGGAATTTGACACCAACTATGTGGACGTGCTGAAATATATTTGGATAGATGTACTTGCTGTAACTGCCCAATTCTATCTGTCGATAATAAAGATAAATGTTTTCAAAAAAATAAATCACAGATCTCTGTTGAATATTATGTCGCCATGTTGAAATCTTGTTGGCCATACCCATAGCTGTCAGGCCGACTCAGTGCTTTCTCGTCACTCATATAACCATGCAGCAATGCCTTTCTAGGGGCTCCAAAAATATAATAATAAATATTGCAAAAAGTAGGACTAGTTCCTAATGCGTCCGTAACGACTATTCCAGTCCCACATCTCCATGTCGCGTGCTGCTCCGCATTTGTTTCCCGCCCAATACCCGTTACAACGGGGGCCCAGTCCCCTAGCAGCTCGAATTAAAACTAAATCCCCCTGAAATTGGGCGATAATGAATCAAGTTGATCTGGCTGGTTTGATTTGTGGTCCGTCCCCACTGCGCCTGCGCACACAAAAGGGGGCTGCACATTTAAAGAGCAGGAGCCGACTTTTACTGGCTCTGGTTTCAGTATTTTCTACTTCTATGTTTTCTCTGGTTTTACCTGGACGTTTTTGATATCAATGAGGGAGTTGATTGTAATGGACACCCACTCTGAGCGGGCAATGTGAGGCAGAATTAAGTAATTTGATTAGAGTTAACCATTTATGGTCTCACAGTGCTTTAAAGTGGCATTCACACCACTCACACTTACCTCATAGCAGACTAGAATGGTACTAGAATTGTGAGTGGGAAGCGCTCGGTGAAAATGCCCCTTTAATATGCTTTGTCCTTTATTGTCATATCACATGATGCAGCCTACTCACCAGGGCTGCATTGATGCATCATGACACATTCCCTGAGGGTCGGCATGATGCATCAATGCAGTCCTAGTGTGTAAATTCGCGAGGGGTTCATTGATGCACCATGACGACACAATGGCATAGCGCACTTGGCTTATTATGAGTACTTAAACATACTCTTAAAAAAGGCCAGATGTCTGAAGTTGATGATCGGGAGGGGGTTAATCATAATAATTGGTAAATATCATTTTATAACAAGAAAACTTTTCAAGAAAATTAAAGACAGTCATCAAATTGAGTGCCCCCAGTCTTCCTATTGACAACCTAGCATACTCTATAATTGGGTCAAAAGGGTGATCATATTGATGACCTGGGTCCTCACTTATGATCACTCTGAAGATCACCAGGGTACTACCCCTTGACACAATCAAAATGATCACCCAAAAGTCCTCACTAGTGAGGACCTTTTTTAACATAGGTTTTCAGTGTAGCGCAATAAAGGGGCACTCAGCCTTTATGGAGTTAACCCTTAAAAGAAAAGAGTGGTATAGCCAAAAGTCCAGTTCTATTGATTCATTGTATAACAATGAACTTCAAACTGCACTGCATTCTTCAGTTTCCTTATTCATAATTCTACAAAACTATTTTAAAACAATAAAATCAAGCCTAATCCATCCACCAAGGGGGCTGCCATTTTGTTACGAGATTTGACGATATATGGCGTGAAAATGACGTAGGAGAGGACCAGCTGGGGCGACCTACACTGGCACCCCGTTGCTTGGGCCTGAACACTGAGTAGTAGGTCGGGGTGAGAAAGGCGGCCTACTACCAGCCGCGGCTCCCACGCTAGAGGAGTGTGTGGGGGGGGGGGGGGGGGGGGGGTAGTGGGTAGGACTAAAGGTAACAATTACACGACACTGCAAAACAGGTTTGTGAGTGGCACACTCTGTGCCTTTATACAGAAGGTGAGGGTTTGGCCCTCAGTGGATGCATTGGACAGTGAATGACTGGAGCAGGGGTGGGTTGGTGGGTGGGGGCGGGGGAGGGTGTCGTTATCCAGTATTATTATGCATGGCTTGTAGGTGTACCCAACATGTAACAGGTCTGCCCCCTGATGGCCATGTCCGATCTATTCACCTGCAGTATACAGCAGCTGCCTTCTTGTGAAACTGCTTTGAACTAGCACAATGTTCACATGTGACATCAGTGGCTCAGTAATGGCAGCCCCCACTCAGGCACAACAATTGCATGTTAATTTCAATTTAACTTGTTAAATGTTCAACTTTTGGATGAATGGCATTCATAAATGTGTAATAGGACCACAGCTGCTTTGAAACAAACTTGGTTGAAAATACGATACTCTTTTCTTTTAAAGGGATGGCATGTCCCTAAAAGATGACATTTGTCTTCACGATGCACCAATGCAGCCTCGGCGACTAACTCATCTGTGCTACATCGGTGCATCATGCCGAACCTTGGAGAGTTTCTCAACCCTGTAGGGTTAGCATGGTGCTTGAATGCAGCACTGGCGAGTTACTCGCGAGGGCTGCATTCATGCATCATGACACTGGAAGTCCATAGGTTGAAAGGGTTAGTCAGTACTAACTATCTTATAGTTCGTCATAGGTTTGTTAGTCACAATGACAAAGTTATTTTCAAAAATGACTGAGGGGTCAGATGGTAGTGGCTAACCTGCATTTGAAAACCACTAGTTGGTGCTACATGTAAGATACTATGCTGACCACTAGGTTGGTCAGTACTGACCAACCTGACAATATTAACTTACCTAGGTTGTCATATAGGAAGCCGAAAAATGACTAACAAGGTTAAAGGGGCAATCTCACCACTCACACTTATCCACATAGTAGACTAGAACAGTAGTAGAATTATGAGTGGGATACGTTCGGTGATTATATCACTTTAAAGGGGCATTCTCAGCAGTCGCACTTAACCACATAGTAGACTAGAACAGTAGTAGAATTATGAGTGGGATACGTTCGGTGATTATATCACTTTAAAGGAGCATTCTCACCACTCACACTTATCCACATAGTAGACTAGAACAGTAGTAGAATTATGAGTGGCATACGTTCGGTGATTATATCACTTTAAAGGGGCATTCTCAGCAGTCGCACTTAACCACATAGTAGACTAGAACAGTAGTAGAATTATGAGTGGGATACGTTCGGTGATTATGTCACTTTAATTACATGGTCGTATAGGGAGCCTAGGAATATCAGTGTAACCGTCTTATCTTCATAGTCCAGGGTGCACGCGACAAGTCTGTTCCAGTTCACTGGACACATCATGAATGGCACAGTATGAATGCCACGTACGGCCCGGGGGTCTTGATGACTACCTGACCCCCTCCTTAAATCATACCTGATTATTGCTAGGTGAGTACACTGACACAAGACCCCTAAGGACCCCTGTAGGTGAGCTCTGGGTTAACCCTTTAAAGATGGTGTGTCAGCTAAATGTTTGGAGATTTTTTAGTCTTATCATATTTCTATCATATATCCTATCCCATACGTCTTCCCTAACTTTTAAAATTATAGGCAGTGTCTTAGTCTAAAGAGGAGCACCTGCAGTGCAATATTTTCTACTGTAGGTCGACATTAAAACTCCCTATGTGTTTATACTGCATGGCTCAGTGCTTTCCCTATTAATATAGTTCCTGGTATGCTCACATAGGGGGGACACTGACTCAGTGAGGTGAATAACCAACATTGTTTTCTATCTCAAATCATGCATTCATAGACAAATATATTTAACATTGAGCACTGCATATCAGCTAAAATAATAACAAAACCCTTGACATTAAAATTATATCCATTTTGAAGAAAAGGTTTGGGAAGTCTATTAGCTTATACCATCTTTAAGGACGGCATGTTGCTAAAAGGTGACATCTGTCAGTATGATGGACCAATATAACTCCGGTGAGTAACTTGCTGCAGCTCCATTGGTGCATCATGTCAACCCTTCTGGAGGGTATTAATCCCATAGGATCATCATGATGCTTGTATTTAGCACTGAGGAGTTACTCGCCAGGGCTGCATTCATGTGCCTCTACATGGGTAAAGATCGACACGGGCGACACGGCGACACTGCCCTTTTAGGCACAGGAAAATCGGAGATAAAGATCGACCCACAGGGATTATTCTCTAAGTTCTTACATACCTAAAAATCGACACGATGACACCCCCATTTTGCTAAAAATCGACAGGGCGACACAGTCAACATTCTGGGGACCCATGTAGAGGCACATTCATGCATCAGGGAATGACCACTGAGGCATGACACATGCCCTCAAGGTGGGCTGTAACTATGGCAATAAGGGGGGGGGTGAAGGAGAAGTGGGGGGGGGGGTGTCAGAACCGCCTACTCCATGTACTACTCATGCACCCTGCGGTGTCTCAATGCCTCAAGGTTTGATGAACTTCATTCTGACTTTTTGACCCCAGCGTTCCCCTCGTCTAGCCCTTTGAGGACGGCATAATGCATTAATGCATCATGCCCTTTGTCGTCATGATGCATGAATGCAGCCCTGGCGAGTGACTCGCCAGTGCTGCATTCAAGCATCATGCCGACCCTACTGGGTTGAGACACTCCCGAAGGATCGGCATGATGGACCAATCCAATACCAGTGAGTTACTCGCCGGGGCTGCAT
Source organism: Harmothoe impar (assembly GCA_947462335.1). NCBI lineage: Eukaryota > Metazoa > Annelida > Polychaeta > Phyllodocida > Polynoidae > Harmothoe > Harmothoe impar. The sequence continues at coordinate 65,035,963 of OX381713.1, read as the reverse complement.
TGGTGCATCACGATGGAATCTTAATTGAATCTCTCTTTATCATTAATGCTGTGGAATACAAAGAACACAATCTATAAGGTTATGTATCTCCTCAGGGAAAAAAATAAATGAAATAACAACAACAACAACAACAACAACAAATATCATCTTTTAACAACATGCGTCCTTAAAGGGCTAGTAGTACTCTCATAGGATGGAGTGCCTGAAATACCCGGTATTGCTTTTATTGCTGGGTATATATTGAGAGGAAACATGCATGTTGAGGTGAATAGGCTTTTAGAGGCAAGGAGAAAATACAGTCAACACATTGAACACATGTGGCTGTGTCTCACCAGATCAGGCCAATGTGAACATCTTTGACCCAGTGCAATCTTTGACCGGCAACCATAAAAAATGATTTAAAAAAATTCTTCTTTGGTATGTAATGGATGATCTTCACCTGTCCTAAATAATTTGTTTTTCAGGAGGTCAAAGATGACAACCATTCAAAGATGGCACCAGGTCAAGGAATGCACTCAGTCAAAGATGGAACCCAGTCAAAGAGGTTCACATTGGCCCAATCTAGTGAGACACAGCCATGTATGGTCCCGTGCAATTTTGATGTAGATATTAGGGAAAGAACAGTGTGGCACATGGTCTCTTACAGTCACATTATTACTGTGAGTTATCAAAATCAATGTCAGGTACACCTTTGCCGAAATGGCTAATAATTGTAAAAGCTTCATTTATTCGACAACCCACAACCCACCATACCAAATCCCTATAGCGTGAGGTCACATGGTCGCCTGATTATATACAATAATGAAGAAATGGGAGTTGACTTGTTCCCGGGAGTAGCACGTATATGCCGGCATCGCAGGTCTTGTGAGATGTTGGTTCCGCTCTCGGAATGTAGCCTGTTCCTTGCAAGGTATGGTGTGTGGGTGTCTGGTACCAAGCGAAATCTCACGGGATATTCCGTGGACAGAACAAGGATGGCCGCGCACACAGAGAAACCAGAATTATCGTTATACAGTGTCTCCCCTTTGTCCGTATTCATGAGTTAGTTGTGTGGCTTCCACTCTGGATTTAAAGAGAGCTATAATGCAAAATACATCCGTCCATCTGTCCACTGATCCTCCGTTGAAACCTTCCAATCTGTATGGCCATTACCACAATAGGAAAATAAGCAGAGATCAGCCTTAAGCCTTACATGTTGCATTTACCACCTCACACTTCGACGTATTATATTACCGGAGATGGAAATCTTCATCATCATGCATAAAGGTACAAGCTAATAAGTTATTTGACTATAGTAAAAAAACACAGATATATAGGCCTAAACATCATGCATCATGTCGACCCTGGAGATTGGATACACTCCCATGGCCTGGAGGAAAATCGGCCTAAACAGCAGAAGAGATTAGGTACTTGGAATATTTCAGTATTTTTTCCAAAACTATAAAATATAGATATTTGCAGGAATTTTCCATGAAACCATTTCATTGCTAACATGGTAGCTTTAAATACATTTTAGATCTGTCAGCTGGGATTCAGAAGTTGGTTTACACCATAGATATCTACCACCGCAAAAAACAACAGCATTAGTACTGAAATATTTCAGGATCTATCTATTATGAAACAGTTTCTGTACAATGTATTTTACTTTTAGCCTATACTCTTAACATTATAATTTTACCCATAACATCCTAAAGCTAAAAATCCCCTGCAATACCTTAAATACATGCCATATATATTCTCTACTATACACTGCACCAAACACACTTGTTGATAGGGTCAGCCCCCTCCCCCCCCCCCATCCACCCTACCTCCATACAGCCGCAGCCCACACAACCTGATACCCCATTGGCTGACTTAGGCAGACTCCACTACGCATGCGCCAGGATCAACAGAAAGTACCCAGCCGCCTCACTTGGGGGCGCCACCATAAGACATTGTGTGACCAAAGGATCCAAAACAGATCATGTGCAAACAGGAGGGATCAGGGGGGGGGGCGGCTTTCAGAGCTGGAGACTGTGTGCTGCATATGGATGACGTGGGGGCTGGGACAGGGAGGGGGCCGGCTCCTGCTGCTGTTCAGCTTTACACGCTAACCCTACAAGGATGGCATAATGCATTACCTTTTGTGTCATGATGAATGAATCCAGCCCTGGCGAGTAACTCACCAGTGCTGCATTCAAGCATCATGCCAACCCTATAGGGGCTGAGACACTCCCAAAGGGTCGGCATGATGCACCAATGCAGCACCAGCCAGTTACTCACCGGGGTTGCATTGGTGCATCATGACAACAAATGTCATATTTTAGCGACATGTGTCCTTGAAGGATTAATGGCCGCATACTGCTTTAAGGAGCTATGCCCTTGGTTGATATGATGAATGTATGCAGTCCTGGTGAGTCTATTCCTGGGGGATGCATTCATGCATCATGACGATGAAGGGCATGATGCATTAAGGCAATGTACAGTTACCCTTGTCAGTTTCTCACCAGGATCGCATTCATGCATCATGATAGCAAAAGGGTATAGAGCAGAAAATACATGGGCCTGGCGACCTGGGGGGGGGGGAACATGTCCCTCTCCCCATTTTTGACCAACCCCCAAAGATGTCAACCCAAGAAGGTCAAGTAAAAAGCGGTCAAAAAGGGTCAAAATACCCTCGGTACCCCCTATTTTGAAACTGCTTGCCACACCCCTGAAAAAGCACTATGTTGTCCTTAGATAGTTAGTGTGTTGACTACCCAGGGTTGAATGGTATAGAGATTGACATAAGTACAGGGACAGGGAGGGGGGATTCAGCTGCTGATGTACTAGCGGCTTATGGACTGTTGAATATGCATTGGCGGAAACTCTATTCACCTGTAAACATACATAAATGGCACTACACTGAAAATCCATTGGTTGAAAGGGTTAGTCAGTACAGACTATCCTAGGTTGTTCATATGAGTGTTAGTCACAATGGCAAAGTTATATTCAAAAATGACGGAGGGGTCAGTCAGTAGTGGCTAGCCTAGGTTTATCATTGGTGTGCTGTATTTGTATACCACTAGTTGGTGCCATCTGTGATGAACACTCAGTGGCTCCCCCTGTAAATTAAAAGACTAAGGTGGATTGGTCAGTACTGACCAACCTGACAATAATAATTTAGTTAGGTTGGTCGTATGGGGAGCCAACAAATTACCAGCTAGGTTAGGCACTAGTGACTGAGAGATTGGTCGTATAGGTAGAATAGCAAAAGAGTATAGCACATAAAAGCACTATACTTGCCTTAAAGGGTTAATTGGTTGCACCCCCTACACACACACACACACACACACACACACACACACCCTCTCACTATGCGGCTGACCAGAGATGATATCAGACGCTGTGTTGACAAGGACAACCTTTGTTTGACAACACGCCGACAATCAATGTCCTCAAACATGTCCGCCTGGCCCCGGCTCCGTCAGGCACCGGACTGTCCCCAGTCTCGGGCCCTGACATTTACAGTCTGGGGATTTACTTAAAGTGGCATGGTCCGAATTTTTCCATATTTTGATTTCTATCTAAATATGTTCAAAATGTCAATACAATATCATATTTGGAGGATGGTATACAATAGAATATAATTCATGGGCACTAAGAGGTAATTAAAAGGGTCCCATGAACACAAGTATAGCCTCTAACAGTGTATTTTCAATGGGTGGAATTATAGCATGCACTCAAAAAGTCTAAAATTTAGCAAAAAAATTATTATTAGCTGAAATCTCAGCTTAATTCTGGGGAATAATGTTTAATGAAGTACTTAGGACATGAAGTATGACCATATTGAACATTCTGGTTCACTGTTAGCAAAATCTATTTTTGAGCCCTAATCATCGCACCATGCCATTTTGAAGACCTATACCTACACTGGACATTCTTTCCTCTGCTACTGTGTATCAGTACTTAGGAGGACATGGGTTCGAACCCCCACGCTCAATTAGTATGACTATTAACATCTTCATAATGCACCTTAATTAAATAATCTTCCTAGTCACATATTTATTAGGTAATATAACTATGTCAATAAAGGTGGATTTATGCTTCAAATTGCTTAGATAAATATAGTTTTTAATGTACTACCAATTCTGCCAAGGTGGGATTCGAACACACACACCTCATTGAAAAATGATCCAGGATTCCGGATCATTTTCTTTAGATAAAAATTCGCCCAGGCCCAGTAATGGGTCTGGAGAGGTCTAGGCTGGCCTGCCTCAGGCCCTGCATTCCCCTGTACTCAGGGGGGGGAAAAGCCGCGGCTCTGCCCTGGTGACAAACACATGCGTAATATTGTCCACTGCAGTATCCAAGTGGGTGGTCAGTGGTGAAAGAGCCATCAAGTGGTAACACCACTGCCATTTAGAGGAACTAGCTACTATGCTTCATAGTTGCATGCTGTGCTGATTAGACACAATCTAAAATATTCTTTTCAACCACAAGCACTGATGCTCCCATATGCTCCACTGGATATTCTCAGACATCATATATCATTCTATTTATTTCCAATTTTAGCTTCAGTGGAACATCCCTTAAATACTTACGGAAACAGTTCAAAGTTGACTGATTTTAGGCTTCATGGACAGCCCAATGTAAGGTGTTTCAGCATAGATTTCTCTGTTCTCCTACATTGCCATGCCTCTAATATGTATCAGACTCAAAGGGGAAAGTCTTTACGGTATGGATGTAGCATTGATCACTTCTTACATTTAGTAGTGTTTGAGTATTATGGCATTTTACCAGACATGCTGAGTTGAAGTGCTAACAGGTAAGTGGATAAAGTAAAACATGCGTTTGACACCAGTCGGAGCGGCGGCGTGGGCCCCCCTGCCTGTACTGCAACCCGGACTACCCATAGTCATGCACTGCACTGCCCAGGGTGAAATTAGGAATTGCCCGGGTGTTCCTCCAAGCCATTACAGTACTCAACATACCTTTGTATATGAGTGCTATAAATTATATTGTATACATCAGTCTATACAATAACTTTTTCACCATGCAGGACATTTTTTTCTGTGCAGGCCCAGCTCGATTTTTGCACTTCCGAAGTGCTACGGCAAAGGATAGAAGTAGAGGTAGCAGGAACTGTGCAGGGCAATTCCGGAATTGAACCAAAGTTAGATTGCACAGTTTTAGAATTCCAATCTGTTTTTATTGTAGGTACAGATATAGAATATAAATATATTTCAGGGATGTTTGCATGCATTGGAGGTGTGAAAACAATCAGGGAGAACCTAAATGCAAGTCACACCTGTATGTAGCTGTGAATATGGTGTGGCAGAAATGCCTCTGGTGTAATGAAACATTAAGGCTTTGGCTGCTGGGGTCCCAGATGATACAAAATAACCCTCTTGCAGATACATTTCTTGCCCTACCTTTCTGTTTGAGGGGGATACTGATATACTTTATAATAGATGTTCAGGCAATAGATGCTTTACAAGTGAAAATAGTACTACTGAGGTACCTTTAATGATCAATAAATGGTAGTGTTGCCATGGCGATAAATAGTAACAAATAGTATCCTATATATTCAATTTATTCAAATATTTGGAGTACATTTATACATTCTCAACTATAAACTTTTAGAGTTGGAAAGTAATAGATCAGAAGTCAGATATCTCTCGCAGCCACACACGGAATTTCCATATGGATATAATGCCACCATCATCAGCAGTTCCGATAGTAGATGGATTCCTTCCAAAGATGAAGACATTAGAGGTGTCAGTAATAACGCCAAGACCATCGCTGACATAGTCAGTCCCTACCAGGACCCGAGACTTATACAGCTTAATACCTACATCAACAATACAGACTATACTATAAGTAATACCGTAACTATAAGATGGCACAGTAGTGGAGACTTCAAAGTGCTTCCCCGGAGTGTCCATTGTCAGGTACAGAATTTGGTCGATCGCCTCTAATTTAATCTCTAGCACCTCATTCTTGGATGAGATGGTCTTTATGTATAAGACGGTCCATATTTCATCGCCATAATCCATAATATGTACATGCATATCAACACTGATTTCATTCAAATAGACTACATATTGCTCCGGAATTTTAATGAAGCCTGTCCATTGGGTGTTTACATAAGAACCCCCATTGCCTCCTCTATACACTGCATCATAGTCACAGTCTCCCGGGATGACGTTAGATATCTTTTTATTTGGATCAAAGTAACAATCTGTCAGAAGGAGAAAATATACACAGTATACTCAAATATAAGAATACCATACTTCTATAATATTCCAGTGGGCACAGACCCGCGTAAGATCCAGCTAACAGAAAAACGTTATTTTACATCAAAATAACCCTTCAAAACTTTGTATAACGTTATGCAATAGTAAGGAGCCTTAGAGAAACGTTATATAACATTATAAAATGTGGTATAACGTTTTTTTTTAATGGGGAGGCATTATTAAGTGCTTATTAAGAATATGCAGGACATTGGTAGCGCTTAATAAGTGGTTTGTGCCCAATGGGATATAGCACAGGATTGCTCTTCAATTTTGCTAGGTTCAAGACCTACTTAACCCCATTACTTATCATACAGGAGCAAAAGTCTTTTGAAACCTTCGCATATTGAAAATATGGAAAAGATTTGATGTTTGGTTCCGTTCCTGCACTTTCTTACTGTGCCAATAAACTATGGAATGGTCAAAGTAAAAGTGAGTTCTCAAAATAAATCTGTATATCTCGTATAATATAAGTACCCTAGAAGACAATAATCCCTAGCAATTAAGTCCCTTGTATTAAAGCCATCCTACATACCTGTATTATCGTGACGCCATGGCGTATACACCACATGAGTAACTGCACTTGATACCTTGTTGGGCACACATGATGTGAGACAAGGCACGTGACCTGTAGCACAGTTAGATGGGAAGTTTGCCTCCACTGTGAGGCCTGTCCCTGTCATGGTGCTTATGACTTCAGAAAAACACTCCATGAACATCCTTAACCTGTGTCTCTGCTCTACTGGTTTACATTGCATTTTGCAGTATCCAGTTATATTCCCACTCGGGACTTGGGATGAGATGCCTGGAGATATCACCAACATGATTATAGTGCACAGTTGCAGATACCTCCAATTTGCCATGGTGCTAGAACACAACAGATCAGATAAAACTATAGTCCAAAGGTCAATCCTAGGCAGCTAAGGCGTTGCATTTGGCAGTCTAAACATTCCAAACTGCTCTTTTGAAGCAGAGAGAAATTCTAAGTTAGGCTACGGTGACTTGTTCGGGCTGGAGAGTACCCAGTAGTGCACACGCTGCTAGTAATCTGAGATGCAGAGGTTAGAACCAACGTACCACCATATTGACAGAAATCATATTCAATATGGCTGATTCCGGCGTACATATGCTGATTGTATAGGCTGGTTGTATGGGCATTATGGTTGCATACCCTCCAAAGAGGGATGAGCTCGGAAATCTATAAACGTCTTGGCTATCCCATCTGATTTCAAAGGTGGAGGAAACATGTAAGCACCAGCGTGTAAGGCTTCCTGAGATATCCTTTCGGCGCATATATTTCTCGTAAATAATATAACAATGTAACTCTGGTTGTCTCCTCGATGGTCTTACATATCAAATGTGAAAGATAGAAATCCAATATAGTGTTAAATCTGATTACAATCAGGCTTTACACTCATCTTGATGTCAATATTGGTTAAGGCCATAATGATGAATTTGATGAATACAATAGCAAGTTCAGTTATGAAGTAAATTCATTAATTTGCCCAATAATTTGGAAATACTCTGATAATAATGGACCTGTAAAAGTTAGACACTAAGGGCTACATTTTTATAGTCATGTGAGTGTAGCAAAATAGTTTATACCATCTTGATCGCATATGTTTGAATTAAGTTAGTCATATAGTCAACCCATCATTAAACATAACCTTGGCCGAATTTGGCTATATATGGTCATTTGACTATGATTTGATTCTCTCATGCTCTAATGTAGTCACCATGACTAAGAGATAAAGTGTCTGATGAGAAAGCAGAATAACAAGGGTAATTTAAGTACTGAAGGCATGACAAGGTTCAGCAGGGCAGGACAAACAACACTGAAAATCCATAGGTTGAAAGGGTAGGTCAGTACACACTATCCTAGGTTGATCATATGAGTGTTAGTCACAATGGAAAAGTTATATTAAAATATAAACGAGGGGTCAGTCAGTTGTGGCTAACCTAGGTTCATCATTGGTGTGTTGTATTTGTATAACACTTGTTGGTGCCACCTGTTATGACCACTCAGTGGCTCCCCCTGGAAATAAAAAGACTAAGGTGGGTTGGTCAGTAGTGACCAACCTGACAATAATAACTACTCAAGGTTGGTCTTATAGGGAGCCAAAAAATGACTGACTAGGTTAGGCACTAGTGACTGAGAGATTGGTCGTATAGGGAGCCTAGGAATATCAGTGCACAGCAGTGACAGGTACAACTTGAATATCTGGTGAAGGAGACTCCCACTGAACTAAAACTAGAGGCGTTTTAGAAGTATATACAACATATCGCATTATATTATAGTACTTTTTCATACTGCAAAAGCACTCAGTACTACCCTTGTTTGACCTGTTTTGACAAACAGAGAATCAAAATGTTTCCACTGCTCATATTCTTTGGTAGCCGTTTCTAATTATTTGTTCTTGTCTACACAACATACACAATGTTGAGCTGGATCTATGTTTCAACGCGCGGGCTTTTCGGCTAAAAACAGATTGAAACCCCCCCTACAAGAGGGGGTGGCAGGGGGTGGCAGGGGGTGGCAGGGGGTGGCAGGGGGTGGCAGGGGGTGGCAGGGGGTGGCAGGGGGTGGTGGCAGGGGGTGTGGAGAGGGCAGGGGGTGGCAGGAGGTGGCAGGGGGTGGCAGGGGGTGGTGGCAGGGGGTGTGGAGAGGGCAGGGGGTGGCAGGGGGTGGCAGGGGATGGTGGCAGGGGGTGGTGGCAGGGGGTGGTGGCAGGGGGTGGCAGGGGGTGGCAGGGGGTGGTGGCAGGGGGTGGTGGCAGGTGGTGGCAGGGGGTGGCAGGGGGTGGCAGGGGGTGGCAGGGGATGGTAGGGGGTGGCAGGGGATGGCAGGGGGTGGCAGGGGGTGGCAGGGGGTGGCAGGGGGTGGCAGGGGATGGCAGGGGGTGGTGGTAGGGGTGTGGAGAGGGCAGGGGGTGGCAGGGGGTGGCAGGGGGTGGCAGGGGGTGGCAGGGGGTGGTAGGGGTGTGGAGAGGGCAGGGGGAGGCAGGGGGTGGCAGGGGGTGGCAGGGGGTGGTAGGGGGTGGCAGGGGGTGGTGGCAGGGGGTGGTGGCAGGGGGTGGCAGGGGGTGACAGGAGGTTGCAGGGGGTGACAGGAGGTGGCAGGGGGTGGCAGGGGGCGGCAGGGGGTTGCAGGGGGTGGTGGCAGGGGATGGTGGCAGGGGATGGTGATAAGGGGCAGGGGGTAGCAGGGGGTGGCAGGGGGTGGTGGCAGGGGGTGGCAGGGGGTAGCAGGGGGTGGCAGGGGGTGGCAGGGGGTGGCAGGGGGTGGTGGCAGGGGGTGGCAGGGGGTGGCAGGGGTGGCAGGGGGTGGCAGGGGGTGGCAGGGGGTGGTGGCAGGGGGTGGCAGGGGTTGGTGGCAGGGGGTGGCAGGGGGTGGTGGCAGGGGGTGGTGGCAGGGGGTGGCAGGGGGTGGCAGGGGGTGGTGGCAGGGGGTGGTGGCAGGGGATGGTAGGGGGTGGCAGGGGGTGGCAGGGGGTGGCAGGGGGTGGCAGGGGGTGGCAGGGGGTGGCAGGGGGTGGTAGGGGGTGGCAGGGGGTGGCAGGGGGTGGCAGGGGATGGCAGGGGGTGGCAGGGGGTGGCAGGGGGTGGTGGCAGGGGATGGAAGGGGGTGGCAGGGGGTGGTAGCAGGGGGTGGCAGGGGGTGGCAGGGGGTGGCAGGGGGTGGCAGGGGGTGGTGGCAGGGGGTGGTGGCAGGGGGGTGGTAGCAGGGGGTGGCAGGGGGTGGCAGGGGGTGGCAGGGGGTGGCAGGGGGTGGCAGGGGGTGGCAGGGGATGGTGGCAGGGGGTTGTGGCAGGGGATGGTGGCAGGGGGTGGCAGGGGATGGCAGGGGGCAGGGGGTGGCAGGGATGTGGCAAGGGGTGGCAGGGAGTATGGCAGCTTGTATAGTGACAATCTGACTGGGGTAGATTGGCCCGGGCGGGAGTCATGAATATCTGAGCGGGACACATCAGTGCTGGATTGAGTGATGCCTTCTGGGCCGGAATGGGCAGTAATTTCCATCATAGGTGAACTAACAGATCCTGTAAACAGAGCCGCCCCGTGCCTCTCTCACTAAACCAGCTGTGTTCACCCCGCCACTAAAGGGGGTGGCAGGGGGTGGCAGGGGGTGGTGGCAGGGGGTGTGGAGAGGGCAGGGGGTGGCAGGGGGTGGCAGGGGATGGTGGCAGGGGGTGGTGGCAGGGGGTGGTGGCAGGGGGTGGCAGGGGGTGGCAGGGGGTGGTGGCAGGGGGTGGTGGCAGGTGGTGGCAGGGGGTGGCAGGGGGTGGCAGGGGGTGGCAGGGGATGGTAGGGGGTGGCAGGGGATGGCAGGGGGTGGCAGGGGGTGGCAGGGGGTGGCAGGGGGTGGCAGGGGATGGCAGGGGGTGGTGGTAGGGGTGTGGAGAGGGCAGGGGGTGGCAGGGGGTGGCAGGGGGTGGCAGGGGGTGGCAGGGGGTGGTAGGGGTGTGGAGAGGGCAGGGGGAGGCAGGGGGTGGCAGGGGGTGGCAGGGGGTGGTAGGGGGTGGCAGGGGGTGGTGGCAGGGGGTGGTGGCAGGGGGTGGCAGGGGGTGACAGGAGGTTGCAGGGGGTGACAGGAGGTGGCAGGGGGTGGCAGGGGGCGGCAGGGGGTTGCAGGGGGTGGTGGCAGGGGATGGTGGCAGGGGATGGTGATAAGGGGCAGGGGGTAGCAGGGGGTGGCAGGGGGGTGGTGGCAGGGGGTGGCAGGGGGTAGCAGGGGGTGGCAGGGGGTGGCAGGGGGTGGCAGGGGGTGGCAGGGGGTGGTGGCAGGGGGTGGCAGGGGGTGGCAGGGGTGGCAGGGGGTGGCAGGGGGTGGCAGGGGGTGGTGGCAGGGGGTGGCAGGGGTTGGTGGCAGGGGGTGGCAGGGGGTGGTGGCAGGGGGTGGTGGCAGGGGGTGGCAGGGGGTGGCAGGGGGTGGTGGTAGGGGGTGGTGGCAGGGGATGGTAGGGGGTGGCAGGGGGTGGCAGGGGGTGGCAGGGGGTGGCAGGGGGTGGCAGGGGGTGGTAGGGGGTGGCAGGGGGTGGCAGGGGGTGGCAGGGGATGGCAGGGGGTGGCAGGGGGTGGCAGGGGGTGGTGGCAGGGGATGGCAGGGGGTGGCAGGGGGTGGTAGCAGGGGGTGGCAGGGGGTGGCAGGGGGTGGCAGGGGGTGGCAGGGGGTGGTGGCAGGGGGTGGTGGCAGGGGGTGGTAGCAGGGGGTGGCAGGGGGTGGCAGGGGGGTGGCAGGGGGTGGCAGGGGGTGGCAGGGGCTGGTGATAAGGGGCAGGGGGTAGCAGGGGGTGGCAGGGGGTGGCAGGGGTGGCAGGGGGTGGCAGGGGGTGGCAGGGGGTGGCAGGGGGCTGGTGGCAGGGGGTTGTGGCAGGGGATGGTGGCAGGGGGTGGCAGGGGATGGCAGGGGGCAGGGGGTGGCAGGGATGTGGCAAGGGGTGGCAGGGAGTATGGCAGCTTGTATAGTGACAATCTGACTGGGGTAGATTGGCCCAGGCGGGAGTCATGAATATCTGAGCGGGACACATCAGTGCTGGATTGAGTGATGCATTCTGGGCCGGAATGGGCAGTAATTTCCATCATAGGTGAACTAACAGATCCTGTAAACAGAGCCGCCCCGTGCCGCTCTCACTAAACCAGCTGTGTTCACCCCGCCACTAAAGACCCACGCAGCAAGCAATGGGGACTTTTCCATATTTCCAACATTTTTCTACTTACCCCCCCCCTTCAGTTTCTTTTTTGTGTTTACGTTGGTTTTAGCAGAATCCTCAAAGCATTAACTGTATTTGGCTATGTTTGTGGCGAGCTACTCGCGATCGCAAAGGATTGATTGAGGCAACATGACAATAAAGGGGAAGAGCGTATCAAAGCACTCTGCTGCCTGCTCCTAAAGGGCCACTACCATGCATTAAGAAAGGGTGACTTTTTCATAATAAAGTTGCGTTTAAGTTTCTTCTAGCATAACCATCACGACAATGCCCTTCTTCAAGTTCTTGCCAGGGCAGCAGGGGGGACCTTCCCCTACACCCACGCAGCAAGGAAGGGTCCCTTTTTCATAATGGAGTTAGAAGCTGGTTTTAGCAGCATCCTCATAACTTTGTCTGTATTGGCTAAATCTCATAATATCAAGAGATTCACAGGAGAATTTTCCTTGAAATAATGTATATTAGAATGCAGCATTTTGAGGTATTATCCATGTAATTGTTGGTCAAATCTCGGAAAAGTCACCCTCTCTTGCCACATTGACCTATAGTTCTGTATGGGGGGCATGATGCTTTAATGCTTCATGTTTGTCTGTCGGCATGAAGCATCAATACGATCCAAGGGAGTTACTGACCGAGGATGCTTTGGTGCATCATGCTAGTTCTTCTAGAGTGTATAAACCCTGTAGGGTCGTCATGATGCACCAATGCAGCCCTGGTGAGTTACTCGCCAGGGCTGCATTTATGCATCATGGTGCCATCTTTGACCTGGTACCATCTTTGACCTGGTACCATCTTTGACCTGGTACCATCTTTGACCTGGTGCCATCTGGTCAAAGATGGCACCTTGTCAAAGAAGGTTGTTTGGAAGGCAGAGGGGGGACCTTTCTTAAAGGGGCTATATCATTAGTTAAAAACTTATTTGCAAATTCTGGATACCAGGAAAATTCTTTATTATACCTTATGATAATTATGTCACCTTTCAATGCATTTGAATACATGTACATTTTCATCAGAATGGGATGCTCAAAGGAGATGGGGGACTTCTAGTGACGGACCCTTATTCTATAATACCCACCCAACCACCAAGACTGTGCTTGGAGATGTAGGTTTACGCCCTTGCTCCCTGGCATAGTTTGAGCGCAATAAAATTACATCTCTATTTGAGCTTTTTTTTTTATACGTTCCCCTTTCTCAATCGGTATCATATTTACTGGGCATATCCACATATACCCGTACATGACCCTCATAAAGTTTCATTATAATATCTGAGCTCAAACCTGAGTTATTTAGATACGTAGTGGTGAACGTAGCAAACTGCTTTTCTACGTATATGACGTACGTAGCAGCCACTGAACGTAGCAGAGAGCACACATATTGATGACCTTACTAATGGTTGCTAGGATTATATACAGCTACGTATATGGTTAGTATCACGTGTTGTACTCCCCCCCCCCAGAAACCCTCAAAATGATATATAATACCGGGACCAGGGTCCCCTTACTCCCCTGGGTAGTATCATAGGTTGCACACTAGTTTTGATGTGAGTTAGATATTAGCATGTAATATCACAACCACATTTTAATGTTTAAAGTTGCTTGCATGCAATTTGCAGTTACTTCAATGCCATATGACGTTTCCATTATTTAAATAGAAGGGGAACCCAAATTTACAGTTTATGCCAAATGTGATTTAAGTTTACCTTAAATTTACCGGGAATGTCATTTGACATTTCAGGAAGATTTAAGTTTACCTTAAATTTACCGGAAATGTCATTTGAGATTTTCTGGAAAATTTAAGTTTACCTTAATTAATATACTGGGAATTTCATTTGACATTTCGGGAAGATTTAAGTTTACCTTAAATTTACTGGAAATGTCATTTGACATTTCGGGAAAATTTAAGTTTACCTTAAATTTACTGGAAATGTCATTTGACATTTCGGGAAGATTTAAGATTACCGGAAATGTCAAATGACATTTCCGGTAAATTTAAGGTATCTTATATTTCATGGCAAGCTCCAAACGACATTTCCAGGACATTTCCCGATATTTTGGTACACTTAAATAAACTTAAATAGGAATTTTCATGCAGTGTACGTTTACGTGCATGCCTACGCCTATGCTCAGCTTGCTAAAACTCCCTAATAATATTTTGTACCTATTATCCTGGGGGGAGAGGATTCAATTTATTTTGACAAGGGTGTCTGGCTGGACCCCTGGCAACCCTTGACCCTTGCTTACGGAGATTTTGGGAGAAAATTGACCTTTTTCCGGGTACTTTCAAAATGAACCAATTCCTCCAGAGATTTTGGCAAAAATGATTCTCTGTTTAGAGAACTCCCTATTACCTCAGTTTGATGAGTTCACACATATACTAGTATGTATACAATATCCCACACGCCAGGATAACAACAAACAGGACGTGATAGGAGGTATCTATATTGAATATTTCTATGAATATAGATGGGATCTAGAACGGCTGCTATTTAAGTGGTCCCAGCCCCTGCTGCTCAGCCAGCTCCCTCCCCCCTCCCACACTGAAAATCTATAGCTCGAAAGGGTTAGTCAGTACAGACAATCCTAGGTTCGTCATATATGTAAGTTACAATGGAAAAGTTATATTCAAAAATGACTGAGGGGTCAGTCATTAGTGGCTAACCTAGGTTCATCATTGGTATGTTGCATTTGTATATCACTAGTTGGTGCCACCTGTAAGATACTATGATCGCCACTCATTGGGTCCCCCTGGAAATTAAAAGACTGAGGTGGGTTGGTCAGTACTGACCAACCTGACAATAACAACTTACCTAGGTTGGTCGTATAGGGAGCCCAAAAATGACTAACTAGGTAAGGCACTGGTGACTGAGAGATTGGTCGTGTAGGGAGCCTAGGAATATCAGTGCACGATGCCCTCCCCCCCCTCCCACCCTGCTCTCCCAGTGGGATAAGTTCATGCATTTTAATGCAGGGAAGCAGGGAATGGGCCATCTGTGGTGGCATGGAGGAGAGAGTGGATAGGGGCATTGTCTGACAGAGGTTAGGGAGTGGTCATTTTTTAACAACAGGGGGGGGGGTCGATGGATTTTTGCGAGAGCGGGTCGAAATTCTTTTGGTCCCCCCGTGGGAGGGGTCGAAATTTTTTTGGTCCCCCCCCTCAGGCAGGTTGAAATTGAGCGCAGCCGACCCCTTTGAGCTATAGTAACGCGCTGGCTTTACTGGAGTGCAATTTTTTCTGTCCCCTCCTCAAGAGGGGTCCAACCCCCCCCCCCCCCCCGTTGTTAAAAAATGACCACTCCCTTAGGCCAAAAAAAAAGAAGGTTTGTTTAAGGTAACCCGACCGACCCTATCGAAACAGGGCCGACCCTACGTTTTTTTCATGCAATGTTGAAGAAATTTTCATATTTTTAGCCTTTTTTGGTCAATTTTAGGGTCTTCGGACCGGCCGGCTAGTACTTTCATGTTAAAAAAATAAAGTAAAAAAACCAAAGATCTGACCTTCGACCCTACATTTACTGCCGATGCTACCTGAAATAAACCTCCTTTTTTTTGGCCTTATGATCAGAAGGACTCTCTGTGCACTTCATATCTCGATAGCACAGGCGTCAATCTCCCAGCAGATTCTGTGCCATGACCCCGGCTACTACGTAGTAGTTATAGGACGAGTACCAAGCTGTACGTGAAATACATATAAGGCTCCCTTCACTGAATGTCTCTACAGCTTGGTGGTACTATTAAACATCGACAATATAAGACTATAATGTAAACAAAAGACTTAAAATGTCTTAAGGTTGTAGTTAACGTTATGTGAATATACATTATAATGAGATGCGATTTAACAAATAAAGAGATAAAAAATGTTTGAAATGTTAGATTTCTATAGACCAAATTTTAGGGTGCATTACATAACACCTGGTAATCATCAAGCTGGCTTATCTCTCCGGGTACCACATCAAGCAATGGTGTCCCCTATGATAAAGGAACCTGCAACCTCACTAATGATATACATGTAGTCTGCACCATGAGTGTCTGCTCCATATAGTCTGGAGTAGAAGCCCCTTTTGTAGCCAAACCTCAACTTCTAGTATAAAGTTTTTTCTCTTCTGATTATTGATATAGGTCTAGGTAAGATTATCAGGGTGGGTGTGCAGCTCTCATCCTTGGGCAATTTGAGTTATTCAAGATGGCCGCCAGTATAATCGCCAAAACTAGAAAAGTGTCTATTTCAGATTCTAATCTATTTAAAACACAAATAAAAATGCAAAAAGTACATTTATGAGGTATAGGCCGGGTCAAGGCTCCTTCCCATACTACTCACATTGGAGATCCAGTAGGTTTGACTGTATTAGGCAAATGCCAACGCTCATTGATACCGTCTCTGATGTATTTCACGAGTGGGGGCTGGGGCAGTATCCCATGAAGCCACAGACTGAGTGGGATGCACCCCAGCCCCCACTCGTGAAATACATCAGAGACGGTATCAATGGGCATTGGTATTTGTGTTTATATTTTTTAATTTGAAGCCATTTTAAATGAAGGAAAAACTGCTTTTTCTCAGCCAATTGAATACGGCCATATTGTGAATAGATGTTATAACAATTTAGATTAGTAATTAGTAGACCATTTATATCTTCATATATGCCCTAAATTAATAATGAATTTCTATCAAGCCGATCAAAGATGGCACCCGGTCAAAGAAGGCAGCCGGTCAAAAACTTTTACATTGGCCTGATCTCATGAGACACAGCCATAATGTAAGAAATGCAAAATGTGATAGAAATAGGCTAATTAGGTATCCACTGAAACTATACACCCCCCTTCTATTTGTAAATATACACGATTGTCACAACATGAGAGGACAGAATATGAGAGAAATGGGCTAATTTGAAACAATTAAATCTGGGTTAATTTGCACAATATTGACGACTGTCGATGTTATCCATGTAGTAGGCTATTCGTGCTGCAAAGTAATTATGCTAGCTTCTATGGAGCGCTATATTGTATTAACTTTAATCACATTTGAAGTCTAACATACTGTCAATTCCTAGCCTCAATCTAAATATGATTATACCCGCGGGGCCCGCATGCAGCCCAGTGGTATAATTAGCAGTGACAATAGACAAATCACAGAAGACTGAGCTCATTAATTACCTCTCTGTATGAGAAACACGACTTTCTGTCGGCGGAAATGGTCTGTAATTGCAGAATAATGTCCTCTAATTCCCATAGCAAAGCCGGCTAAAATGTAACAGTGAGTCGGCATACACATATGTGGGGATACCGTGTGTACAATGTGCCCACACAGAGAAAAGAAGTAGAATCACTGTGACTCCCGTCTTGATCACTGAGGTAACTCTCTCCAGGACTCTAAAGTGACTCCCTAAAGTTAGCAATACTCTATAATAACTCTATAAAGACTCTTTTTCTAAGACTCCCTAATGATTGAGAGTCACTTTAGAGTCGTGGGGAGAGTTACCTCAGTGATCGAGTCCAGACTGCCATTTGGGAGTCATAGTGATTCTACTTCTTTTTTCTCTCTACATTTCATTGTGTGTTGAAATTACTAATAGTTTAGTATGGAAGTCTTGGGTGGAAGTATGGAACGTGAGACTTACCAATAGGTTTGTCAAAATGAATAATGCTATATGAGTATTTATGTGTGTTTACGAGATACACAAGGATCATCTACGCAGCTGCGTTCTCAAAACCCCAAGATCTCAAGATTGCAACCCTAGAGCCAGTGCTGCAATCAAGCATCATGCCACCTCTGTCAGGTTGATGCATTCATGCATCATGACAACATAGGGGATAACCCATTAAAGCAATATGTGGCCCATAAATACTTAAGATCAATGTATCATGTCTGTATCATGAAGAATCATGTGGTTGATGCCTCATCAGTCTTAGCGAAAAACCTGCAGGACAGTGGCATTGTCCTTCTAAATTGCCACCGGTCCAGCAGATTCACAAGTGTAGCAGGACCGAATGTCCAGTCACATGTTAGGCTTTTCTGAATTAGAAGAATTCAGTTGGGCTTCTAAAGCTGAAATATGTATGTCAGTATAGTGTGTAAACCTATTCATCTATCCTGATTTGGCCATATATATGATTACAAATAAATTGTATTTTAATAGACAGATGCTGTTATACTTAAAAAGCAGAAATCACCAGATATGTGGCTATCCGGTCCTCCAAAACTTTAGCCGGCCCTTCAATATTAAAAATTTGCAGGACCAAATGTCCTGTTGGATGAACAAGTTTTCGTAAAGACTGCCTCATATTCTATTAAGGACACATTTCCACACTGCTACCCCATGAGCAAAGTTCAAATCTGTTAGAATCCCTTAATTTGACCTGACAAGAAAATCACTGAGGCCATAGCGTACCTCTAACCGAAATTTGTAAACCCAAACAAATTGCCACACACACACACCCTCACCAAAAACAACAAACAACCACACAGAGAAACAAACTCAACCCTACACATTAGGGAGTGGTCATTTCTTAACAACAGGGGGGGGGGGGGTGGTCGGTGGATTTTCTTGCGAGCGGGTCCAAATCTTTTGGCCCCCCCAGGCAGGTTGAAATGGAGCGCAGTCAATCCCTTCGAGTCTGGGCTTTTTTTGCTTAAAAGGGGGGCAATTTTTTGGTCCCCCCCTTAAATCCACCAACCACCCCCTGTTGTTAAAAAATAACCACTACCTTAGGGAGATCCATTCAAGGTTCCTTTGTCTTAACCCTTTGAGAGCTGCATAGTGCTTTAATATCGGAATTTTTACATTATCATCATAATGCAGCCCCGATGAGACTTTTCTCCAGGGTTGTATTCATGCATCATACAAACTCTTCAGGAGTGTATCAAGTCCATAGGGTCGGCATGATACATAAATGAAGCACTCTTAAGTTACTCACCAGGACTGCATTCAAACATTATAAAGACAAAGGATATAGCTCATTAAAGGACTACCCATAAAGGGTTATTGGCCTTTGTCCAAACACAGAAAGGTTGCTCTCACGACAAGTAACTTGATCCCCAAACCTATCACTTTGCAGGAATGTTTTTGTCTAGAACCTGCTTGCGTTGACCTCAAGTTCTCGTTATATCCACTTGGAGGCATGTTTGGGTTCCAACCCCGTACTCCACAGACTTGGGCACACCATCCTCGTTAATGTTGTATTACGCTTACATCGATTTCATTTCTTTCAACCCAAAAGATGATATGTTTCACCTATTTGATAACGTCGGACCAATTTTAAACAATTTCTCAAACCATTTTACAAATTACAATTTGCCAATATTCTTAGGGATCGTTTCCTCTGATCGCTACAGAAATCAAAGTGTTAACGAAAAGGACCATGCTTTCTCATTTGAAGAATAACATATACTCAAAGTGCGAATTTAAGCTCTTTTTTCTAATTTGCTTAAATTCAAACATGTATGCAGTGAACAGTGTGTGTGTGCGTGTTTGTGTGTGCGTGTGTGTGTGTGTGTGAAGTGGAGGTGGAGGTGGGGGGGGGGGTGCATCAGATCACATGGGACAGGTAGTTGGGGGGTAGTGGGGGGTGACTGTGGGGTACGGAATGAGTATAAATGGCGCGGGCTGCGCCGAGGGTGGCGGGGGCTGGCATTGTTTGAAGCATTCAGACACGATGCAGTTAAATATGCATGATAGCCTGGTGTTAAGGGGGCAATTAAACATTAACGGGGCACGGGGCCGCACGCCACCCCCAACCCCCACCCCAGGGGAGAAGGGAGGGGGCACTCGCTATTATTTTGACATTGGGCTAGTGACTTGACAAACTTTAGATATTATTCTTGATTCCGGCCCGGAGAAGTACCCTTGTATACATGTGGAGTGTTGAACGAAATATCCTTGTAACGACGCACTTTATTTTATTTCTTTATATACACGTACGTACACTATTTCGGAAGATCTTTTGAAAATATGAAACATCTTAACATAGGTTTTAGTGAAACTGGGGAGAGTCCATTTGGATGAGAAATATACCCTCATTTATTTAGGGTTTTCTTGAAACTAGAGGCTTGAAAATCAGTTCTGGTTGAACATCAGGAATTTAAAGATTGTTTGTGGGAGAAGTACCCTTGCCGGTCACGGAAATGTTTACATGTGAATCATACATAGAGAAATACCAATGCCCATTGATACCGTCTCTGATGTATTTCATGAGTGGGGGCTGGGGCAGTATCCCACAAAGCCACAGGGTGAGTGGGATGCGTCCCAGCCCCCACGGGTGAAATATAGTAGAGCGCTATCAATGTAGTTGGCATTTGTGTTTATTTTTTTAATTTGAAACCATTTAATCAGGGTAGGACAACTTTCTTTTAGCCCATTGAATATGGCCACATTGTATTCAATGGGGGGGGGGGGCAATGAATACGGCCCGTCTAGTGCATAAGCATAGTAAATCTTGTATTTAAAAAAAGTATACAAAGAGCCCCCCCCCCCCACAGGCTCGTTACCACTTTGTAGCCAGCACTGACTAATGGTGCTAACACTAGGCCCCGTCTGTCAGCCTAACACTGGGGGACTAGGCCTAGTCACACAGTCAGGGGGGGTGGTTTTATTGGGGGAGGGGTGGCACCAATACCGGTGTAATTCCTATAATCTATACATCATTGGCAACGGCTATAAATTTAACGCACGATTTTGACATTCCATGAGACTGCTGCTGCAAAGTGGTGCAACTATGTGAAGTATGCCAATATCCTTATTTTGGATGTTTTATGGGTTTTGATCATTGATTAATTCTGTTATTTTCAAGGACCCCCATCACATAGATCTATTGACCCACACCCTTCAATGTAGACTGTGTCGCAAGAACTTGGGCCAATGTTTTTGTCTATGACCGGGTGCAATCTATGACTGGGTGCAATCTATGACCAGGTACAATCTATGACCGGGTGCAATCTATGACCGGCTTGAAAGAAAACGTTTTTTTAGGGCAGGTGTAGATAGAAATTTAATAAAATGAGTGATATAAAGTCTAAAAACACCCATTAACATTTTCCACCATTTATGTCTTCATCGTTTTTTTCCAAGCAGGTCATAGAGATTGCACCCGGTCATAGATTGCACCCGGTCATAGACAAAAACATTGGCCCAAGTTTGTGAGACACATCCTGTAGTAATAACATAGAATTCATTGTTTTCTAACTCAACATTGCCGATTCTGGTTGGTACTCAAGTTTATAGCACAGCGGGCACAGAGAACGATGCATTTCACGCCTCTTGTATACTGCATACAGCTAGTGGTATAAAGTAGTTATAGAACTTGTAGCAAGCTGTAGGGATATTCAGTGAAGGGAGCTTTATAGCCTATAAGGCTTCCTTCACTGTATTTTGCATACAGCTTGGTACTCGTCCTATAACTACTACATAAATAGTAGTTAGAAAATACATATAATATTGTATGTGGAGCCAAAACCTGGTCAAATAATGCTCCCTGATATTCTGTTATTTTGACAGTTCCCCCATCACATCTATAAACTCAAACCGGAACCAGTATTGAATCCACTGTTTCTATTTTTTAATCTAACATTAACAGTTTTGTACAGTGAAGTACAAATAGTAATGAGAAAATGCACATATTTCAGCCACGTAACTAGGGGGGGGGGGCTCATCGGTTAGAACGACCCCCCCCCCCCCCCCCCCACAGCCTTGATGGACCAAAAAAGTTCCACCCTAGCTGGTCTAAAGGTGGAGAAAATTGGCTCCATGCCAGTTTTCGCGGCTTGTCAATCGGACAATTATCAAGGTCTCTAGAGAGTAAACCATGAATGCATGTTATATGGCTCTTTCAAATTATAGTTTTGAGTACAAATCAAGTCATTATTTGCATATTTTTTAATGAAAAACCAGCAAGCTCCTCCAGTGAATTTATCTAGTTCCCCCTTATCAAAAAAACGAACCGCTCCGCGAAGACGGCTAGTTACAGGGCTGTATTTTATATGGATCCAACATTCGGTAAAGTGATGCTTATAGTGCTCCCTGTTGGGGAGGGCAGGGGTGGCAACAACCCCCCCCCCCCTTACAGCGCCACATGTAAGGTTCATTGTGTATTCTGTTACTAATTACAGTGCATTAGTCTGTCTCAGTCTACATGCAGACCGTGTACAGCCAGCACGGGAGTCAGGCCCTGGTCTCCTGGTCGGATTGGAACCCGCTATACCCCTTTAAAGATGGTATGTCAGCTATAATTCGAGGAATTTTTACTCATGCCATATTACTATTGTATAAAGTCTCCTATGAATACTCCCTAACTTTTAAAAGGATCAAAATTCTCTAAATCTATAAAACTAGCACATGTAGTGCAATACTTTTTGCTGTTGGTCAACACTAAAACGCCCTTTGTTGTGGTACTGCATGGCTCAGTGCATTCCCTACCAGGCTAGTTTCCCCTGTACTCACCTGGGGGAGTGACTGAGTCAGTGAGATGAATAGGCTATATTTGCTATAATAATTATTAAACCCCCAGCTCCCATATAAATAGCATTCAGCTTGGGCATATGCAAATGACCTGTCAGACCATGGTTTGTCAGAGGGAGATGACATATTTGTGTATTGAATAGAATATAGCTACTTACCACCTCTATATTTTGTCATGGTAACTTATGAATGTTTCCCAGAGCAGGCTATACCAAAAGAATTTTACACATGACACTTGAATCAGTAGAATACAGGGATACAATTCCAAGTGTATGTGCTGAGTGGGTGGTTGGGGCTGTGTGATTGGCAGATACCCTGTGTTGTTTGTGTATACCTGGGGCACAGAAAGCATGGGGCTGAGGTCCGAGTACACTTCACAGGCCAGGACCCACACCTGGGCAGGGATCTCTTTCAGAACAACTGCCGTATCTGTCGGGCCGTCAAATATGTTGCCGATAATGAAAAATCAACTTGACGTGAGGTATCGCCAGCGGCAAACTAGTGCATAGTTACTGGTTGTCAAACTACATATTTTGGGTCTTTCACAATGGGAAATGGAGAGGGGAGGGTGGGGAATGGAGAAGGGAGGTCAGGGTTTTATTGAATAGATAAGTAAAGTCCAACTTCTACCTTTATAATAAAAGAAATAAAAAAAATAAAAATTGAGTTTCAAAGAAGTTATACAAAAAAATGTCTTTTCTTCTGTAACTCTGTAAATAATGGCCCTACAGAGCTAAAACTCTGCGGAGAGACTCCTTGTGTATAAACGCTGGTAGACAATAGCCATCACAGTACCCCCCATTGATGATCGGCCAACCTGTTGAATTCATACTTTTAACGATAGTATATTGTGAAACGGTTTTGACGAATTACCTGATCGTCATCGTCAAACCTTAATTTATGTACCCGACAGATACGGCAGTCGTTCTGAAAGAGATCCCTGGCCTTATGACCTGTAAGTTACTGATGTGGTCACTGTACAGGTCTGCCCTCTGTGGAGAATTATGGTACCAAAGACCTTACTTTAGTACTGACCTAGTTTGTGTAGGACCTGCCCTCCCACTGCCCCACTGTGGCTACTTACACACAGCACCTGTCCGTCACCTTACAAGCCACTCCCCCGGACCTTACTGGACGTGCAGTAAGATCTGCGGGTTTAACTACCTCAAATCATGTAGTTATAGACAAATATCTTGCAAATACTGCTGTCCTTAAAGCGTTAAAGCTTGGATCCCAGGCTCCTCCCGCTGGTAGGTGACAGCCTCCAGGTAACACGAACCAGCTCCAGGTACCAGGCTTTGATGTCACACCTTCACAGCTGTGGGTTAACCCTGAATGGGCAGCATAGTGCATTCATGCATCATGACAACAAGGTTTATGATGCACCAACGCAGCCTCAGCGAGTAACTCGCTGGTGCTGCATTGGTGCATCATGACGACAAAGTTCACAATGCACCAATTTAGCCCCAGCAAGTTACTCGCCAGTGCTGTATTGGTGCATCATGCCAACCCTTTGGGAGTGTCTCAACCCCTTCGGTCGTGATGATGCATGGATGCAGCCCTGGCGAGTAACTCGCCATTGCTTCATGCAAGCATCATGTTGGCTTTACGGTGTTAATACACTTCCACATATTTGATTTGATTTGATTTGAAGCATTTATTGCAAGGAATCGCCCTAAAAAGGGCGTTCTGCCACTTACAATGGTTGCGTGAAAGATAGTCCATAGGGTAGTTACGTGGTGATTTCAAACTCAAATATACATGAGAACAAAAATTTGCGACAAATTGTCGGTATGCGTAGTAATTAATTTACTCTGTGTGGTGGTTTGTGATTGTAATATGCACCCTGTCGGATATGTTCACCACTGTTCAATTTGTTAAATCTTTCACAACATGTATAACTTACATACACAGCCAATTAGGTAATTGAGCAATAAGATGGTTGCCATGGTGCATGAATGCAGCACAGGTGAGTAAAATGACCAGGCTACATTCATGCATAATAACCATAAAGAATACAGCACATTAAAACCCTATGCGGCCCTTGAAGGGTTAGTTCCCTCTCTATACACTTCATCAGTTACACTAGGGTTTTTCTGAAGTCACCTTGCAAACAATATACCCCACAAATGCCTCTGATATTGTGTTTAACCCTTTGAGGACAGCATATTCCTCCCCGCACTTTGCTCATTTGCCCTCATGATGCACCAATGAAGGAGTGTATCACCCCTACACTGTAGTGTCGGCATGATGCGTACATGCAACAACGGCGAGTTACGTATTGGTTCTGCATTCATGCATCATGACGACATAGGAGAATAGTGCTCTCAAAACACTATGCTGCCCTTAAAGGGTCAACATCTCTTTTTATATATCATTTAGGGAGTGGTCATTCTTTTAACAACAGGGGGGGGTGGTGAATTTTGGGGGACCCAAAAAAAATTGGATCCCTTGAAGGGGGGACCAAACAAATTTGGACCCCTCCAGTGGGGGGGCCAACTTTTTTTTTGATCCGCTCACACGAAAATCCACTAACCCCCCCCCCCATATTGTTAAAAAAATGACCACTCCCTTAGGTCTCATTGCCTTTGGATCATTCTGTAATTATCATGAATAAATTACTTTGGTCATTCTTTTCTACTCAGATGAAATTTCCAGACCTGAAGAATTCATTCCATTTCTATATTTCTTGTTATTATCGTTTTTCATCCAGGTTTCCCATAATGACTACAAAGGGATACCATCTATAGTTATGGGAGAAAAAGTTAGAGTGTTTGGCAATTACATAATTATGCTGAGTCACCTCATGCCTCTACACCTAAAAAGAAAATGCCTACACAATGACAAGTCATAAGCTAGACAGGTGTGTCGTTGTATGGAACTGGGGAAAAAAACATGTACTTTGATTAAGCTTGGATCAAAATGAATTTAAGATCCTGATGGCTCTTTACCCCAGGTCCTGCACTTCACACCCACAGAGGGCATCACCTGCGTTCTAAAACTGGTCTTTTTTTTCAATGCACTTCCCATGTCCTCGGATGGCGGAGTAAGGCGTCTCCTTATCAAGGAAATAGAGGGTCTTCTGTAGCTATTCTAAAAGGTTTAAGCTAAAAAAAATAAAGTAGTTAGAAGACTTGAAATAATTCATTGTTTTCTATAATATTGGGAGTTTTTAGACCTCTTAAAATTCGTGTTTTTCTTGGAAAAGGCTCCCCCAGGTTTATTAATAACATACACTGTAAAGAGTTAGCATAGGTACACCGTAGGATTTTCTGTATATCGGCAGTAGAATCTACTGTAGCACAGATTTACAGTGGAATTTCCTGTACATGTAAAGTAGTTTCTACTGTTTACCTACAATGAACTGTACACCAACAGTAGAATCTACTTTACACCTACAGAAATGGCAACCAACTTTTTACAGTGTATATAAGAGGTATCTTTGAAAACCAAGAACGTTGGTGACGTCCCTATTTGATGCTGAGTGCAGGGGTCCCCCCCTGCCCCCCCCCCCCCCACACCCCCACCCCCCCCCCCTAGGAGGAGGTAATCGTCATGGTAACGACAGCTGGGAGACGCGCTAGACCATGGCGTGTTTTAATTATGTGTTAATTATGGTCAGAATCAGGGGCCGCCGCGTGACGACAAAGAAACCAGGCATCAAAATCAAACACAAATTAGTGCCGTGGTCATGTGAGGTACTCGTTGCGTGTGAGTGTGTGTGTGTGTGTGTGTGTGTGTGTGTGTGTAGGTGTGTGTGAGTGTGTAGGTGTTTGGGTGTGTGTGTGTGTTGAGGGGGGGAGGGGTGTCCGATACAACAGATCTGATAGTGTTTGGTGCCGTGACAAGTTACACTTTAACCCTATGATGGGAGCAAATGATACCCTCATTTGTCACCATGATGCACTAATGCAGCACCTGTGAGTGACTCATCTGTTTACGTGAGTGCATCATGCCAACCCTTTAGGAGTGCACCAACCCCTTAAAATCGGCATGATGCATGAATGCAGCACTGGCGAGTTACTCACCAGACCATCATTCCTCCATCACCCAGACAAAAAGGGCGAATTGCATTAACTCACTCTGTCATCCTTACAGGGTTATTACTGTAATATTATTGTTGGCTTTACACCCCCTACTCCCTAACTTTGAAAGCCCCAACTCACTACATTATTGAAAGGACCAATCTGCCAATAGGTTTCCTGGGTACGGTAAATGAAAGTGGACAGTGAATTCACGTGTTAGCCGTACTGTCAGCTACAATAGTTGTTTGATTAAATAAATAAACTATTTAGCTACACAGTTAAGCTATTTACATTTTTCTGTGGATCTATTGTCTCTTTTAGAAAAGCTCTCACAGGACTTTGTTACAATATGTGTTGGTGGTTTCAAACCTGATGTTGAAGAAGGGATGCAACATTTATAATTTACAACGTATATCATATATTTTTTTAAGGTATTCGATCATATATTATTATAAGGATGTCGATCATAGAAATACTAACTCAGGGTAATTAGCTAACCTAGGTTCATATAGGTTACACCCACAGTGCTACTTGATGAGATTATCATGATGTATGATTTGTTTGGAAACCAGACTGATAAGGCTGGTGTTATCTTTTAGGGCCTAGGTCAGACTGGAGCTGGTTGCGGTGGCCTTCACTGATAAGAGCTGATAGGCTGGGTACCAGCATGTCCCTGGAAGTGATGGTTATCCAGGGACAAGGTACCAGTCAGTGTGTGTCTTATCACTGCTGATAACCGCACCCAGTGAAATTTAAAATGGCGGACCCACTGGGTATGAGTCTACAGCCCTATACAGGCACGCCTAGAGCATAGCCTATTGATACTAGGATAAATAAACATTATAAAAAAAGAAGTATATAGTTCGGGGTCCCACCAAAACCAGAAAGTTGTGTAGATTTACATCTAAAATATTTTGTGGCTAGAAGCTTTTGTAAACATATTATCGAATAACCAATGTGACTGATATTGGTACTGGTAGGTCTTTAATACCAGGCATTGGCTGAAGGCCTTCCAGGACTGTTTTTCCAACATGTTATTTACATATGTGATCCATTCATGTTCCTCATACTGTACATGAGTTTTTAATTTCCACAGAAAAAATATTCAAATTTTTATTCTGTACAAGCATACATCATATGTTGTCAAACGAACAATTGTGGATGGATTCTAATTGTTAACTGAAACCACTCGTTGAAAATAACACATCCAAATCTTTCCAAAAAAAAGGAAAAAAAAGCTACATCGATGTAGATGGAGAGGAACAGTAAGTGTCAGCCATTTCAGCGAAAACTTTTTCATCCCACAGGACATTCGGTCCTGCAAATGTTCAATGTTGAAGGACCAGCTACATTTTTGGAGGACCGGGTAGCCACATATCTGATAATTTCTGCATTTTAAGCATAGAAAAGCCAAAATGTGACTGGACATTCAGTCCTGCTACGCCTGTGAATCTGCTGGACCAGTGGCATTTTAGAAGGACATTGCCACTGTCCTGCATGTTTTCGCAAAGACTTATAAAAAGCATTGACTTGTTTAGAAAAGAACACATTCAAATTGTTGTGTCATTGTCTCTTTGCTACACTTAGAACCTCATTATGCTCACAGTCACACAGTTAGATAACGATCAGCGTTCCCTGATCCCCAAAAGCCAATAGTTAACAGCCAATTTCATCACTAATTATGCCTTAAATATTCATGTCAAAAATGTGATCTGCCCTGACAATGGCAGTTTCCTCAAATATAGATTTATTGCTCAAAGGTCGATTTGCAGCTGACAGTCATCTCTTAACCTTTAAGGGCAGCATGATGCTTAAATGCACTATTTTTCATTGTCTTCATGATGCATAAATGCAACACTGTCAAGTAACTCGCCAGGCTTGCATCTGTGCATCATACCAACCCTATATGTGTTACCTTTGGGTTTGGCACTGCATTTGTGCATCATGACAATTATATTTATCATTAAGGCATCATGCTGTCCTTAATGGGCTATTATTCAGGTCATCCGTCGACAGCAATCACCATTGACCTAATTACTTAATCTCCAATTATCACTTAATTATTCTAGTTCCACCCCCTTTGTCTGAGGGCATTGCATTGGGAAATACCGGAGCATATGGACAACGGAGACAGCCAAGCAATAAAAAAGGGGACCAAAAGGAAATAGGGGATTAACAGGAGAACTCAAAAAGTGATGTGTGTGGGAATCAATTCTTTGGAGGCTTAAGAGTTAGTAAAATGTGTCTTTTCTATTCATGATAAAAAACATATACTTCTTCACGATTGTGAATTTCTAGAAATTATAGGGAGTGATCGTTTTTAACAACAGGGGTTCATATTTTTCACCATTGGGCTTTTCTGGCTAAAAGGGTTTGAATTCTTTGGGTCTCCTTCCTTAAAATTCTCTTGGTTCCCCCCTCAAACTCACCAACCCCCTGTTGTTTAATTGATAGCACTATTTGGGCTTCTCTGGCTTAAAGGTGGTGGATTTCTTGTGCCCTCGTTTTTCAAATTCTCTTGGTTTCCCCCAGGCAAATCATCTAACCCGCCTAACTTTTTAATAAATACCACTCTCTACTGCATGTAGATAAAATTCATCATGGAAATTGTTTGTATTCTGTAGCAGAATAAAGGTTAAGGATTTCAATTCACACCTCTTCCTTATACTCACCTCTTGTTTCCAGATTTAGTCTCAGGATGCATCTTGGAAACATTACAAAGCTTGGGCCAAATAAAAAAAAAGGTGTGTTTCAGGTTACCCGACCCTACCTAGGAAAACAGGATCGACCCTTGAGATTTTCATCCAATTTTGAAAAAAATAAAAATTAAGTGATTTAAGGGCTATTTCAGGGTCAATTTGACAGTCTATGAGTCAATGTCGAAGTTAGCGAGAAACTTTTATCCAATATTGAAAAAAATATTCATGTTTTAAGTCATTTTGGGCCTATTTCATGGTCAATTTGCTAGTCTATGAGTCGACACCGTTGTCGGCGAGTCGAAGCTGAAGTTTGTGCATCAATTTTGGGGTACTTTTCAGTCCAAAGTAAAAAAATATATAAAAAAATAAAAATATATATCCGACCTACCCTACGTAGATTTTCAGACTATGTAACCTGAAACACACCTTTTTTTCTTGGCCTTGTCCTGAGCAACTATCCCAAACTGTCATCACGAGGCTATCCCAGCAGGGCCATACGGTGGAGATTGTCTCCGCTCGGCGGTAGCTCAGGGTGGAGATGGCTGTGACTTGTCGTTAGGCGCAGGCCACAGACGCAGTCTCACTTTGATTAATGGCAATTAGAGCCGGGGAACAATGGCCGCCGCTGATTTACGGCGTGTCCCCCTGTCTGTCACTACCAGCGGGATGGGTACTGCCCGCCTGTAGTTGGTACTTAACCCACTAGGGGGCTCTTAGTGCTTTAATGCAGCATACCCTTTGTCGTCATGATGCATGAATGCAGCCCTGGCGAGTAACTCACCAGTGCTGCATTTATGCATCATGCCAACCCTATGGGTTGAGATGCTCTTGAGAGGTCAGCATGAAGCACCAATACAGCCCGGCGAGTTACTCCCCAAGGCTGAATTTGTGCATCATGACGACATATTTAATCTTTTAGCAACATCAGTCCTTAAAGTGTTAATGTGCTATACCCTTTGTCGTTATGATGCATGAATGCAGCCCTGGAGAGCAACTCCTGAGTGTTACATTCAAGCATCATGCCGACTCCATTAGATTAAAACTCTCCTGATGCATGCGTCATGATGCATAAATGCAGCCCTGGTGATTAAACTCACCCGGGCAGCATTCATGCATCATGACGACATAATGACTCAGCAGATTAAAGCAGCCTGCTGTCCGTGCAGGGTTAACGAGACCAGTAATCACACACGCCAGTAACAGATGCCACCCGGGGTCACGTGCACAACCGGAAGTCATCGCCGCAGGAGCAGGGCATCTTGGGAAGGGTGCTGGGGGGGTGTAAGAGAACGCAGAGATCGAAGATTGATGATGTGAAAAGAAGGGTATTAATACAAGAGGTCATGCGCACGGGGGATTTACGCTACTCAGTACAGCCATGCCATCAGGGTGCAGAGCGGCAATATGTCCTGCACGTAGAAGATCATCCATAGAAGGTACTCATCTGCTCATTGATGGGGACTGATTTGGAGGGTGCTTGAGTTGAATAATGCCTCACATCATTCTGGTGGCGCTAGTGTGGGGTCGTCGTCTGTCTTCTTGGTGGGTGAGAGTGAGTGGTGGAGGTGTTACGCCCTTTTGGCAGCTAAGGTCATATTTAAGACTAGATTTCTAAATGAGACAAGGACATGAGCAACAAGAGCCGATATAGTCTAGAGCCCAATGAGGGGGGCGGGGACAGGTCTGTTTTACGAATTTGAAATTACACGACACCAATAAGCTTAGTTTTTTTCTTTAGAGTTTAGAAACTTCTGTTAGCTTTATCAGAACTGTTACGAGGGAGGAGGACATGATTTGCTTCATCTTGTGTTACATAATAATAACTTAATTGGTTTGAACAGTTTGACTGAACGATCTTTGGGGATTTGGGTGCAGAGACTATATTGGTGCATATATAAGTATGTGGGACACACAGAAGAGTTAGCCGACTACTCCAGTCACAAATCACTCTCTCCCTACACTACTTCTGCTACTACTACTACTACTCCAGTCACAAATCACCCTCTCGCTATACTACTACTACTACTACTGCTCCAGTCACAAATCACCATCTCGCTATACTACTACTACTACTACTACTACAGTCACAAATCACCCTCCCCCTATACTACGACTACTACTCCAGTCACAAATCACCCTCTCCCTATACTACTACTACTACTACTACTACTACTCCAGTCACAAATCACCCTCTCCCTATACTACTACTACTACCACTATTTATACTCCAGTCACAAATCACCCTCTCCCTATACTACTACTACTACAGTCACAAATCACCCTCCCCTATACTACGACTACTACTCCAGTCACAAATCACCCTCTCCCTATACTACTACTACTACTACTACCACCCCAGTCACAAATCACCCTCTCCCTATACTACTACTACTACTACTCCAGTCACAAATCACCCTCTCCCTATTCCCTATACTACTACTCCTACTACCACTACTACCTTAGTCACAAATCACCCTCTCCCTATACTACTACTAATACTACTACTCCAGTCACATATCAGCATTTCACAATACTACTCCAACTAGTATCACAGCACTCACCATCTGTGCCAAGGCTACATCCTTAGCTAACCAACACAAGTCAATAAAGATTGGAGCTGCCAAGTTACTTTAGATGTGTTTGTCCTCTAATTGCCCACATATCTTGAACAACTCTTTGCTGAATCTTGGCATTTCAAATCTTGGCAAGCCCATCCATGGGGCCGATTTGGTAGCCAAGGAAAGACACATGAAGGGTGACATATGGAGGCTCACTTGGGACCAAAATGAGACCTATTAGAAAATGCTGACTATAGGTGTGTGCTGGTGTGCTGGGTACACAGATAATCTTTAGACTCCAGAACAAATCTAGTTGGTCGTTTTTGGCTCCCTATATGACCAACCATGGTTAGTTAATACTATCAGATCAGTAGTGAACAACCTACCATAGTCATTCCATTCCTATGAGTAAACGGCTACGTCTTTAGGGTGAGGCTTCAGTCTTAAGTCATTTTTGAATATGAGTTTGTCATTCTGACCAATGTCTCTATGACTAACCTGGGATAGCCACTGCAGACTAAGGCATTTAGACTATCAGCCCACCTGGGACCAAGATGAGACCCATCAGGAAATGCTGACTGGGCGTGTCCCAGGGTGGCTCACAATCAGGTCATCGTTAATAAGGACTACACCCTAACAGGGATTCATCTATCATACCTTAACAATCACCCGAAATAACGACCCCAGCCCAGGACCAGATGCATCACACCCTTCCCGACAGCCTCTCTGCTACCCCTCAACACAACAATGGCCGACCGCAGAGCATGCTGGGACCGGAAGTGATGTCATTAGTCACGTGGGTAGTTCATTAAGGGGTGTTGCACCGAGCTGTGAGGGGTGTATGTCAGGGCATGGCTACATTTGTTATGTCCCTCCAGGGTTTATGCTTATGATGACAGGCCTGTAACTTATATCGTAAGGCAGCTTGTACTGTTCTGGTGCAATTTATAAAACCACCATTTGTCTTGTACATGTACACAGCCAAAAAGAATTTTCTCATTTCAAGAAACTGTAGTTGGTCTAGTCTCCGGTGACTCTTGTTAAAGAACAACAACCGGACACAGCACGATTAGGCTTTAATATACGGCGACTTTATTTACTAGCGGTCACATATTATTCTCTGAGATAACCAGCGGTTACATCAGGTATCAGAACATCATCAACATAATACTAGAGGGTAAACAAACTACAGCATAGCGTGTTTAAACCCGGAGTGCAGGGAGGTGTGTGCCTCAGCATCTACCAAACCTGACTGCCTTCTCATGGAGAGCAGTCTACTTTATATACAGACCAGTGGTACTGGCGAGATAAACACTGATATAATGACTGTCATATGGGTACCAACTGTTACATGATGCACCCTAAGAATGCTGCAGTGAATACATATACAGGATTTGTTTAAGTTTTGTATTTCCCCGACAGATTGAAATCGAAAGGCCCCGTATTTCGTTGAAACCCCTTATAAGGGTTGAAACGAAATACGGGGCCTTGAGATTTCAATCTGGAGGGGAAATACAAAACTTAAACTGATCCTGTATTTATTTTTAAATGCAGATGTCAAGTAATAAGGGAGAAAAAGACATTTTATTAACCTGAATCGTCTCCAAACAAGTCTCGAGGCCGCCATGACACCACGTCGATACACACTTCCGGTCTGTGCGCCTCCGCCAAAAAATAGCCCCCCCCCCTTCGATCGCCTACATCGTCTTTATTTGTACAAATTAGGCCTTATTTTGCATTTTATTGTA
This sequence comes from Harmothoe impar, assembly GCA_947462335.1. NCBI lineage: Eukaryota > Metazoa > Annelida > Polychaeta > Phyllodocida > Polynoidae > Harmothoe > Harmothoe impar. The sequence goes on along the minus strand of OX381713.1, from coordinate 65,002,533 downwards.
TTAATTTCTTAAAAAACAAGACGATAAAAGTATGAATCGTCCTTTATCGCCGGAAAATATATCGTCGCCCGTTTTGCTTTTTGGAAGAAACCACTCGCGACCTGCCACTTTGTTGCATAAAAACGTAGTGTTTCGTCCGGGAATCGAACCCCGGCCGCAGCGGTGTTAGGCCTAAACGCTAACCACTACACCAAACTGGTCCGCCTCCCTGTGGGTGCCTCCGTGACATTAGCTACGCTTGAGATGTCGTCGACAGTAGGGAGATTTTAACAGTGCCCTTTGACCTTTGACCTTTTGAGAATCCTTACGCTATACCGGAAGTGAAGTTTTGAGGAAATACAGAGGTTTGAGGAAATACGGGGGCTGGTTATTCACTTTTAGCGAAATACGAGGCTCAGTGCTGTAATCTACCAGGCTTGATATTTCGTCAAACCATTTAAAAATAAAGGGAATTATCTCATTGGTTGACAGCGCCTATATTGATGGTGGTCAATGGGGTAAAGGTTAGACCGTATACATCTCTGTAGACTTACGGACATCTTTAGCCATCGACGGCTGATAGATGTATGATAATTCATGCACCTGGGTTTGAGTCTAGACTAGGGATGTGTTAGGAGAGTGACGCCTCTGCTGGGTATATGGTCCTCTTAGAGAGAGACTTCACCAGTCAGCCTCCATCTCAGAATGTAGAAGCCCAACATGTAAACCATCCCTTCCCTTCTCAGATATATACACCACCCATACACCCCCCCCAACCCTATCTCCACCTACACTGATATTCCTAGGCTCCCTATATGACCAATCTCTCAGTCACTAGTACCTAAGGCCAAATGAAAAAAAGTTTTGTTTCAGGTTACATGGGATGAAACTCTAGGGTCGGTAGGTCCTTTTTTCTTTTTTTTAAACTTTTTTTTTTACATAACCCTAAAATTGCCCCAAAAAAGTATGAAAATGGGAAGATTTTTTTCAAAACTTTTGAAAATCTAAAATTTACCCTCAAAAAGTGTAAAAATATAAAAAGAAATTTTGGCCTAATCTAATAAGTCATTTTTTTGGCTCCCTATACAACCAACCTAGGTAAGTTATTATTGTCAGATTGGTCAGTACTGACCAACCCACCTTAGTCTTTTAATTTCCAGTGCGAGCCACTGAGTGGTCATCATAGTATCTTACAGGTGGTACCAACTAGTGGTATACAAATATAACACACCAATGATGAATCTACGTTAGCCACTACTGACTGACCCCCTCAGCCATTTTTGAAAATAACTTTGCCATTGTGACTAACACACATATGACGAACTTAGGGCTGTGTCTCACGAACTTAGGCCAATGTTTTTGTCTCCGACCGGGTGCTGTCTCTGACCAGGTGCTGTCTCTGACTGGGTGCCGTCTCTGACCTCTTTGGCATGATAAGGTCAAAATACCAACAGCAGGAGGCTAATTATAATTATAATTACAATCATATAACAACCACCATAACGTTTTTACAAATCCTTATATATATGAGTATATTTCTTTCTAAAACACCTTTTTTCTGACACCTGGTCAGAGAAGGCACCTGGTCAGAGATGGCACCTGGTCAGAGACGGCACCCGGTCAGAGACAAAAACATTGGCTCAAGTTCGTGAGACACAGCCCTAGGATAGTCTCTACGGACTAACCCTTTCAACCTATTCATTTTCAGTGTACAACCCCCCCCCCCTGCCCAACCTCCCCCTACCTGAATCCATACACCACCCACTTGTATACCTCCCACAGACAAGCAGGCGATTCCCCATTTACGACGCCTAACGGCTAAAAGACGGAACATCGAATATGCATGCGGAAAGGGGTCCGCTCGCCGAGTAGGAGCTAAAAGGCCGATTAGCGTACACGAAGGAGACGGAACGGACGTGTACGTATAAAATATGGCGGCTACTTCGTCATTGTCAACAGCTCACAGTAGGAAGCTGAATGGGGGTGGGCGGGGGGGGGGGGGGGCGGTTAGTGCTTTAAGCCTTTAAGGATGGATGTCGCTAAAAGATGACATTTGTCGGCATGATACACTAATACCGCCCCGGCAAGTAACTCGCCGGTGCTACATTGGTGCATCCCCTTCGGGAGTGTCTAAACCCAGTAGGGTCAGCATGATACTTGAATGCAGCCCTGGCGAGTTACTCGCCAGCGCTTCATTCATACATCATGACAACCAAGGGAATGATGCATTAATGCATGATGCCGTCCATAATGGGTTAAGGGGCGCGTAGTGCTTTAATATACTGTACCCTTGGTCGGCATACTGCATGAATACAGCCTTAGTAAGTAACGCGCCAGGACTGCATTTGCGTAGGATGCCAACCGTACACGGTTGATACACTCCCCAAAGGGTCGGCATGATGCATGAATGCAGTCCTGCCGAGTGTACTCACCAAGGATGCATCCATGCATCATGAAAACAAAGATGCATAGAACATTAAAGCGCTATGTTACCCATAAAGGGTTAGGGAAGGGAGTGTAAAAAAGCTGGCACACTCTAGGATTATGATATCGAATGACCCTGATGGGTATAGGGAAAAGGTGGAATGGATAGAGCGGAAACGGCAGCCGGCCGGCGGACGCCTTAATGCGACCGGATGAGGAACTCTTCACTCCCGGCAGGTGGAGGTAGGGAAGTGCTCTACAAGGTGGGAGTCAGCATTTGGGGGAGATGCCATCACTATCCATACTACCGTAAAAAAAACAGTACAAGTCGAACTCGAGCAATAGCCGCACCTATTATTTTGAAGAATTATATAAGCCGCAGAGGGATTCTCAAAATTGCTAATTTCATAATGTAGCATACTTATAAAAACTCTAGTATAAGCTGCACCCAATATAACCATGTTTGGTATAAAAAAAAGCTGAGTCTGACTTGCTACGCTATTAGATTATACTTACATTCTGAATGATCGCATTCAAACAGCTTTCCCTTGTCTATCAAATTTGAAAATATGATATTGCGGTGCAGGACTGGCTGTTTCTGCCATAACTCTTTTTTCAGTTGAGGATAAAATAGCTAAATCACAATGAAATTAATCTAATAACTTGTAAACCTTATCAGATTTTAGAATGCATAGTGAGAGATGAGATGCATCATTATACTACTACTGCCACTTAGAGGACAGGTTATGACATGGCAGACTAAGAGTGGAAAGACCTGTTCTCTGCTTTAACATTGTGTGCATAGGAAGGAAGGCAAAAGTCAAGACGGTAACCAACCGTAGTAGTCAACTTCCCCCTGGTAACTAGGTAAGAAAAGACAAACATACAGAGAAAAGTGAGTGTGATTCCGATGTCAACAAAACTATGGTCAGAAATGACCCAAAAAGCATTATTATTAACCAGGTCAGTCCAAATAGTTTTCCATTCATAATCCGGTTTGTAATTATAAATGCATGTACTGAAATGTATGAATTGATATTCCTGGCACAATGTTTATCCAGTATAGAATAGATACCAGATCACTTTGAAATGTGTTTTAAAACTTTAGCATACGACTGCATAATAGAGTTGAGAGGCATGTCGATACTGTTAATGCAGCTGAAAACATGGCACACTCAGAGTGAAAAGACCTGTTCACATTGTGTGCATAGGATCAAGGCAAAAATCAAGATAAGGGTAACCAATCGCCCGCTGGGAAACTGGGTAAGGCAAGACAAGCAAGCAGAGAAAAGTGAGGCTGAGGCTTCCCATGTCACCAAAATGACTCTTTCCAGAGTCACACAATTCAAGTCTGGCAATGATAGATTTTCGAGAATCAGGTTATGTTAGACTATCTTTTCAGAGTCAGGCATTGCTAAACTCCCTCCCCAAAGTCGGGCAATCCTTGACTCATCTTCCAGAGTCAGGCAATGCTGGACTCTCTTTCCAAAGTAAGGCAATGCTGGAATTACCTTCCAGAGTCAGGCAATACTGGATTCTAAGGAATCAGACAATTCTAGACTTTCTTTCAAGAGTCAGGCAATACTTGACCATCATTTCAAGAGTCAAGCAATGCTGGACTCTGCCTCAAAAGTCAGGCAATGCTTGGCCCTCCCTCCAGAGTTGACTCTGTAAGGAAAGCACAGCATTGCTTTCTGCGGGTGGATACGAGGAGGTGAGAATGTTGGTGTGTGGAGGGGGGGTGGAGCATTCTGTGGGTTGGACGTCAGCAGTAAAGACAAGGTTGGTGCACTGAAAAAGTAAACTTGTCTCCAGACTCATCTAAGTGAGTTAAAGGTTGTCTAACCTATCAGGTTATCATCTCACAAACCTGTCTCCAGACTCATCTAAGCGGCAAGGAAGTGGGTCTTCTAGCTGGAGTTGTCAGATAGAAGACCCATGTGCCAGCCCAAAACCCAAATTTGTCAGCTCCCGATTATATTTGTGGGATGGTAACGTGATAGGTTAGACAAACTTTAACTCGTTTATTCTATGACGGTCACTTAGAGTCTGGAGACAAGTTTACCTTTTCAGTGTGGGCTGGCTGGAAGGACGTCCTGGGATCTGTGGCAGCCTCTGTAAATGTTAGGTAAGCCAAATTACACACCAACTTGTCCATAATCAGTCTGAGCCTACTAGGGCAAAACCGAGGTGTGTTTCATGTTACCGGACTTTAGAAATAAATAAAGGGCCTACAATGTGTTTCCAATTCTGAAAATCATTACTGTTCTGGGCCATTTTCCAGGCACTTTAGGGGTTACACGGTGGTTCAATATTCGCTGCCACAGTCAGCAAGCTCGAGCCGCATTTCAATGAATGCATAGGTTAGTTTAATTCCTTGGTACTCCTGAGGCTTGAGAGTTGCTGTTTTTACATTTGTTAAATCTTACCTATCAGACTTTCAGACCATGTAACCTAGATCTATGTAAGGTAGAGACTCGTGAGAATCACCTCAAGCTCCAATAAATGAAAGGAACCTCAGACTTGGATTATTTCTTTTTATCTATCCATTTCTATAAGAATTACTTGACCAGAATTGATGAAGTGAAATACTGGGGAAGGATATTTTATTGGGGTTTGAAATATGGCGTTCCTTAGTTAAGTCAATGGGGCTGCTGTTTCACCATGGAATAAAAGTCTGTCCCCCATATATAGGCCGCTGCATATCCTTGTCGCTTCGAGGGCGGGGATGGCTATCTGGAGTGGATAGAATGTACATATTTATTTGGCTGTTGCCATATCATGTTCAGGAGGTGATGAGATCTGGACACTTTGACATCCGGGCTGACAGGCCAATATAAGGCTCCACCAGGCTCACTGTTAACCCTGCAAGGATGACATGATATAATGCCTTAATGCAGTCTATACGAAAACCTGCCAGCCACTGGCTATAGCCGGCAAAGAGTCCGGCAGAAAAAGAGCTACTGTAGGCCAGAATAGCTGGCTGTATGGCTTGTAAATCGGACCATTATTAAGGCTTCTACAGCATAAAACAGAAAGTGTGAATATTTTCTGTAATGTTCTTCAATAATTTACATATTAAAATGGTTAATATAATTGTAACGTGTAGGGGAACCCTATTTATTATCATTGCAAGTACAAACACTTGCTTTATATTTCATTTTTAAATAGCAAGAATGTACTCCAAGTTTTTCGTATAGACTGCTTAATGCCTTGATTCCCTTGGTCCTCATAATGCATGAATGCAGCCCTGGCGAGTAACTCGCCTGTGCTGCATTCACGCATCATGCTGACCCCATGGGGTTGAAACACTTCCAAAAGGTCAGCACCAGTGCAGCACTAGAGAGTTACCTGCTGGTGCTGCATTGGTGCATCATGCTGACATTTGTTTAGTGACATGCCGTCCTATTAAAATGTAAAACAGGAACAAGACCTCATTGTCTAATATGGTATAGATGTACAGTAACACAAGAAGACCTGCACATCTTATTAAACCGTATTTCTGTGGCTCATCGTATTCATTTTATTATATTCATAGAAGTATTCTGTTTGGGGTAATATGAGGAAAACAGAAGTACATTATTCATCAACTAGAGAGCTCAGTATTAGTAGTAGATATGTAGACCTATTACCAGAGAAAATAATGCTGTGTATGTAGGTCATCTGATTATAAATCGGAAAATGCACAGTAACTGATGGACTCTCTTTTCTGAATCCAGAATTCTATATTTTATTTTATTTTTAAAATTTAAATTCATCCACTTTCCAGGGGGATGTTCTTCATTTTCTCCCAAGAGTCAGGCAATAAGCCTTTCTCTCAACACGACAAGTCCTGCATTGCCAGACCCTGGAAGGTAAGTCCATCATTGCAAGACTCTCTTGCAATCTGAAAACGACTTGTCTGGACAGTGTGTTGTTGTGGATACGGTTTGAGAGTCAGTTCTCTCTCTGACTAGATGATCACAACCTACCAGCATTCTTAACTATATCAGTGGGAGTTATATCTGAAGGACTAACAAACTCACTAGATTAAGACAGCAGTGGCAGGTACACAGAGAAAAGAAACAGCATCAAAAGGGAGTCCAAGTTGCCTCCAGAATGACTCCCCTCTCTAAGGGAGTCCAGGTCGCATAATGGAGCCTAGGTGACTCTCTGGATGACCTAAGGGAGTCACCTGGGGGAGTCATATAGCTCTCTGGGTCACATGACTCCTCCAGGTGACTCCCTTAAGTCATCCAGAGAATCATCTAGGCTCCCTTAGGCGACCTGGACTCCCTTAGAGAGGGGAGTCATTCTGGAGGCAACCTGGACTCCCTTTTGACGCTGTTTCTTCTCTCTGTGTAGGATTCATAGTAGGAACTCCTGTATTTACGAAATCAACCTTGGGCTCAATCTTGAGAAATGGCACCCTAATGAAATGATCTAGTTGAGAGTCCACTCATTCTTGCCATTACTTTATAGTCTATTTACTTCAATATACCCACTCTCTCTGTGAACGTGTCTGGGTTTAGCACTACGAGATCCTGCGTACTCGATTCAAGATGGCCGTCACCAATGTGGAGACCATTTTGTAAGCAGTACACAAAGAAACACAAAGGTGTCAACTGTGTCTCCCACTTGGCCCTGGTAAAATAGAGAGCCACACTGACTCTGCTGATATGAAGGGTCAACTTGAGTTACCTTCGTACTATCAGTGTCGACTCAATTTGACCTTTGATATGAGCGGACCTAATAGCGGCTTGACACTCCATTTTTGCCAGTGCCACGTGAGAGACGTAATGAGGACCCGACATGTGTTCTACACTAGATGGGGCTTTAAGTAGCCCAGGTACACCCAGTCTCAGTTTTCATGCAATGCCGTTTTCTACAGGTGAGAATACGTGTAAGAAATTAAAACTGGGATCGATCCTGATTAAACACCTTTACTTTTCTGTGTATACATTTGGCTGTTGGGCACGGGACTGAACAGTACGGACCCTTTCTATACCGAGATGACGGAAATGTGGTCTACAGTATTCGAAAGAGACAGACAGACAGACAGCACGACAAGCGAGAGAGAGTGAGAGAGAGAGAGAGAGAGAAAGAAAGAGAAAGAGAGAGAGAGAGAGAGAGAGAGAGAGAGAGAGAGAGAGAGAGAGAGAGAGAGAGAGAGAGAGAGAGAGAGAGAGAGAGAGAGAGAGAGAGAGAGAGAGAGAGAGAGAGAGAGAGAGAGAGAGAGAGAGAGAGAGAGAGAGAGAGAGAGAAAGAGAGAGAGAGAGAGAGAGAGAGAGAGAGAGAGAGAGAGAGAGAGAGAGAGAAAGAGAGAGAGAGAGAGAGAGAGAAAGAGAGAGAGAGAGAAAGAGAGAGAGAGATAAAGAGAGAGAGAGAGAGAGGGGTGGGGGGACCCGGGAAGAGGGAGCACGGCAGACAGACAGGAAGACTGGCAGAGACAGACAGATGCAGCACAACAAACATAGGGACAAAGGGACAGACATAGAGAATCAGAGAATCAATTCTGGACCTCCCCTCAAACATATCATTGGAAGTCTGGAATCATCCCCTGAGACAATGCTTGACTCTGAAGGGAGAGTCGGACTCTCTTCCAGAGTTAAGCAATGCTTGCCTATGAAGGGAGAATACAGCATCGCAAAGGAGACTGCCAATGCTGGTCTCCCCAGATGGAGTGAGTCTGGCCCGCTTTATCTGCTCCTGGCGGGGTGAGGGTGGCCGGGGTTAGGGGAGGGTACAATCTCATGAATGCTGATGCCACGAGAGGAAGGCGCGAGGTGAAAAGTCATCGATCTTACCCTGACCAATATACACCATCTCGTGGCCGAGCTTATTCTGCAGACAAGAAAAGCCCGCTCAATTACAAGTCGCAGCTTCCATACACCCTGCTACGGCTGATTCATTTGGTTGTTAGGCGGGATGCCGCTGGTACGGGGAGCTATCTGTCTGTGTCTGAGCTGGTAAAGAGGGGTCTGTATGTAGGGGGATACCTCCCTACCTGCACCTGGCCTTCACTTAAAGGGAATCGCTGCAAGCGTCTGTGCTGGAACCTGGTGTATATCAGAAGAACCATATTACATTACATGGCTTGTGCTGCCCTCTTGTGGCATATGTTTATAAGATATGTATGAACCACTCCCTCACCAGCTCCATGCATTGACACCAGAGTTGGTAGTATAGTGCTTACCAAGTCTGCCTTTAAATCAGAAGGTTGGGTGTTCAATCGCAGCAAGTCCCAAAAGATTTTCTTTGATAAAAAGAAGTTTGTTTTTTTTTTACCAGAAAGGGGGGGGGGGCACATCTTGTCTACATGTATTTTCAATTGTCATATGGGTTTAGACCCTGGTAAGGCTGATTCATTTGCTTGTTAGGCGGGATGCCACTGGTACAGGGGGCTATCTGTCTGTGTCTGAGCTGGTAAAGAGGGGTCTGTATACAGGGGGATACCTCCCTGCCTGCACCTGGCCTTCACTTTGCCCTTTAAAGGTCCAGCGCCCCTATATATAGGGCTGAGTACCTGTCCCGACTCCACTCGGACTGCCGCTGGAGGGGTACCGAGATCTGCGCCTTTAAAGGCCCAGCGCCCCTATATATATAGAGCTGAGTACCTGTCCTGACTGCACTCTGCCTGTTACTGGACGTGCAGTAAGATCTGCAGGTTTAAGGACGCATGGCACTAAAAGATGACATTTGTCGTCATGATGCACATTAGCAGCCCGGGTGAGTAATTTGCAGGTGCTGCATTGGTGTATCATGCCAACCCTTTAAAAGTGTCTCAACCTCATAAGGTCAGCATGATGCTTGAATGCAGCACTGGCGAGTTACTCGCCAAGGCTGCATTCATGTATCATGACGACCAAGGGCATGATCCATTAATGCATTATACCGTCCGTAAGGGGTTAAAACGGGGTCTGTATAGAGGGAATACCTCCGTGCCTGTATCTTGCCTTCACTTAACACGGCCCACTGGTGTTATACCATGTACTACGTGTACCTTTACCCTACTGGACGCTGTCACAGAAAACAATGTAAGAAAGAGCGTAAATATAGCGAATTTACAGTAATGCTTAACGCTATTTAATAACTTATGTTAGTAGTATAGTATGTATCGGAACGGGACTATAGTTAAGTACTGTTTATTACTCAATCGACCTGCAGCCAATCAGAGGCCTCCCTTTTGGCGGGAAATTCAAAAGCAGCCAATGAGAGGCCTCCCTTTTGGCGGGAAATTCAAATAGGTCACGTGACCGGAAGTGACCTACTTCCGGTCACGTGACCTTTGGGCGGGAAATTCAAATAGGTCACGTGACCGGAAGTGACCTACTTAAGAGGGTCACGTGACCACCATGTTGGCGGGAAATTCAAATAGGTCACGTGACTGGAAGTGACCTACTTAAGGGGGTCACGTGACTACTAGGTTGGCGCGAATTTCAAAATAAGTCACTTGAGATTTTTATGGATAAATAAATTTTAAAAAAGAAAAAAAGCAAGCTGAAAGCTTGCTAAAAAATAATTTAAAAATGTGGCTCTTTTTTTTAGGGGGGGGAGGGGCACTCTGGGGGGCACTCTTTAAGATGCATGGGGGGGGAGGGGGGAGGGGGGGAGGGGAAGGGTTTTTTAAGAGTGAGACTCGCTTCTCTGCCCTCTCTTTTAGAGGGCAGAGAGGCGAGTCTACTGGTTCGTCTACTTACAATGAAATGTATCATGATTGCGTTTATGATGATGTGCATCATGATGTGACTATCTTACAACTTTATAAGAAATAAGCAAGGTCTCTCTCCTATACAATTACAGTTTTCTAGCTTGAAAGATAGTCTTTCAACAGCTCCTTTTCTCATCTTACACAGAGGCAAATATCAGAGGCACCCAATGGCACCTAAACCGCTCTCAGACAAGGGTCGGGCACTGCTGGACTATAATAGATGGGTCAAGGACCGTTCTACTGAGGGTCAGGCTAGGTCGGACATTCAATAACGTGACTTTAGCAAACTTGCTTGAAAAGTCTGACCATGCGAGATCCTTATGCCCCAGTCTGTCAATGCTGACCCTTGTATGAGAGTGGTATTGGCACCATTGGCTGACTCTGATAATTCACCTGTGTGCACGGGGGGAGGAGAGGGTTCACAGCTACAGCTCTCTTAAGGCAAAGCTTGCGCTTATAGAGCACTACTAGTGGAGGTTTGGATGAGGAGGCTATGACATATGATGTTTGTCTTAAAAAATAGCCATGGTGCATGTCGATGTCGCTTAATTATGCTCATATCTCATGTCGATTTTAAGAATTGTTCATGTCACCTGTCACTATGTTTTTCAAGCTTCATGTCAAATGTCACTAGGCTTCATCTCGAATTTAGTGGTCCACACTGCCGCTGCTGCTGCTGCTGTCGGTGCTGCTGCTTGTGCTGCTTGTGCTGCTCATGCAGCAGCTGCAGCAGCTGCTGGCTGCTTGTGCTGCTGACGATGTCATGGATACTGTTGACAGATGCTGCTGCTGCTGCTGCTGCTGCTGCTGCTGCTGACGATGTCACGGATGCTGCTTGTGCTACTGCTCGTGCTGAAGCAGCTGCAGCAGCTGCTGGCTGCTTGTGCTGCTGACGATGTCATGAGGGCTGCTGTTGACAGATGTTGCTGCTGCTGCTGCTGCTGCTGCTGCTGCTGCTGACGATGTCACGGATGCTGTTGACAGATGTTACTGCTTGTGCTGCTCGTGCAGCTGCTGCTGAAGCCGCTGCCAGCTGCTTGTGCTGCACGTGCAGCTGCTGCTGAAGCCGCTGCCAGATGCTGCTGCTTGTGCTGCACGAGACTGAGTAGCCGCTATTCGGCGTTTCACTCCTTATGTACCCTGTCCTAGATAATCCTCTTAAAATGGCTGAAAAGACTCTCTCAGCACAGAGACTCTACTCAATGTAAGAGATCTGTTAAGTAAGTTTTCACATGCCGCCTGACTACTGCGGGAGGGTTTAGACTTAAGCAGCTTAGTGCACACACGTGTCTGTTAGAAAAGCTACCTGCACACCTGCCTTCCTTTTTCACTAGTATTTACCCCCTGCCGACTTATAAGGCACCTATACACACCTTCTTGCTTCTAGAGCTAAGCTGACTGGCAGCTATTTTAAAAGAGAATACCCGTTACCTGTATAACGGATAAGGGGGTTATGAGATTAGCGTGTGTATACAAAAAAAACAAAAAAAAGCTACAGGGGGCGCGTGTCTGTCTGTGAGGTAGAGACCGTGTGGTAAGCGACTCAAGTGTAAAACAAAAGCACCTCCTCTTGCCGCAGTGAGTGGTGTGGACGGCGGCTGGCTAGTTGAATTTAAGCGTCAGCTTAAAAGATAATCCGTTCACGGGCTGGCGCGTCACACCTGGCGTTAATCACCCCCTGTAGTCTTTGTATACACAGGTGACTCGGCTTTATCTCTTCACCAGCTATAATCCCATATACATGTAGCGCACGTTACACTCGTTATCTCTCTTTTCATGCTGATGGATTAGGGGTGGAAGGGTTCAGGTGAAAAGCGATTTGATTCTCTCTGGAAGAGGGTGGGGCTCTAGGTGAAAACAAGCTTAGAACATCCAGATTAGCTGCTCTCTCGGCTATATAAAGAGCCTCATTTTTTCTAATCTCTGCCCACTTCGTCTTGTTGTACACTATCAGTCACGAGGCAGACGCTGGAAGTAGCAGATGTTTGCAGTATGGTTTATACAGAGGTTACCTGCTAATAGGATTTTGTCAGAATAGGGTGAGTTGCTATTAAAATGAACATTTAAATGGGTTGTTAATATGGTATCTGATGTTAATGAGCTAACACCTAACATTGAGGATTATGACCTCCCAGAGGGGCGTCTCGCCAAATTCTCCAGTCTTGACTATAGTCTTAACTGTCTAAAGACTGTGGAGCACGTTAATGGGTGGTCTCCTTACTAATTTCACTTGACCAGGCCGGCAGGGTCAACTAGGCTAGGTAATTACAACCACAAGGGCGGCTACTCAACATGCAAGTAGACCTACTACTACGAGATTGTCTTTTGACCACTCTGCCGCCGCCTGCTGGTCTGGCGATTACATGCTCTAGTATAGTTCTCCGCTCTTTTCGTCAGATGACGCCACAATAGGGTTTTTGTACATTTCCACGATACTCGCGAACATTTTAAACGCATAATGACCTATAATAAGCAACAAAGCACACTTCTAATATATTGAATATAAGAAACATGTCAACGTTGTGTATTTCTGATAGAATGAGGCAGATTCTTTGAAATATCAACTAAACTATAGTGAGATTGAAAATACTACACCATATCTAAAGCGATATAAAAGCTATATAAAGTCAGAACCTCTGACGGATCGGTATTCTGCAACGGATCACTCAACCATTCGTCCTCGAAAGCAACACAGGGTTCCCGTCCAACAGGACTTTGAGCCTTGACGCTTTTGAGGGAGGTTTGATCTCATGCTGCTTAACATGTGGTGTAATTAATCAACACCGCGGCCCCTCTTTAGGGGCCACACAATAAACAAAGAATAAAAAAGGGTAGGACTTAGGTTTAAAGTGAATCTCCCAGGATTTTGGCGAGGTCGACAAAGGGGGAGATAACAGATTAAACTGCAGGAGACTATACGCAAACCTTGATACTCTCAGAGGGGGAGCTCCATATTGCGGACCTGTGGTCAGATCTATCACCTCCAGGAGGCAGGCTGCATGTCGTAAATGTCCACCACAGACATTGGGATATATTGTTAATCCTACTCCAGGGTCTCCATAATTAGACCCTGAATCTGTTGTTAAACGGGTGTGAGGTGATGGTAACTAATACTTATGAGATGGAGCTCTTACGAGACATAAGCACCACCCAGCGCGGGGCTCGCCTTGAGATGGGAAATTCACTACAGTAGGGTGGCCGGAGCATTTTTGAAAATAAACTAGACACACATGTATTATGTATGTCTAGAATGTCTCAATATTCGCATTTAACAAATTAGCACTGTTATATTGATAGAGTAACTAGGTAACTAACTGTAGCTGATTACATATACCTCACTCCTCAAACCTTTCTGACAGATCTGAAGATCTGTATAGAGAAGACATGCCATACCCATGGCTTACTTATAGCCCTGCCATGCTATAGTGGCTATTGGGAGAACTAAGATTTCTCTATCTAACTGTATGACAGAAGGTGTCCTCTAGTGTTATTTATATGATTTTAATACTTGAGATTGGGGTCTGAGGTCCTCATATGACCCCCAGCAGATGCTCTGACGCTGGCTGGCGGTAGATTGTATCATTTCCATTCAAAATGCATTATTTTAACTTGATTTATCTCTATATTCAGTAATTTACCGTAAACTACCAATTAAAGATTTCTATAAAAAAAAAAATGAGCCCTGAAAATGCGCAATTTAGGTGGCTTATCTCAAAAAAGATAACAATATCCTAAGTAGTTATAGGACCCTCCATGGGATAGCTGCATTCAAGATGCTTCAAACAGAAAAGGAATCTCGTTGATACATGGATTTGCCATCAGCCAGTGCAAATTCTCCCAAAGGTCAGGTTAAAGAGATTTCCCAGTTATGAGCTTAAAGGAGACTCAAAACCTGAGGTCTGTCAACATTGCCCCTGAATTACATTATGTAATACAGTTTATAATGCATTATCCAGCCTGTATAGGATGGACCCATTCAGGATCTGTTGATAACAAATTACTAGAAGTGTCTATCTGCTTTGAATCGAAAATGAGGGCATATCATAAAAGGGTCATTTAACATAGGATCAGATACACACTGGGCCCTCACGCCAACCCTCCGGCCACCCTAACTACAGCATTATCTGTCGTTGAAAATGGTGCTCGTGTAGAGTCGGGATGATGTACCAAAAGAGCGTTTTATACACAATGATACCCTTGTACAAATGCGTATACCTAGTAGGCAGCGTCTTATCATCAAATCTAAGAGGGTGCTATAGTTTTATTATACTTTTATAGACCATTTTTAAAATCCGAGCTTAGCTTAGTTCATAGTCTCCTTACCAATTTTCACTTGACCAGGCTGGCAGAGCCAACTAGTCTAGGTAATTATAACCACAAAGGCGGCTACTCAAGATCCAAGTAGACCTACTACTACGTGATTGTCTTTTTGGCCCCTCTGCCGCCTAGTTATTACATCCTCCAGTCTAGCTCGCCACACCCTTTGAGCAGCACCATTGCCTCGGTAAAAGTGTAGGGTGTGTGCTTTCCACCTTCAGGCATCCATAGATTCGATCACCATCACCCCCCTTGAAATGACCTCAGCTGTTAATTAGGGCGTAAAGCAGCCCAACAACCAACCAAGTCCCTGTCAAAAGATGTGAATAACGCTGTAGTCTGCCCGTTTCTGTGATCCAATATGAACCCTTCCTAATAGCACCCCCACTGATGCATTGCATAAAAATAGTCCCCCTGACCTCATTTCTTGAGCTATAAAAAACACAAACCCCTCATTTTAATCACAATATCATGGCAGTCAACATGAATGGAACCATTAGTGGAGAAAGATAAGAGTCTCTGTTTTCTGTAGCCTACAATATTATGGTGACATTCTTCATGTCAAAATGTAATAAATAAATATGAGTTGTTAAAACTTGTTACCATGGGGATGTTGGTAATTGTGTTCTTGAAGACGTATGTGAAATCCAGATGTATGTGCCTCTGCCCAATGATGTCCCTAGCCATTTTAAGTTAACCTGTTCTGTCTGAGTTAGAAGGGTGCCTAGGAGGGCTAGAGCTACAGAACCCCTAACTGCTGTGAAAGTGCCCCTCTCCTGCCTAGATCACAGAAATGGGAAATATGTTCAGTTGCATTCACCATGATATTTCTGGATCTAGGCAGGATAGAAACTCCTGATCTTTTACAGATCTGAAAAGCTCTCATAGCGATCTATACTAATGGAACCAAAATGTATTTTTTAACTCATTTTTCAAAAATTTATCAAACT
Source organism: Harmothoe impar (assembly GCA_947462335.1). NCBI lineage: Eukaryota > Metazoa > Annelida > Polychaeta > Phyllodocida > Polynoidae > Harmothoe > Harmothoe impar. Next base: position 64,987,173 of record OX381713.1, on the reverse strand, counting down.
CCCTACCTTAGCGCCCCTATAAATAGGGTTAAGTACCTGTCCGACCCCTCTACCACTGCTGCTGGAGGAGTACCGAGAACTACCCTCTTTTTTAGAAAACTAAGTAAAAATTATCCTTCTTCATGTCCAGTTACATACAATGTCGATCAATTTGACACTGTAGCAGCCTGTCTCCATATCTGTATGCTGCATAAATGCACAATACACGGTTCTGCACGCACTTAAACCAAGGCTAACATGGTTGACCTATATAGATGTGATACTCTCGTTTTCGGGGCTAGTAGAAATTAGGCGTCTAATACGGACGTTCTGGGTTCGAACCCTCACTAAGTTTTAGTCAAGACGTCTAGCCACGTCGCCTAAGGCGACGAAAGCGCGTCAAGGCGTTTACAGGGTTCGAACCCGTGAGCTGCTCCTTGGGGCTACAAAAAACGCTTAGACCTTGAAATCCCATAGGGAAAAAATTTTGGTTTTTGGACTTTAGGCCTTAATTTGAGGGTGATCCCGGGCTGATAGAAAAATAATTCTTGGACGAGCGGATAGCTCTGGATCTCTTTTATCTAAAACAGCGAAAAATTGATTATGGTTTCGCCGCAATTCATCCGACGGGGGGTAATCAGCCCCCCCCTCTGCCAATCAAGGCAGTGAATCTAGACGACCGCGCAATCGCTCGCGGCCGTCGCGACGAACCGACTGAAGACCTCGGCATCTTAGTATGATTCGTGTGACCTACTTAGAGGCTCACACGGTGGGGGTGTGTCCGGCGTTCGGCGCGCTGATTGGCTACTGGTGGGAGGCGCTGTGCCGCGTCAGGAACTTCACCTATTTGGGACGGCTGTTAAAGGCGCACTGAGTTGAGGTGCACCTTTAAGCAAGAGCGCGATCTGGCCTAGTCTTGCGGACCCCTGTTTGGAGAGTGTAGCGGGCGGCTATGTCGCGCTCTCCAACCACAGTCTTAACAGTGGTCCGCAAGACTAGAGTGCAAGACGCGTGCACACACAGACCGAACAGACACACACAGACCCACACACCCACACACCCCTATCAGTGAGGCGTCTAGCAGATTTGGGAGAGGTGACCAGGGAGGTGACCACTCTCGGCTAGCGGCCACTAATTAGCTGTTTAGATAAGGCACAGAAACAAGGGTGATGACAGACTATGTGGTCAAGCAGCCAACATGCCCTGACACTTGATAATGGGTGTGGACCACCAAATTCGACATGGCGACATGGCCATTTCTTATAATCGACAAACGACATGAGGCCTAATGACAAGTGACATGAGGCCCAAAAATCATAGTGACAGGCGACATGAGCAATTCTTAAAATCGACATGGGATATGAGCATTATTAAGTGACATTGACATGTGACATGGCCATTTTCTAAGATCGACATTCGACATGGGGACCCCCCATCCAGAGCCCCTTGATAGATGACAGCTGTTGTGTGTAAGAAAAGCGTATGCCTCACAATCAAAGATGATAAAAGGCTTCATTAATTTGATGAAATTCTAAAATAGATATATTATTCATGTTCTGTGTTCCACAGAGGTAAATTAATTAAGCCTCAACTCTTTCTAGAAGCAGTAATACAAAAATGTATAACATGATAACGTTGTATCAAACATTTTCTTATATACTGGCTTCTGGTAGGAGTTGAATCATAAATAAAGTACCTATGTGAAGCACATGACATGCATGTCATGCTTATTAAAGAATAACATCAATTCAATCAGGTATTCAAATATTTTGGGTTTGCAGGCACAGTTAGAAGGGGTAAGGTTAGTGGTGGTATCTGACCAGGATGTATCAGATTACTATAAACTGCCCCTGACCCCTTCCACCACCACCACTGGTCACCGGCTGTCTGGGGCTCCCGTGGTCAGTGGATAAATTCTATCCACTCTGAATCTGCTAGACGTCTCTCTGCTATGTAGTGTGAGATGTAAAAGAAACCCTTGTCTCGGTAAAAGGACCATAGATTCGATCACCATCACCGCCCTTGAAATGACCATAGCTGTTAACTAAGGCGTAAAGCAACCCACACACCCACACACCCACACATTTTTCTGTATGAGCCTTCAGACCTGAAGCTGCTCAGTGTACGGGACTAGGTTTTGTCATAGGCCCTACGGACGCTACTCAAGGGGGAATAAGAGAGCTGTCTCACCATGACATGGGCTGGCTGTAGTTTTTTATGTTTCGGTACCTACAACCAAACAGCCAGTACCCACCCCAGGGCTTCATGTCGCACGCGGGAAAAGTATAACGGTGGCGCCAACTGTCGGAATAGCGGGTACACTACGTCAGTAGTTCTTTTGTTTTCCGCTGAGTGACTGGGCGAAATGTAGTCGGTAGCTCTATTTTCTGTGCACTGTTCTGTTCATTTTCTACACTTAACGCTTAAATAGACCGCGTGTTTGTACAAGCTAGCCGTTTTTATCAGTGCAAAAATTAAATAAGCATCGGATAGAACAATAAAAAAATGAGAAAGTAATCCAGCACTTAGTATAAGGCACCAGTTTTATCATGAGACACCGAAAGTCTGGTTTTTTTAAGGTGGATAAGACAGTCGACTGAGAGCTCCAAAGTAACCAAAAACGTACCAGAGGGCGATCTATCTCAGAACGTACCCGACAGGGCAGGGGCCTTCTACACCCCGGCTCTGATGAGCAAGCGAGGGCCTATTCCTCTTTTGAGGTGGGCCCAAAATTGAACAAAAGAATAAACTCAAAAAAAAGCCTTAAGATTGAAAGAGTTGTAGATACTGATTTTAACGAGGAAGTCCCATTCATTAGTTTACAAATAGTCAGTGTAAGTACGCCCATGTATAGGAGAGAGACCTTGCTTATTTCTTATAAGGTTGTAAGATAGTCACATCATGATGCACATCATCATAAACGCAATCATGATACATTTCATTGTAAGTAGACGAACCAGTAGACTCGCCTCTCTGCCCTCTAAAAGAGAGGGCAGAGAAGCGAGTCTCACTCTTAAAAAACCCTTCCCCTCCCCCCCTCCCCCCCTCCCCCCCCATGCATCTTAAAGAGTGCCCCCCAGAGTGCCCCTCCCCCCCCTAAAAAAAAGAGCCACATTTTTAAATTATTTTTTAGCAAGCTTTCAGCTTGCTTTTTTTCTTTTTTAAAATTTATTTATCCATAAAAATCTCAAGTGACTTATTTTGAAATTCGCGCCAACCTAGTAGTCACGTGACCCCCTTAAGTAGGTCACTTCCAGTCACGTGACCTATTTGAATTTCCCGCCCACATGGTGGTCACGTGACCCTCTTAAGTAGGTCACTTCCGGTCACGTGACCTATTTGAATTTCCCGCCCAAAGGTCACGTGACCGGAAGTAGGTCACTTCCGGTCACGTGACCTATTTGAATTTCCCGCCAAAAGGGAGGCCTCTCATTGGCTGCTTTTGAATTTCCCGCCAAAAGGGAGGCCTCTGATTGGCTGCAGGTCGATTGAGTAATAAACAGTACTTAACTATAGTCCCGTTCCGATACATACAATACTACTTATGTTGATACTATTAAACCTATATTTAATAATTTACGTTAATCAACGTAAAGTCAACAGCGTGAATTCTGTAAGACCTATTTGGAAAAAGGAACTTTCTGTCACACCCCACTTACGTTGTTAAACTTACGTTGTTTTTCTGAAACAACCCGTCCTAGTAGAATCTACACCTGTGAACGATCTGCCTGTCTGTTTATCTGTCTTTATATTACACTGCCAGTCTGCCTGTCTCTTTATGTCTGTCTGTCCGTCTCTTGCTGAATATCTCTCTCTCCTCTCTCCTCTCACATTGAACAAGGGGGGAGGGGGTTCTTTGCTTTCGGAATTAAGTCTGGGAACATGAGCTTCGTATCGTAGAACAGAATATGTACAATTAATCAAGACTAATTGCACAGGTGAAGCTAGGCAATTAGAAGCTGATGTTTTGAATTGGCTAATAACAGGCTCTCCTACAGCCTTGTCGGGTATATTAAAGGGCAATCAAATACCAGGTTTTAAGTCGGGTGGATATCATGGGATTTAGACAGCCTTCCTGCAGTCAGTGTCTGAGCCACATAGGCCGCTCCTGCAGGGATCTTTCCTTAACGTTTCCCATATATAACTTTGAAGCTTTCCTGTAAATCCTTAGCATTTGAATCATTTCTAACCAAGGATATAGCTGTGAACTTCCAAACCATGTTACTGCAGCCCCCCCCCCCCCCCCCCGCTCTGGTAAGAGCCTTCTTGCCCGCCAGCACGAATTAGGCCAAAAAAAATAGGTTTGTGTCAGGTAACATGGGCAGAAAATGTAGGGTCAGTAGGTCGGATCTCTTTTTAAAACATGAATGTATTAGCCAACTGTTTTTGAACACCCTAAAATTGACCCCCAAAAAAGGTAAAAAGCAAAAATTTCTTCAGAATTGCACAAAAATCGAAGGGTCGACCCTATTTTGATAGAGTCGGTCGGGTGACCTGAAAGAAACCATTTTTTGGCCTTAAAAGGAAAGGGGAGACATTTTACTTGAATATTCATTGAATAATCAATCCCCTAGATGATGTAGGTAGCGGCTACTCTGATGGAAAACCCACAGGCCTATTATACTGCAGTATTTATACACCATCAATGTGGAATAAAACAGCTATAACGCAGCATGTTATGGTCTTTATAGCCTTAACACTTTAAGGACGGCATGTCGCTATAAGATGACATTTCTTGTCATGATACACCAACGCGGCCTCGGAGAGAAACTCACCAGTGCTACATTGGTGCATCATGCCAACCGTTCAGGAGTGTCTCAAACCCATAGGGTCGGCATGATGCTTGAATGCAGCACTGGTGAGTTACTCGCCAGGGCTGCATTCATGCATCATGATGACCAAGGGTATGATGCATTAAGCCACTATGCTGTATCTATAGCCTTTAAGGGGTGGCTTGGTGATTTAATGTCATATAATGCCCCTAATACTCATGATGCATGAATGCAGCCATGCATGGTGAGTAACTCGCCACAGCTGCATCCAATCACCATCTTAACCTCAGTAAATGCAGTCCTGGCGAGTTACTCCCCAGGACTGCCTTCATGCATTATGGCGATAATAGGGAGACTGCATTAAAGGACCATGCGACCCTTGAAGAGCTAAATGGCTCACCCCAAATTCCAAGTAACAATATTTCATCCCTTTCCTGGGAAGAAATGTCACTTAAGCAAGGCCTAGTTAATCCAATAGGTGCTCTGCATTCAAAAAGCGGCCTGAGCCTATAAACCTCAACTGACGTGACATTTCGGAATGTGAAAGCTGGCAAAACGGAAATTAAACTGGAGGGAAAGGGGAAAAAGTGAAAGATATTTGTCCACGAAAATAACATGGCGGGCCCGATGATAAACATGCAGGTCTGGCTTGGGATTGGGGGATTATTGGGGAAACCAGGCCACAACCCATAAGGGATGTTTGAGGCCAAAAGAAAAAGGTGTGTTTCAGGCAACATGGTCAGCATTTTCTAAGGTAGGTAGGTCGTATTTTCTCGCGAATTGACAAATTGACTCGTGACTAACCAGAATGACTCAATCATTCCTCCATTGTCTAGGAATATCAGCAAGTTGTTGGATGTTCCTCTCAAAAAGCCATTTCCTAAAGCTAATCAATCATACTGGCCTCTGAGGTCACTGGTAGCTTGTTATTCTTGGAAGAATTTGTGAAAATTGAGGAAAAAAAATAGAAATATTAAAAAAAAAAAAATTCAGAAAATTGGGAAAAAATGCTAGGGTCGGCCCTTCTTTGAATCTAGGGTCGGGTTGCCTGAAACATCTTTTTTTTTGGCCTGCGGTGGGAGGAGTGAATGGTTTGCCGTATATGTGTAGTATTAGGGGAGGGGAGAGGGTGGAAATGGGTGGTCAGTGGTGGATGGTTGAGGGGGTGTATCAAAGTGATCAGCCCCAGGATCAATTCATGGTCTGTGTGTGGTACGACAGGTATTCTCAGAGTCTTCTGGTCACTTTAACACCAGGCAGAGCCGCGGTGTTGTCCCCCCCTGGGGAGGGGAGAGGGTGGTCTTTTTACGTCAGATATCCGCCTTTTTGCTTTCAGGCTGTATTTGTAACGGTGCTTTTTCTTGAGTGTCTTCGCGTAGCACAAAGGTATGGTGGTTATGATAAAATAGCGGTCTAAATCAATAAATGCTCTCGGATGAATCTTGAAATGCGTATTTATCTTCATGTATTGACCACTTATGAGGCCAAGCTCTGTTTTGTTTAGCTTCAATTAGCGATTTGATATAGAAGTATATTCTTAATATAAGAACATATTTGGGTTACACATGGCGTTTTGTAATATCTGCTGCATATCACTATTTGTGTCCATTTACAAATTTACAAATTTACATTTACAAAGTTTATTGGCACTCAGGGACCATGATTATGTGTCACCATGATGTACCAGGGCAGTAATGCTTTGTGGGGCCTGCATGTATTTTATCAGGGCAAACTGGGCTTACCCACATCTGGTATTTGGTTATTTTTGTCCACTGCTACTATGGAAGCCAAGATAGGCGCATCCCACAATCTAAATTATCTAAAATATATTGCTAAACCTTAAAGCATAGTCATCCTTGATGGTCATCTGTGATTGTTCAATTATGATGTTTTGTACAAGCAGGTAAACTCTTGGCTGTAAACTCCTGGCTGGATCTGGGCACTTGGAATCTGGGCAAACCTGCATGAGACCAATCACTTACACTGATATTCCTAGACTCCCTATAGGACCAATCTCTCAGTCACTAGTACCTTACCTAGGTAAGTTAGTATTGTACTGACCAACCCACCTTAGTCTTCTAATTTCCAGGGGAGCCACTTAGTGGCCATCATAGAATCTTACAGGTGGCACCAACTAGTGGTATACAAATACAACAACTAAAATACACACTAGTGATGAACCTAGGTTAGCCACTACTGACTGACCCCTCAGTCATTTTTGAATAGAACTTTCTCATTAACACACATATGACGAAACTAGGATAGTCTGTACTGACTAATCCTGTAACCTATGGATTTACAGTGTAGCCTAGGACAAAACTGTGCCGCTGTCAGAGGGTTATATACCCGGTCCCTGCACTCTCCATAATACATGTACACAACCTGCGTTCTCAAAAACGTGGGAAAAGGGTATTTTTTCAGTCACTCCCAATGTCCCAGGAATTGAGAAAAAGGGGTCTTTTTTTTAAAGAAAACTCTGTGGATTTTCGAAAAAGGGGGGTAATTTTAGAGGTTTCTGACTGTGAAAGTGTATGTGTGTGATTTTTTAACCTAGACGATAGAGTTTATCCTTTCAAATATGTTTCCTTGCCAAAGTAATATCATGAATACACATACCTTTACATCATGTTTGAATATAAAACATCATTTCATTACTAAGTCTTGTTTTTCTTAATCATGCACTGAAAACCCAGTCCTACATGAAGGTCGTCACTGCAGACGACCTTAGGGTCGTCATGCCATGGAGAAGACCCAAGGTCGTCATATGTGATCACCATATTTCTGACACCAGAGGGCTCTAGTATGTAATGATGCAAGATATGCTCCCCCATCAAGTAATTCATTGATTACTCTGTACCTTTGTATTAACCCTAGATCTTGTAACTGCCATTCAGAAAATGTAGACTATTGTATAGGATCATATTTGACTTTTTTCAAGGATAATATAAGAGAAGATTTGGATAGTTAGTAACAGAGCAGGTATCTGTAGTGCATAGACACCTCTTATGTGTATCACATCACTGACATAAGTCTGAGGACTGATTTTGATTGGAGGTATACATACACAAGTCTACCCAGGCATACTATTGGGTAGTACTACCCCCCCCCCCCCCTACCTCCCCAAAGATTAAAAAATAAAGATGGGCTTGATAATGGGGGAGAGAGTGGGAGCATTTCTAATACTATTCAAACATGTTCTACTGTTGATAAAAATAAACAAGCATGTGATCACAGAGGATGACCCTAGGTCGTCATAATGAGGACCTTAATTCTGACCAAAATGTGCTCAATATGACGACCTTGGGTCGTCACATATGACGACCTTAGTGACGAGGGGGTACGTGCCCACGATCCCAGCACCGTGAGTGCCCAAAGGTCATCATCAGTGATCACCTTTGACCCCGTTGGGTTTTTCAGTGTGGAAAGGGAATGTATTGAGAAAATGTTAGTGTTTTGTCAAAAAAGGGTGTTTTCTTTACCTCAAAAAGTCAGCTTTTTTTTCACAAAAAGGGGTGTTTTTCTGTCTAAATGTTAGTGGGAATGGGGGTATTTTTGAGAACAGGGAACGCAGGTTGTGTACATGTACCATGGAGAGTGCAGGGACCGGGGTTATATAAAGTCTGGAGGAGACACCTGGGTAGTGTCTCATTAACTCTTTAAGAACGGCATGATACCATTACATCATGCCATTGGTTGTCATGATGCACTCATGCAGCCCTGGTGAGTAACTCTTCAATGCTGCATTCAAGGATCAGGCCGATCCTTTGGGGTTGAGACACTCCCGAAGAGTCGGCATGATACATGAATGCAGCACCAGCTTGACGGAGCTGCGCTGGTGCTCATGCCACCAAATATCATCTTTAAGCAACATCCATCGTTAAAGGGTTAAAGCCCTGTACCGCCGTCAGAGGGTTACATAAGGCGAGGAGGAGACACCTGAGTAGGGTCTCATTAAGATGCTGCAACACGAGTACAACAAGTGACGCTAACCATTTAAGGACCACATGGTGCTTTAATGTACTACACTGAAAATGTCAACTTGTCTCCAGACTCGTCGAAGTTACTATCATAAAATAAATGAGCCAAAAGTTGTCTAACCTATGAGAATAGAAGCTGGAGCTGGCAAATATCGGGTTTTGGACTGGCACATGCCAACTGGGTCTTTTATCTCCAGCTAGAAGACCCGCTTCCTTGTCAATTGGACAAATTTTTAACTTATTTATTTCAAGACCGTCACTTATAAGAGTCTGGAGACAACTTTACTTTCTCAGTGTATGCCCTCTTATCGTCATGTTGAATGAATGCAGCCCTGGCGAGTAGCACTAGGGCTGCATTCATGCATGATTACTACCTTACAGAATTGATACACTCATTCATGCATCATATCTACCTCACAGAATTGATACACTCCCAAGGGATCAGCATGATGCAGTCATGGAGAGCAGCCTCACCAGTGCTGCATCAAAGAATCACGATGACAGGGCATGGTACCTTAACACCTAAGAACGATATAATCCATTATTGCATCATGCCTTTGGACGTTCTGATGCATGAATGCAGCCCTGATGGGTAACTTACCAGGGTTGCATCCATGCATGATTCCTACCTTATAGAATTGATACTCTCCCAATGTATCAGTATGATGCTTAAATGCATTCAGCCATTGATGGTATAACCTCACCAGCACTGCATTCATGCATTGTAACAACAAAGGGCGGAGTACCTTAGAAATACATTACCAGCTCATTCTGGGTGATTTTTTTATTTTCATTATGTTTCCATAATATCAAGTACCTATAAGTCTATATGAGAAATTTGGAGTCTGTTATTTCTCTTTTAACCTGTGAATATGGCCATAATAGCATGCAAAAGATATAACTGTGAGCCACCAGAAATGAAACATGCAGCGGGGCCATTATGAACAATCAAAACACATAGGCTCTCACAGTGAATTGCTAGGTCTACCAGAGAGCCCTCCAATCAGTATTTCATCTGGATTTCATGGCAAACGCCTTTCCTATGATAAGGGGGCCTGTCAGTTGATAAGAAAATGACAATGGAAGTCTATATTAGGTTTATTTCATAACTTGATTGTGGGTTGATTTAGGTGGTAATGTATCTTTAAAGCACTCTGCGGCCCCTACAGGGTTCAGATAACAGTAAGCTGAGTGTGGCCTGTGACGCTAATTGAGAGCCGCTCGCCCAGTAAGGCTACACCCAGGCTACACCGTACAGTGTCGGGTGTACACTCAGGCTGTACTCTGGGGTGGGTGTAAATAGAGGTATTACACAAGGCTGTGTCTCACGACATTGAGCCAATGTTTTTGTCTCTGACCGGGTGCCAGCTCTGACCGGCCTGAATAAAAACGGGTTATTTAGGGCAGATGATGATAAAAATGGGCAACTAATTACTAGTTTAAAGAGTTATAACATCCATTAACCTTTTCAGCCAAATTCTATCATCATCTGCCCTAAATAACCCGTATTTATTCAGGCCGGTCAGAGCTGGCACCCGGTCAGAGCTGGCACCCGGTCAGAGCTGGCACCCGGTCAGAGACGAAAACATTGGCCCAAGGTCGTGAGACACAGCCACAGGCGTCTTGTATACCAGCTGCGTAGGAAAAGTGTGGGGGGGGGGGCAGGGGGGCCCGGGCCCACAATCACAGAGGAGAGGGGGGGGGCTGAATATGTCTGGGCCCCCCAAATTTTCCAAGACCGTATAATATAGTACACACATATCAAATGCTTGTTCCAGACTGGCTATCAGGGCATCCGCAAAAAAGAGATGATGGTTTTACTCCTATCCGTGCAGATCACAAGGAACAAGCTCTGAGGCCCATTTCTTGAAATATTTTGAACTATTCATTTTGCTTAGTATTGCTTAAGTAAAGCCTCCCTGCCTGCCTCCCTGCCTGCCTGCCTGCCTCCCTCCCTGCCTCCCTGCCTCCCTGCCTCCCTGCCTCCCTGCCTCCCTGCCTTCCTCCCTCCCTCCCTGCCTACCTGCCTGCCTGCCTCCCTGTCTCCCCCTCTCTCTCTGGACGAAGGCTCTGGACAAAAGCTAATTCTGGACGAAAGCCCTGGACGAAAGCCCTGGACGAAAGCCATGCCTTGGACAATTTGCTCTGTACAATTTTACCAGATACTTATGTTTTGCTTATGATGCGATCGTTTCCCATGGATAAATGAGCCTCTGTACTAAGTCTAGCATTGCTGGAGTCCTGAGACCTCTCTCCGAAAACACCATAGAATCCATCATCTTCCAGACTAACTAAAATGACTGACCCTGGAAGCATTTTGTACCAGCATCAGGCTGACAATGCCTCTTTTTATCTATGTATCGGATGTATAGTTCGGGTTTGAAATTAAATCAAATTAGGAAATGTGGGAAATAGGAATTACCTTCCCCTTTACACACCCAAATTCAATGACAGTGCCACAGAAAGGCTGATATAATATTACAACTGATAAAGTTACACACTCAGAAAAGTCAGCGTCATTGTCGCTAAAACCACTCTCACCTGAGAGTCAGGCACTGTCTGACTTTCAGGTGAGAGTGGTTTTAGCGACAATGACGCTGACTTTTCTGCGTGTGTACATGATGTGTATCCCTTGTTAATAACAGAAATTCATTTTCAGAGCACTATGTACGTACGCTGTGACTCACATAGAAATAACCGCTGCCTGGGCTATATATACATGTTATATACTGCATCCGGTGAACTCTCGCTGCAATTCCAACCCAGCCCAGCGCCGTGCTGACTCACCCCCGATACAGGAAGTAAGTAATGGCGACTTCCGGTAGCTCGTTCAGCCGCCGTGAACGGACCGTTTACGAGCTGGCGATGGTGCTGCCTTATCAGTTCTACACCCTTATACCACTCTCATCCCCTCCCCCCTCCCACCCCCTCCCCTCCCACCTCCACTCCCCTCCCCTCCCCTCCCACCCCTACACATTTACCCCCCCCCCTTATCCTGCCACTCCAACTCCCCCCCCCCCACCCCCACTATCTCCCACCCTTCCCATCAACCTCACCCTCACCCCCTTCCCTCCCCTCCCCATCTGCATCACCCTCCCACTTCAACTCCCCTCCCCCCCCCCTCCCCAACTCCCACACTCATCCCCACTAACATCCCCCTCTCACTCCCGCCCTGTCTATCCCGCTTCAACCTTCCTCTATCTCCCCCTTCCTGCTCCCCTCCCCTCCCCTCCCCTCCCACCCCCACTATCTCCCCTCCTCTCCCCTGCCCTGCCCTGGCCTCCCCTCTCCCCACTCCCCTCCCCATCTACCTCACCTCCTCTCCTTCCGCCCCTCAAACTCCTCCCCTCCCCTCCCCTCCCCTCCCCTCGCCACCCCTCGCCACCCCTTCCCTCCCCTCCCCTCCCCTCCCCTCCCCTCCCCTCTCCTCCCCTCCCACTTCCCACCCCATCTACCTCCCCTCCTTCCTTTCCGCCCCTCAAACTCCTCCCCATATGATTTGAAGAAAGAAAAGTATGGTATCCAAATCTGTAGGGGTGCCCTCAACCCCCCCCCCCCTGTCCCCTCCCCCTCCCCTACATGGGTAGGTCTCCGTGATAGAGTGTGGCCGCGCCCTTTGCCCATCGGCGCAGTGTTTGCCGCCATTTTAGCCAGCGGCGTATTGGCGGCAAACTGGTCGTTGGGTGGGCGTCTGGGTGGCGGCATAGCCTGCCCCGTCCCAAGGGGGAATGCAAACAGCTGCCTTTTTGTCCAACATTTGGACAGAAAGTCACACCAAAATGGAGGTCCACTGGTACTTGCCTAGCAGACGAAAACACAACCAGGGTAGTTTGGGATAAAAGAAAACAATATTCGAAGACACGGAAAAAAATATTGTGTTCGCTTTAAATAGTAAGCGTAGGTACACAGTAGAATCTACTGTGGGTTTAAAAAAGAATCCACTGTAGAATGGAGTTACAGTAGAATCTATATACTGTTTATTACAAGCAACTGTACACCTACAGTAGAATCTTACAGTATATTCTACTGTTTACCTACCACAACTGTACACCTACAGTATAACCCCCTGGTCACCTGTAAAAATGGCAACCAACGTCTAACAATGTTGCTCATCTCAAGAAGTGGTGTTCAGACATAGCAAAACCTTATGCTGCAATCCTGATTTTAAAGGCGCACTGAGTGATTAACCTAGCCCTGTCGAGTTTTGCACGCAAATGAGGTCGTGGGTTCAGTGCGCCTTTAAGGAGATAATTTCAGGCAAAATAAAGGTTATAGAAAGGGTATATATATGAGAGTAATACCTTTAGCGATACACCTGATACGATATCTCATTTATAATCTTTGTCAACAGCAGCCCTGCTTGGACCAAAAGATTATTGTACAATATTATGCAAAACTACCCGGTTGGTTGCTGGCGCCAGTCATGCCATGTGTGATCACCAGTAACCAGCTACGTGGCCCATTACAGAATTATGAAGTGGTCACAGCATGAACATATACCCAGTGGCGTAGGAAAAGGGGGGGGGGCAGGGGGGCCCCGGCCCCCCCAATCACTGAGGAGGGGGGCCCTGAGTATGTTTGGGCCCCCCCAAAATTTGTCAAGACCTGTAATATAATTACACTATTTCCAATTTTTACCTCTCCTGCATAGGGAAAAGTGGGGGCAGAGGGGCCTGGGCCCCCCAATCAGAACTAAAGGGGGTCAAATACTACTTTTCTATACAATCATATATAAGTGTGTATATGATACATCATGCATAAAAGCTGGTATGAAAAGTTGGTTGGAATGCCCCCCCCCCCCTGGGCCCCCCCGATGACAATTTGCTTACTACGCCTCTGATACCACACGTGCTTATAGGTTGTCCCTCCCATCAGTCAACAGCCGACGTTAGGCTAGATAGCGGCAGTGGAGGGGGAGGGGTTGAGGGGGGATGGGGGGGGGGTAGGTGGGGGGGGTGAGGGCGGTTTATGTTCCTGCAAGCCTTGATTGCTGGCAAACAACTGTAGGTCCAGAGCGCATGCGCGACTGGAGCTTCCGGTTCCGACAAGCATTGGCGATCCCCTGCATAGGATGGTGATGGGGTAGGTCGGGGAGGGGGCGGGGGAGGAGTGGGGAGGGGAGGACGTGGAGGGTTGACTATTGTCAAGGATAAGAGAAAGGTCATTTATTACCTACGGGGGATGGGAGGAGGGGGGTGTTGAATATGGGGGCAGGGCCGGGGGCATAATATTTCAAGAATATTATGTCTGTGAGCCATGTCAGTGGTGGTGATCTAAATATGGTTCATTCCACTGACGTACATCCTATTTCTTTTGGTGGGGGGGGGGGGGGTAGGGAGCATTCCTAAAATTGTTGTCCTGTCCATCATTTCGTAGCGGAGGGTTGGGGATGGGAGGGGGGATTTGCAGAAGTTGGAAAATTCAACAAGCCCCCATCCCCCCCCCAATCGTCAGCTAATAATAAATAACTCGTCCCTGAGGGCAGATAGTAAATTACTGAACTGGGGAGAGCGCATGGAGCTCTGGTTGTAATGGTGAGGGGTGGGCAGGGAGGGGAGGGATGGGGTTTGGGTATCGGTTAGTGGGTGGGGTTGGGTTGGCACCAGTGTCCGGATATTGTTTGTGGTAATGACAGATGTCACCGTGTATACAGCGGGGGCGCCACTGGCACACAGTCCTTGTTGGGGTTTCCCCGGAGGGTGAGCCAATGTTAACTATACCCCTTTAACCCTTAATTATTAAAGGACCCTATGAAGCCTTCCTAACATTAGATCAACATTTAACCAAATTTTGTTAAATGTTTTTAGAAGGGTTAAAACAGGCTCTTGTCGATTTTACCCGTCTGGGCTCCCAACGGAGGGACAGCCTACAGTATATTAGCACATGGCATCGACGGCATAATCTTCCCTTCAGATTTGCAAATACATGTAATGTAACTTCTGATTAGCCACAAGTTTGTGATCTCTGCTGTTAGGATCTGCTATGAGCTGGTCGCTGGTGTTCTGGTCTCCGAGGCAGTAACCAGCGAACCTCCAATGTGTTAATAATTCCTGTGAATATGGCGGACAAGACAGTACCTGTTCACAGTCCCTCCCCAGGACTGTGATAGGCTAACTGGAACCCAGGACAGATCACTATGGAGATGTATGCACATATTCCCCTGGCCGCCCGTTGGAATTCAACCCGTGGGAATCTGAAGCTTTCCCGCCAAAAACATTTCCCCACTCTTTCACAATGCAAATTTTAAACAACCAACCTTTCAGTCACTTATCTGATAAAATCAGATAATACGGTTGGGTCTATTGCGGGGTCTTCTGGGATAGTGTTGGACGTTGTTCCAATCTCTATCGTAAGAGTAGTATTCTCCAACGCAGGCCAAATGCCATGTAAGTAGTATAAACCTGGTAAAAGGGTGATTTGCATCAGGCTTTAAAATCTTATTTTATCAGCAAATTCGATTAATCTTAGGATCGTGCTAGATGTCACTAGTGCTAGCCACTCGCCAAATCGCCAACGACGAATCAAAGCTCATTTTGGCTAGTCAAACACCATAGAAATTCACCAAATTGCATAAATTGGGTAATAGTAGTAAAAGAAATAAGTCCTAGTGCTAACTCTCTTAGTGAGGCATAAACGCAGCCTTGGCGAGTTTATTTGTCAGGGCAAAATGGCAAAGCGCATTAAGACACGGTGTGCTTCTTCATGATCCTTTTTAAGGGTTGGCCCTGTTTTGCTAGGTAGGGTCGAGTAACATGAAACACACTTTTTTTAAAGTTGGCCTTAGATACAGAGTCAACATGGGAATTGCACCAAATTGGTTCACCATACAGAAGACCCTGCATTAGCATCCTCCTAATTGTAGAGCTAACAGGTAACTCTCCCTGTGTCAACCCAGCACCAGGCCGGACCCTGGGCATGACATAACCCTAACCCTGTAAAGACAAGATAGTGCTTAAATGCAATATATACCCTTGTCATCATGATGCATGGATACAGCCCTGGTAAGTAACTTGCAAGGGCCTGGAATCATGAATCATGCCAACCCTATAGTGTGGATACACCCCCGAAGAGTCGGCATGATGCATAAAATGTATACAGCCCTGGCGAGTAGACTCGAGATGCTGCATTCATGCATCAAAATGACAATACATAGCGCATTAAAGCACTATACGGCCTTTAGAGACTTAGAGTGGATATATGTACCTACGACGTAACCCTAACCTAGTCCATATAACTACTGACCCAGAGTCGATACACATGCACATTGACTAGTCCTTAGACCGGAAGTGGACCACTTTACCACCGGAAGTTGAACATTGTGACCGGAAGTAATGGGTCTCTGCCGTGGGGTGTGGGTGGTGTAACTATTCTACTGCAGCTAGGACACTGCAGCGACACTGCAGCGAGTCATGCGGTAAAGAAAGGAACTACCGTCTTCTATATAAATACCCCACAGTGTGCTCAGCAAATATCCTTTACCTCTCTAATGGACTCAATAATGGAGATATTCCGGTTAGTTTTTAGTCAAATCGACCCAAAGAGGGTGGTGTGCTTATAAGCGGAGGATCGATGTGCGGGAATTGTACCCGAGAACAAAACTGAAAAAATTGAAATGTTGTTCTGATAATCCATTGCACTTGAAATCTAGTACCATCTTAGCATTGATTGAAAAACGTCTATATAGTTTATAAACATTTTGAATGCCAATAAAAATCTAAATTCAAACTCAGCTCATGTGCGGTAGTTGCACCTGGGTAGAATTACTCTTTCACTATACTACCAGATGTATCTTCCATTGGTGTCAAGATACCACTACTCTAGTCACCAGAAAAGCGACACGATATATTGACATGGCCAGCTGGGGTTGCCCATATCTGAGTTATGGTCCTTTTTGTCTTGAGCTATAAGTTGGAGCCCAGATGGGCAAGCCCAAGAAAATATTTTTTTTCATAAATACATTGTGAATATTTCAAAACGTACTGACATCTGATTCTCCTCCAGAAATCACCATTTATGGTTCATTTTTATAGTTTGTACTATTAAACGTGAAATAAATATGGGCTCGAGCTGGGCACTTTGCATCTGGGCTGAGCCATCTGGGCTCCCACCTATAGCCCTGGACAAAAAGGACCATAACTCAGATATGGGGCAAATCAACTGTCCCAATGTTGGCTGGGCTGGGTGCTAGCGTGAGAAAAGTGTAGGCTGTGTCTCATGAAATAGGGCCAATGTGAACTTCCTTGACCGATTGCCATATTTGACTAGGAGCCGTCGTTGGCCTCCTGACAGTTAATTTAAGGCAGGTAAAGTTATATGTGGAGATATAACCACAGCCATTTTCTTTATTTTATGCCTTACATATCAAAGATTCTTCTTAAATCTTTTTTCTTATGGTGGCCGGTCAAAGATGGCACCCTGTTAAATATGGCACCCAGTCAAACATGGCACCTGGTCAAAGACGTTCACATTGGCCCGATCTCACGAGACACAGCCTGTAAGGTCCCTTCGGCTGACAGATCCCACACACGTCCCTGTACATACTGGAGGTGTCAGCCCGGGGCGCCCCCTAGCGGTAAGTGGTGGAAGCTACTGCAGGGGGGCACTGTATATCACTCAGGCCAAAGAAAAGAGGTTTGTTTCAGGTCACCCGACCGACCTTATCAAAACAGGGCCGACCCTTTTTAAATGCAATTTTGAAGAAATTTCCATCTTTTTACCCTTTTTTGGTCAACTTTAGGGTCTTCGGAGTGGCTGGCTAGTACTTTCATGTGTAAATAAAAAGTTTTAAAGAAGAAATCTGACCTACCGACCCTAAATTTTCTTTCCGTGTTACTTAAAACAGACCGTTCTTTTTGCCTCAGCAGCCATGCGGAAAGGATGCTGCATGTACCCCACGTGGGGCATCCTTTATATATGTGGCTACTCACTGCAGTTCTACCCAAGGGGGGATGGCTATCCCCTTTAAGGCTCGCACATTGCTTTGATGCGATATGTCCTTTCCTGGCATGGTGCATGCATGCAGCCCTGGTGAGTAACTCGCCAGTGCTGCATTTAAGTAGCAAGGCGACCCTTTGGTATTGTATAAAACCCTGTAGGGTCGGCAGGATGTTGAAGTGCAGCACAGGTGAGTTACTCACCAGTGCTGTATTCATGCATCAGAAGGACATATGCCAGGACCCATTAAAGCGCTAGGCAGTCCTTGAAAGTCAGGATGGCCAGAGGCAGAGTGATGGGAGTGGGGCCACAGGGACCCCTGCTGCAGGGCTAGCACACTATAGGCATCTGTCAGGGTGAATTTGTCAAACAAGCCCTGCCTCCATAAGGGTCAATGCTGAAGCTGATGGGTGGGTGGCATATCTTACCGCCTTGGTCCGCTTAAGGACAGCATCATGCAATAATGCATCATGCCCTTGGTTGTCATGATGCAAGAATGCAGCACTAGCGAGTAACTCGCCAGTGCTGCATTCAAGCATCATGCCGACCCTACAGAGTTCAGACAGCCATAAAGGGGCTGCAGTTGTGCATCATTACGACAAATGTCATTTTTTAGCGACATCCGCCCTTAAAGGGTCAAGGACTACAAGATCTTGCGGCCTCATCTCATTAGTTACCATGATGCACGATTGCAGAACTGACATCAGGGGTGGAGTGAGGAATTTGAAAATGGGGTATGTGTCCGCCCAACACCAACACAGAGAGAAGTAAAGGTGTCAACTGTGTCTCCCACGTGGCTCTGGTAAAATAGAGAGTCAAACAGTTAATGGCTCTGCTTATATGAATGGTCAACTTGGATTGACTCTCTACTATCAGTGTCAACTTGAGTGTCAATAGCAGAGTCAATAGCTGTTTGACACTCCATTTTTGCCAGAGCCACGTGGGAGACACAGTTGGCACCTACTTTTCTGTGTGAAAGTACCAAAAAGAGTCATGCCACAAGTCGTTGCAGATCGGACTATCTTTAGAAAAACCTTTGTCCATATCACAATCGGCTCCACCCTGTGTGATATGATCCAAGGTACCACTCGTGGAGAAACCTGTCATTCAGACAGATCATCGTGGACCTCGGTCTATATGTTTGAGCCAGACAGATGACATAGTGCAGCTGCCATGTCTAACTGTCACATAACTGGGGCCTGGAGGAACTCTGGTATGGAAGCCGACGAGGGCCATATACATGCACTATCTCTCTTAGTACTTTTGCATATAGGCCCATGTACAATACCTTTCAGGAAATACTATATGCATGTTTCTATTGCTGTCAACAGTGAAAAATGTGCTGTCAGTCTGTCAACTTCTGTAATTGAGCTTGCTGTCAAAGGGGGAAAAACGCTGTCTGTCTGTCAACTATTTTTATTGAAGCTTCTGACAGGTATCCTTTAGGTCTTGGATGTAAGAGGGGGAAGAAGGTATAGTCAGGGGGAGGGAGGGAGGGAGGGAGGGACGGAGGGACGGAGGGACGGAGAGAGGGAGGGAGGGGGGAGGGAGGGAGGGAGGGAGGGAGGGAAGGAAGGAAGGAAGGAAGGAAGGAAGGAGGAAAGGAAGGAAGGAGGGAGGGAGGGAGGGAGGGAGGGAGGGAGGGAGGGAGGGAAGGAAAGACGGAGGGAGGGAGGGCAGGAAGGAGGGAGGGAGGGAAGGAGGAAGGGAGGGAGGGAAGGAGGGAGGGCAGGAAGGAGGGAGGGAGGGAGGGAGAGAGGGGGGCGGGAGAGAGGGGGGCGGGAGAGAGGGAGGGAGGGAGGGAGGGAGGGAGGGAAGGCGGGAGGGAGGGGGGAGGGAGAGAGGGAGGGAGGGAGGGAAGGCGGGAGGGAGGGAAAGAGGGAGGGAAGGAAGGCAGGAGGGAGGGATGGATAGAGGGAAGGAGGGAGGGAGGGAAGGAGGGAGGGAGGGAGGGAAGGCAGAAAGGAGGGAGGGAGGGAGGGAGGCACTCTGTATTGAGCACAAACGCTAAAAGATACCTGTCACAAAGTGGTTTGCATTAGTTGACAGTTTGACAGGTGAAAAATCCATATTGACAGCAATTCTTTTTCAACTTGACAGTGTGACAGGTGAAAAATCAATGTTGACAGCAACTTTTTTTCCAACTTGACAGTTTTACAGCTGAGAAATCAATGTTGACAGCAACTTATTTTTCCAACTTGACAGTTTGACAGCTGAAAAATCAAAGTTGACAGCAACTTTTTTTCCAACTTGACAGTTTGACAGCTGAGAAATCAATGTTGACAGCAAAATAAAATCTCTCATAAAATTGATAAACACATCTTTTTATTTTTCTTATTTCATATAGTTGTGGCCCTCCTCGGCTTCCGTACTCTGGAGGCTCATTCAGAACAACTGACGTGGTCGTAGGGAACTGGTGATGTGCAGAGACCTGTTTGACTACCACTAGTGAAAAGTCTTTCAGAAGATGAAATAGTCAAAATACATAGTTGTTCATGTTTGCTGGGAAATCAAATGTATTTTACATCCATAACATATATAGTAACATGCATTCATACATACCTATACATGGGTACATGTATAGTTTCTGAAATGATCTCAGATTTCATTTGACGACCACTTGTGATCCATACTTTTGTCATGGTCGTCAGCATCGAAATTTACACTAGTGACACATTTTGACGAAAATTCAATTATGACGACTGACGAGTCCGTTCTGAAAGAGCCTCCAGTCCTTACTACATGAGCTATATGCTGTACTGCATACATGCCTTATGTGTACTACCCTCATGAATCAAAACTAGCATTTAGATGTAGAAGAAGGAGTTATGATAGAAGAGGAGCAGGAATCGTCTTACTCCCTCTGGGAGGTCTTTCAGAACAGATTTGTGACACATAATATTTGGATTTTTGTCAATACACTCTAAGAAAAGTGTGTTAACTTAACACACTTTTGTAACACTTTTTTTTGTATACTTTTTTTACACACCCCTTTTTTTAACACACTACACACTTTTGTCAAAAGTGTGTTAATCTTAAAAATGTGTTGAGATAAAAAGTGTGTAAAATGTAAACTGAGTAGGAGAAAGTGTGTAAGAGGTAGATATGTGTGTTATGTGTTATTCAACATTGTCTGGCACTGGCTGCTGACGGAAAACCGCTAGTGCACCAACAGGCAAAATTTCATTAACCACAGCAAACACCAGTGCAATGGTGGCTTATTGTGGCAGTCATCCTACATAGCAAAGCCTTTTACCGAACAACCTTATGCAGGTTTCAATTACACATTGACTTATATTATAACTGAACACACAGGAAAGGTGTCCTATTCCTTCCACATTTGTTAGACCTTTATAGGACAGGATATTCAGTCTTCAAATGGAGTATAACTTCTTAGATTTATGCATCCATTGAAGTTACACTTAATTAAATGTTTAAAATTTGATATCAAATCATTAAACAAGATCAATAGTGTGAATACAATCTTGAAGTGTGACTGAAATGTTTAAAACAATGCTTGTGGTGCCATCTGGTGTCAATAGAAATGTGTGTATATCATACACTTTTATTCTCTACACACATTTGGCAAATAAGCTTTTTTCAGAATTTGTGTACATCTAAAATTGACCCCAAAAAAGTGTAAAAATATAAAGGTTTCATTTTGCATTAAAAAAAAACGTAGGGTCGTCCCTTTTTAGATAGGGTCGGTCGGGTGACCTGAAACAAACCTTTTGTTGGGCTTATGAGGACTCTAATAAATCACGCTAAATCTCTAGATAACCCATTTATGGTCATCCTGATATGAGACTACTGTCAGCTTTACGCGCGAATCTAGGGCATCTGTCGTCTACCACGCAGGACAAACGGAAGGGGAGGACTGAAATTACACTATTTACCCACAATCCCCTACAAACACGCCCGCCACCGGAAGTACACGGCGTGCGTCGATAATGTTGACCTTGTCATGCGCAGAGACGGTTCCGTCTGTGTGCATGTCTGGGCGGAAGTGACGTAATAGGGGTAATATCACTGATGGTCGATTGGCCTCGCTGTAGAGACAGAAAGACGTTGCCTTAAGTCAAGATACATAACTAGAAAATTAGATTGTTCTAGGAAAGAGTTGTCTGGCTATGCACGTGCAAGAATCACAGTTTTCCTTTTCTTTCTCATTTCATGATGCTATGCCTCTGTGAGACTCTGTGAGCCTTACCAGTGAGTATTCGCACGCACTGAGTTGTGCCTCTAATTGGATTAAAAACGATACGGGTGACACAGCGTAACAGCCCTTTCAAAAGTCGACACAGGCGACAGAGCCCTTTTACGAATCGATGGACATAGAAAATTGAGTAGAACGTATGACAATGTATGCGATAAAAATGGACATGGGAAACAGGGTCCCTTAGCTGAAAATTGACACAGCGACATGGTCAAATGTTTGGGTACCCATGTAGAGGTACTGCATTGGTGCATCATACATGGTCGACAATGTGCCGACCCTAAGCAGTGGATACACCCCCTGAGGATCAGCGTTATGCCTGAATACAGAGCTGCATTTATAAATTGTTACGATAAAGGGCATTACACACTAAAGTATCGATCAACCCTGAAGGGCTAATTACACTCTAAGATCAGTGTGTTACGTTTACACACTTATCAACACGCTTTTCTGCAGCCACTTTTAACACACATTTTGGTGTAACACACTACTCACTGCACGCTCTTTGCCAAAAGTGTGTTGATCTCAAAGGTGTGTTGCAAATATGTGTGTGTAATTCCTTATGCATGTTCCCGCAACACACTGTTCTTAGAGTGTAGATGCAGCAATTAAACTTATTCAGAGAGAAGTTACATGCAGATTAAGTATTAGGTGTGTGGCTGAATGCTTGTTAACGAAGGAGATGCATACATGTGTATACGTGCACACTCACACGTGCATGATGATGAATAAATTAGTAAATGAATTAATTCATGCCAAAATATTCATATTTAATTCTCTTGACATTGGGGTCCAGAACGTGGCCAAAACGTGAAGTTATGATTTGAGCATCGGTCGATTGTGGTCTTGACTAGCAAATCATGGGGTCCAATCACATCACAATATACCTGAATTTATTCATCCTCAAGATTCAGCAGAAATACATAGAGTGTTTTAGCCAGTCAAGGGCTGGGGTACCCTGAAACAAACAATTTATTTGGCCATACACTGACTTTTTATGCTTAGGTACATGTGGTGGCTTGGATAATACATACAAATGGCATTTAGTTCTCAATCAAAAGTAAAACTGTGGCCACTCATCTGCTCGGCGCCATGCTGAATAATTACCACGTTAAGAATAACAATGAATCTCTGGAAAAACATGAAATTAAAATGGAAATGTGACTTGAACAGCAAATTAAATCTCACGTTACAGATTGGCTGATGTGCTTTATGTGGCTTCTGAATCCGACATTGTTGTCACCCGCGACTTAACCACGGCTTTTACTGCCACAGAAATACCCTGTCTCAATTCAAGATGGTATTTTCTACCATTTAATGGCTCGGCATTGCAGTCTTTCATTTGAATGTATTGCCTGACTTCGACTTTTAGAAAGAAAAACTATACTCTCATATTCTCATATTGGAAATTAATTCATCAGACATCCTTTCAGTTTTAACATAATTAGCTCTTCACGGTTTAAAAAGATGTCTTCAAGGAAGTTCTGCGCTGACAAAATCGTAAGGCGTTTATTCAAAAAATGAGGGTAAATAAAAGTCAGACGACTTTGGGACGCAGGTGGGATTTCGGCGGGAAAGTCGGTAATGAAATGCACCATCACAACATGGCGCCATAAGCCGTCAAAACAACGGGACGCCCTCCAGTGTTAGAGACTTGGAACTCATCTCTGTCACAACCTGAATTGAGAGTTGAGTTGAGAGAATTTGTTTATTTAGGCCCAAAAAAAAGGTTTGTTTCAGGTAACATTGCAAGAAAATGTGGGGTCGGTAGGTTGGATTCTTATTTTTTTAAACTTTTATCTTATAAAAACCTGAAAGTATTAGCCAGCCTCTCCAAAGACCCTAAAATTGACCAAAAAAAGGTAAAAATACAAAGATTTCTTCAAAATTGCATAAGAAAACGTAGAGTTGACCCGGTTTTGATAGGGTCAGTTGGGTGACCTGAAACAAACCTCCTTTTTTTGGCCATACTCTGGCAGTTTAAAATAATCATGTCTAGGGCATGTCTTACTACATGTATAAAGTTTAGCTACCTACGAGCTACAGGAACTCTTCTTGGGAAGAAGGGGAAAAGGGGCGCTACTTTTCTGCTCTCTTACAACTGCACGTCCGCCACGTCTATAAGAGGTGTTTTCAGACAAAGTGGTCCTGAAAATAAAGGTAGGATTTTCTATTTTTTACTGTTGTAGGTACCCGAAATGAGTCACGAATGGCCACATTGTTTTGCGGGTCATCAGAATGACTCACAATTTTGGACATACTTGTTGGACAGCTATACCTCAAGTCAGACAATTATTTAGGCTCATGCTTGTCCTTCCTGACCAGAAATTTGCTAAAATCTAGAAAAATATAAACATTATAAAAGAAATAATCCCCAAAACAGGGAAAATGCTTTGGTCGGCCCTATCGCAGGTTGGTTTCCTTGAAACACACCTACTTTTAATTTTGGCCTTATTCCTATTTACAAGAATTCGGCAGAGATACGAGTAGCGCTGGTGTTACAGGATGACGAATCTGCTTGGAGAGTGCACCGGGAGTGGCTTCACTGCCAATTAATTCCGCAATCTGTGCTGGGAGAGCAATAACCCAGTAAACACACCTACGTTATTTAAACGTAATTTCCATACGTAATATTACGTCCAAATGTAAGGGTTGCTTTACGTTATTGAACGTAAATAAACGTTAATCAACGTCTATATATGTTATGTAAACGTTAATTCCAGGTTGATTAAACGTTATTTCCACGTTTAATTACGTTATGTAAAATTTATGATGTGGGTTCGAATCCCATATCAATCGATTCATTTTTGCCTGTAAAACGTATAATACGAGGGCCCAGACCCTGTCCTATTGATCTGCCTTGTGTGTGTGAGAGAGAGAGACAGAGATAGACAGGGACAAACAGAGAGATGTTATAATTCTAGTTAATTCTAGGGTATTTTACTACTGCTATAGGCTTGTATAGACATGTACGTTATTACTATATCCAATACAATACATGCCCTGCCTTTATCTTACACGTATCTGTCTCTGTAAGGAACACTGGTTATAGGATTCGAAACCACATGATTATGTATACATGTACTTACTTATTTCAATGACCTACATACCGGTAGTTCTATGTAGGCCTTTGCTTATTTCAAAAGGTAAAATCTAGTACATGGATTGCAAGAGCATTACTTTCCCATGCTACTGAGCTAACCGGGCTTGTGGCCCGAACAAGGACCGAACTCATGACCTCCCATGATGGAGACAGGCTCTGATCCTCTGCGCCACAGAGCCTGTGTTACAAATAGTGACATTAGGATGATATAGCTCAAGGCTACTTCTAAACTGATGGATCATATTTTTTAGGATCTGGGGTTGCCTCTCACAGGGGCATGGCAAGCAGTTTCAAAGTGGGGGGATAAGGCCATATTTCTCGGCTTGCCTTTTAAGTTTGACCTTTTTTAGGGTTGGTCCAACCCGACAAAGCTCTATAAATGCACTGCTATGTCCGTGTTTGATAAGCTGTGTCAAGTTTGATAAAGGTATTTGATTGCTATCCCTACTTGAATAACTCTAACCCACTCTGAACATCAAGCAACACCAGTCAAGCTAGGTCCGATACTAAGGCCATGGACTCTGCAGCCAAGGGTCTAGGGTTCTCTTCTCACAGCTGCTAATATTTCTACTGATGTCTATTAAGGGGAAACGTAATTAACAAATGACATTAATTCTGAAATAAATAGACAGTCATTTTTTTAAATCTATATAGCTTTTAAAGCTATATCTACATTTGAAAAAAATAAGCATAGTTGTATACATTCTTAAGTTAAGTTTACGTAATTTACTTGAATAAACCTGGAAATAACGTTTACATTACGTGAAGGAACGTTTATAAACGTTCATTTAGGTTTAATAACGTAAAAGAACCCTTACATTTGGCCGTTTATTTAACGTAGTAGAGTTACGTTTTTCAGACATATAAATGACGTTCTTTGAACGTTAATTAACGTAGGTGTGTTTACTGGGAAGAACCCCCGCAGAACCCTCCTCGGGGGAAAAAGAAATAAAAGGGAAAAATGAGAAAAAAACAGGGGCATGAATATTTATCGCTAATCAGCAAATGAGGTGATTAGTGACGGGAGTCGCACTCAATCCACCATTTACGGAATGACTCCGGAGAAATATGTGGGATGCCCTCATTAGACCTTTAAGGACAGTATAATGCATTCATGCATCATGCCCTTGGTTGTCATGATGCATGAATGCAGCCCCGGCGAGTAACTCGCCGGGGCTGCATTCAAGCATCATGTCGACCCTATGGGGTTGAGACACTTCCAAAGGGTAGGCATGATGCACCAATGTAGCACCGGCGAGTTACTCACCGGGGCTGCATTGGTGCATCATGACAACAAATGTCATCTTTTAGCGACATACTGTCCTTAGAGGGTTGACGGGCGTAAAAAAAGGGGCGTAGGTGACATCTCACTGAATAGTGTCATCAGGATCTGGGCCTGAGATACCCCTGGACCCCCCGTTTGCCTTAACTCTTAAAGGGTCGCATAGTGCTGTAATGTCCCTTGGTCGGCATGATGCATGGATGCAGCCCTGGTGAGTAACTCACCACGGCTGCATTCAAGCATCATGCCGACCCTTTAAGAATGTATCAACCGCATAGGGTTGGCATGATGCAGCACTGGTGATGCACTCACAAGGATAGTATTCATGCACTATGCTGACAAAAAAGGACATACCGTAAAACCTTGCATATAAGCCGCAGCTAGTAGGCAAGTCAGGTCGGCGGTGCAACTCATAGGATCGTCCCAGGATCAGGGTGCGGCTTATGCGTGAGTTTTTTTGCTATTAAAATACAGTACTAAAAGTCACTATAATCAAATATCTGGTGCGGCTTGTAGGATCGGTCCAAAGTAGGGGTGCGGTTTATGCCCCAGTTAGGTTTATACGTAAGGTTTTACGGTAGTGTATTAACCCACCACGCTGCCTTTACAGGGTTACCCCCCCCCCTTCATCACCCCCCTTCCCCACACACACCCTCTGAAGGAGTGGTTATTTTTTTACAACAGGGGGGGGGGGGGGGGTCGGTGTATTTTTGTGCAAGCGGGTCAAAACAATTTTGCTTCCGCCTATAGGAGGGGTCGACATTGTTTTGGCCCTCCCCTTCAGTCAAGTTGAAACTGAGTGTGGACGACTCGTTTGAGCTACAGTAACGTGCTGGGTTTTTCACTTTTTTTTGGTCCCCCCCCCTTAGAAGGGGTCCAAATCTTTTTGCCCCCCCCCCTTAGAGGGGTCCAAATTCCTTCATGTTCCCCTCCCCCCCCCCCGTTGTTAAAATGGCCACTCCCTAACACAGATCAGAATGTGTCAGGCCACATTAGCCACTTCACACTTGGTTACAGACAGAGTGCCCTCCGCTCCTTACTCCAAGATCGAGGGTTCAGTTTTTTCCTGCACAAATTGGCAAAAAAATAGGAAGATAATGATTTACACATGGTTAGGCGTGATGCACCCACTTATGATTACTCGCTGGTAATGTCGTTTTTTTTTGTGTGTACAGTGCCTCATTAGTAATCAGTATAAAAAGGAGAAGGAATATGTAGAGTAAACCAAGGGGGTGGGGAGTAGCTCCAGGGGCGGATCCAGGAATTTTGGAAAGGGGGGGGGGCGTGAAATAGAGAATGTAGTGGGGGTATTGAACAATTTTACATAAAAATATACAGAAAAATAGGGGGGGCATATGCCGGGTCCGCCCCCGTCTGAATCCGCGCCGAGCTGCTCAGGCGGCAGAGCGTTGGACCCGGATGTGGGAGGTACCCCGTTCGAGTCTCCCTATAGCGCCCTCCTGTGTCACATTATGAACCCCCCCCCTGCAGTGGTTGACATACAGCATACCAAAGGCCTGTCTATCTAACACTATGCCTGTGTAGTGTCGGATGTTAAAGATGGGTTGTCAGCTAAAATTCCGTGAATTTTTAACCATGTCATATTGCTCTTGTATAGAGTCTCCTATAAGTGTTCCCCAGCTTTTAAAATGATTGAAAGTGTCTAAAGCTATGAAATGAGCACAGGTAGTTCAATTATTTTTACTGTAGGTCGACACTAAAACTGTCTATGTTGTGGTAGTGCATGGCTCAGTGCTTTCTCTACCAGGCTGCTTTCCCCTGTACTCACCTGGCGGAGTGACTGAGTCAGTGAGGTGAATCAGGTATATTGTTATCAATCTCAAATTATGCATTCATAGACAAATATCTTGCACTGTTTATCAGCTAAAATGATAATGGAACCCATGGCATTGAGGTAATATCCATTTTGAAGAAAAGGTTTGGGAAGTCTATTAGCTGATACACCATCTTTAAAGAACCATTGCCTCAGTAAAAGTGTAGGGGCGTGCTTTCTACCTTCACTCACCTCATAGATTCGATCACCATCACCTCCCCCTTGGCAGAGCCATCAATAATTGTATAATGCCATTACAATATAGGTTCACACCTTGCATATATATGTTTGTTCAGGACTAGAGCTTACAAGGTCTTTGATTTTTAAAAAGAAGTTTTGAACAGCCACATAATCTGAAAATTATGAGAATTATTGATGTAATTCATGATATACCTGGGTACTTCGGTACGAGATTCACTAGATTTGAATAATAATATCTGTCATTGTTTCAATAGTACGAACAATGATAGGAGATAACCAAGACTGTTATATTTAATGTCAGTACTTATAGGACAGCACAGTGCACTACATAATAGCTTACACAGTGACCTTCGTATGATGTATGAATGCACCCTTGTTGTGTAACTGGCCAGTGCTGCATGGGCAATAAAATCAAATTAGAGCAAAATCGGAGGAAATAATCGGGGAATGGAACAGATAGGACGTCAAATATATCATGTGTGAACATCCTGACTCATTTTTAGGGAAATCTATTCTTTGTCGAACATATCGGATGTACTGTCATTAAATGCTTACCAAGACCCAACCTTAGTATGTCTAGTGGTAGCACAACCCTGTAAACACACTACGTAATCCCAACGTAGGTGAGAGGTTTGTCTAGGTTTCTTTTCAACCAAAGGTCTGAATTATGTTTTTTTGCAAGGTTTGTGGACGTCAAAACGTGAAGGTTTACTTACGTTCAATGAACGTTTATGTCTGAATTACGTTATTCTACCTCCTTCCAACGTAAATAAACGTAGAAAATCTATGTAAATCTACGTTAAATTTAGGATTTTTTAAACTTTAACTAGGGTATAAAACTGCTCAGTCTCACACAAGGTGGCAGCACTATGAAGTATGCAGAGAGCCACACGGCACTTTGGCAAATTCACCACATTCTAGCAGTTAATTCCTAATAATTATAAAGTGATTTTAATGAACAACCGACTGCATATCATCAACTAATCAGATATAAAGGAGAGGATATTGAATCATTTTGCATACATATTTGCATCAAGTCACTTTACATAGAGGACACCACTTCTGTGGTAGGGGAAAAAATACAAAGCCTCACTCCATCTGAAGCTTAGCATGTATACTTGGTGCTATCAAACTATCCTAAAGGGGAAATAATCAACTTGAACAAATCGAATACAAAATAAATGAATCTTAACAATTAGGCCTATAGTATAATTGACGAAAATTGTTTGTGAGTGTTGGTATGTATCAATGACACAGATATAAAAATTCTTTACATAGAATTTAGGTTTATTTTATGTCTATCTATGTTTTATTTTTACATGTATTTACGTCTGAATGACGTAGAAAAACGTAATTCAGACCTAAACGTCTATTGAACGTAAGTAAACCTTCACGTTTTGACGTTTACAAACCTTCTAAAATTACGTAGTTTGCACCCCATATCAATGTAAATCTACGTCTGACCCACGTGTTTGTGTTTACAGGGAAGTCCTCAGTGGCCATATGAATGACAATGGGCCGCTCCTGTGAGGTGCTCAGTACTAATACATAAATACACCTATACCCAGGACACAGCCATACTAACCAACATTTAGGTACCCTACCCATCCATACAAGTGTCCTTGGCAGGCCCTTCTACTAGAAGGGTTTCAATAGTACGAACAATGATAGGAGATAACCAAGACTGTTATATTTAATGTCAGTACTTATAGGACAGCACAGTGCACTACATAATAGCTTACACAGTGACCTTCGTATGATGTATGAATGCACCCTTGTTGTGTAACTGGCCAGTGCTGCATGGGCAATAAAATCAAATTAGAGCAAAATCGGAGGAAATAATCGGGGAATGGAACAGATAGGACGTCAAATATATCATGTGTGAACATCCTGACTCATTTTTAGGGAAATCTATTCTTTGTCGAACATATCGGATGTACTGTCATTAAATGCTTACCAAGACCCAACCTTAGTATGTCTAGTGGTAGCACAACCCTGTAAACACACTACGTAATCCCAACGTAGGTGAGAGGTTTGTCTAGGTTTCTTTTCAACCAAAGGTCTGAATTATGTTTTTTTGCAAGGTTTGTGGACGTCAAAACGTGAAGGTTTACTTACGTTCAATGAACGTTTATGTCTGAATTACGTTATTCTACCTCCTTCCAACGTAAATAAACGTAGAAAATCTATGTAAATCTACGTTAAATTTAGGATTTTTTAAACTTTAACTAGGGTATAAAACTGCTCAGTCTCACACAAGGTGGCAGCACTATGAAGTATGCAGAGAGCCACACGGCACTTTGGCAAATTCACCACATTCTAGCAGTTAATTCCTAATAATTATAAAGTGATTTTAATGAACAACCGACTGCATATCATCAACTAATCAGATATAAAGGAGAGGATATTGAATCATTTTGCATACATATTTGCATCAAGTCACTTTACATAGAGGACACCACTTCTGTGGTAGGGGAAAAAATACAAAGCCTCACTCCATCTGAAGCTTAGCATGTATACTTGGTGCTATCAAACTATCCTAAAGGGGAAATAATCAACTTGAACAAATCGAATACAAAATAAATGAATCTTAACAATTAGGCCTATAGTATAATTGACGAAAATTGTTTGTGAGTGTTGGTATGTATCAATGACACAGATATAAAAATTCTTTACATAGAATTTAGGTTTATTTTATGTCTATCTATGTTTTATTTTTACATGTATTTACGTCTGAATGACGTAGAAAAACGTAATTCAGACCTAAACGTCTATTGAACGTAAGTAAACCTTCACGTTTTGACGTTTACAAACCTTCTAAAATTACGTAGTTTGCACCCCATATCAATGTAAATCTACGTCTGACCCACGTGTTTGTGTTTACAGGGAAGTCCTCAGTCGCCATATGAATGACAATGGGCCGCTCCTGTGAGGTGCTCAGTACTAATACCTAAATACACCTATACCCAGGACACAGCCATACTAACCAACATTTAGGTACCCTACCCATCCATACAAGTGTCCTTGGCAGGCCCTTCTACTAGATCATTGCTAGGCCAAGTGCTGCCAAGACTCCTGAGTCTTAATTAACCCTTTGAAGACCGTGTAATGTTTTAATGTAGTATTCCCCTTTTTTGTTCGTCATGATGCATGAATGCAGCGATGGTAAGTGCTCGCTAGGGCTGCATGCATCCATGCATCAGACTGACCAGTTGGGAGTGAATCAGCCCTGTGGGCATGATGCATGCCATGATGCATGAGTTACATTCATGCATAACCATCACAGAGAAAAGAGACAGCGTCAGAAGGGAGTCCAGGTTGCCTCCAGAATGACTCCCCTGTTTAGGCAATAAGAGTAGAGCTCATTGGTTTGGGGAGTCTAAGGGAGTCCCCTGGGGGAGTCATATAGCTCTCTGGGTCATCTGACTCCCCCAGGTGACTCCCTTACATCAGCCAGAGAGACATCTAGGCTCCCTTAGGCGACCTGGACTCCCCTAAACAAGGCGGCCATTCTGGAGGCAACCTGGACTCCCTTTTGACGCTGTTTCTTCTCTCTGTGATGACAATTGCACGCCACTTTAAAGCACTATGCGGCCCTTAAAGGGTTAATAAGATAATTGGGTCAAATGTTAATGAGCATTGGGCATCGTGACAGCTGATAGTGGTTGAGGACCTGGTTAACACTTTAACCCTTTAAGGACGGCATGATGCCTCAATGCATCATACCCTTGGTTGTCATGATGCATGAATGCAGCTCTGGCGAATAATTTGCCAGTGCTGCATTCAAGCATCATGCCGACCCTATGGGAGTGAGACACTTCTGAAGGGTTGGTATGATGCACTAATGCTAGCTAGTTGCTCACTGGAGCTGCATTGATGCATCATGATGACAAATGTCATCTTTTGGCGACATGCCATCCTTAAAGAGTAAAGGCCAGCATATAACCCCATAGGGTCGGCATGAAGCTTGAATACAGCACTGGCGAGTTACTCGCCAGGGCTGCATTCATGCATCATTCCGACCAAGGGCATGATGCATTAAGGCATCATGCTGTCCTTAAAGGGTTAACAGATGACACATTGATCCCCGAGGGATTATGCTGGCCTAAAAGGGTTACTAAAACAATGGGTGACAAAGTCGTAAAATGTGCACTAAGGCAGACCCTGACTGACAATAATTAGTATTTATTGGCTCAAATTGGAGATGTTATGGTTGGTTGGAATTCATTTAGTTGGTTTTATTTATACTGATGGAATGCATAAGCTGAGAGGATGTCAACTTAAGCTCATTCTGACATTTGCAGGCATTTATGTGTGTGCATTTATGATTGAGCATTCTCAGTATATTTTGTTATTGTACATTTATCGTTATCAATATGATGGAATGGATCTCACAATACCATAGCCGCTTGAATAAGTAACTGTATGGGTCTCAAATAAGCGCAGGGTAATCAAGGATATTCAAATAGAAATTTAGGCATTTTCTTCGTATCTTTAATAAGCGCAGTAATTGTATAAACGTAGGTAAATTGTACCATTAAACCTTATAAGCACAGGTTCGCTTCTTAAAGCCGCCGCATAGTAAGCAAACGAATTGTCTCGATTTACGCATTTTAGTTACCGTTCCTATCACACTCTACATAATAATAAAGACCAAAAGAATAATAATAAAAGAATACAATGAACACCAAAAGCAAGGAATACTATTGTATCTTACATACTTGATGATTGCCTACGACCAGTATGAGTCATAATGATACTTGGACTGTTGTTGTACTCATCATTCACATTTATTCACATTTATACTATTTCGTTATCAACCATCAAAGAACGAATGCTTTATGAGTTTGAGTTTGAGTTTAGATTTTTTATTGGCATGAACATTCGTAAGCGATACAGACGTTTTTCAAGAAAATGCCATATGTATATATAATACCCCGTTATATTTGACCCTTGCAAACCTGGACCCAAATATAAAGATTAGCAAACTCACAAAGATCTTTTTGATCACATATACAATCCCTCATTCAGCACAGACTCATCCCTACTCATTATAAGGTCCTGGACTCACACACTTACAAGTCCCTGATCCTGGTGATAATTCCCCCAGTCCCAGGCCTGTTTATTAACCCTTTAAGGACGGCATGATACCTTAATAAAATATGGTCTTGGTCGTCATGATGCATGAATGCAACCCTGGCGAGTAACTCGCCAGGGCTGCATTCAAGCATCATGCTGACCCTACAAGGTGGAGACACTCCCAAATGGTTGGCGTGATGCACCAATTTAGCACTGCCGAGGTACTTGCCGCAGCTTCATTGGTGCATCATGACTACAAATGTAATCTTTTAGCGACATGCGTCCTTAAAGGGTTGAATCCCTGAAAGAGTCATTTCTAGTATCAAGATGTGACAGGCTTCCTGCTGCCCCTGAGTTAGCCCTCTAAAGGGAACATAGTGCTTTAATGTGCCATATAGTATGTAGTAGCTATAGGACGTGTACCAATCTTTACGCGAAATACCCCTACAGATTGGCACTAGTCCTACAACTACTTTATACCACTAGCTGTATACAGTATACAAGAGGTGTGAAATGCTTTGTTCTCCATGCCTGCTGTGGTGTAGGTCTTCATAATGCCTGACTGAAGCTCTGTGAGTAGACTTGCCATGGCTGCATTCATCATTGATTGGTAGAATTTCTTGATTGATCGTATTTCGTTTATTTAGACTAATTATGCATGTGCAGGGATAGTTGCCTTATTTTTTCATATCCAGTTGATGGTTTAGAAATTTCGCTCTACATTATACGACAATCATAATAAGCAAATTATGCTGAAACATTGGGAATATTTGAACCCCTATAGGTTGATATACTACGTTATTGCAGGCCCTGAGAGTAGACTCACCGGAGCTACATCCATGCATCATGACAACATAGGGTATATCACAATAAATCATTCTGCGACCCTTAAAGGGTTAAAGATGGTGAGATTACTGAGTTCAATCATTACCCTGGTGACTGCATGGTGAGGGCCGGGAGGAGGACGGGAATGGGGGACTGGGGGAAGTCTTAAATCTTGTCACTTCCTCTCTGCCCCCCCCCCCCCCCACACTCCTCTAGGGGATGATCTGCTGGTGAGTTGCAGGGGGGATTCCCCAGCCCCTTGGTCATTTCTTAGTGACCGAGCCAGTGTCATTGACTAAGCTAATGAAATATCTAGAATAACTCATTGATATACCTACCTGCTGCAGTGTTAAGTATGTGAACTAAAGGTCCCCTCTTTAACCTATACAACAGTGGTGCCCCTAGTGCTGATTATATGATATAAACCTTTGGAAGACCCCAATATGACCCACAGCAGATAGCCTGACGCTGGCTGGTGGTAGGCTGTTTTATTTCCATTCCAAATGCATAATTTTCAGTTGCTTTAGCTCTATTTTCAGTAGTCTACCGTAGTCTACCAATTAAAGATTTCTAGAGAAATAATTGAGCTAAAGATAGCGTTCTTTAGGTGGCTTATCTCAAAATGATACAATTGTGTCAAGTGACTATGGGACCCACCATTGCATACCTGGATACAAGACACTTCAAACAAAAAAAGAATCTCGTTGATACATGGATTTGCCATCGAGCAGTGCAAATTCTCCCAAAGGTCATGTTGAAGAAACCTCTCATTTATAGAGCCCAAAACTGACTCAAAATCTGAAGGTCTGTCAACATTGCCCCTGAATAACTATATGTAATACAATTCATTATTCTTTTTCCAGCCTGTATATGATAGACCCATTCAAGATTCCTTGATACCAACTGACTAGAAGTTTCTATCTGCTCCTTAGCTAAAATGGGAAGATATCATAAAAGGGTCACTTAACATAGGATCAGATAGGGAACGGGTGATCAGCTAGAACCTCCGGCCACCCTACCTACTGCCCAGCTGTACCCTGCCCCTCCACCAGCCGGATTAACCCACATCTTGTATCGAGTACCGTAAATTCTCGCATATAAGCCTAACTCATATAAGCCGCACCCCGACATTGGGCTGATCCCATGAGCCGCAATGGCGATCTGAATATGGTGACTTTTTGTACTGTACCAAAGTGCTTAAAACTCGCGTATATGCCGCACCCCGACCCTGGGCAAATCCTATAAACCACACCAGCGATCTGACCCTCATACTAGCATTGGCTTCTACGCGAGAATTTACCGTAAGGTCAAATGAAAACCAGGGTGTGTTTCAGGTTACCCGACCCTATGTAGCAAAGAAGGGCCGACCCAAGAAATTGTTATGCTATTTTGATTTTTTTTTTTAAATATTATAGTTCATTTATTGGCTATTGCAGAGTCAATTTGATAATTCACGGAAGTGGAAGCTGTCATCAGTGAGTCAGTGCTGAAATTTGTGGGTCAATTTCAAAGTAAAATATGAATTGAAATAAATTTTAAAAAATCCGACCTACTTACCCTAGATTTTCAGACCACGTTACGTGAAATACACCTTTTATTGTTTTTAGTCTAAAGGCCTTCTCTGCCCTGTCTATAGTAGGATTGGAAACATTTGCCAAAGCAAACTGGTAAACAATGAGCAGAGAAATATCTATCCAAACAACATTGTAATTGTGATTGTGTGTGTGCTTTCAAATTTAGAATTGCCATAACGCCTTCCTAGTAAGGGGCAGTTGGAAGACAGACTACGAAAGTAAGGACTGTCAACAACTGGTCAATGTATACATACACAGTTACAATATATTTTGTATCTATGCTCATGAATAGTATAACTGAGCATCACCATGAAGCCTTTAAATATAAGTGGCACAGCATATTTATAATCATTTTATAGCATTGCTATATGTGAGAGTGCAAATGATTAATTATACATAATTGCATTTGGCATGCATTGATCTTTTGTCTGTAAACAATATCTATTTAACTTTAGTGAATGCTCGAAATGGATTTGATTTTAATCCACAGAGATCATCTCAAATAACATTCTAGGTGAAACCAAAATTTTGCATCACGTATGCAGCCGAGAACACTATTATGTTAATACCTGTGACCCTTGACCACAGCTAGCATGGGGTGCCTGGCTTTTATCGGGAGAATCTACTGTAGCTTTCAAGTCTGTTCCTAAAAAAGACCACCATGTCCCTGGACATTTTTACGATCAGATTCGATCTGCATAACACAGCACGACGCGCCCTTTGTGCGTGCCAGTTGGTGATCCAGCCCGACCCACATTATACATCCTACTGCCTACCTGCCTCCACGCTGCCTTGATGCATGCTTTCATTGCTGCCTGCCTACCTGCCCCCTGTCTCCCTGCCTCCCTGACTCCCTGACTCCCTGTCTCCCTCCTTCCCTCATCCCTTCCTCCCTGCATCCTTGACTTCCTGCCTCCTTGACTGCCTGCCCCCTGCCTCTCTGCCTCCCTGCCTCCCTGCCTCCCTGCCCCCCTGCCTCCCTGCCTCCCTGCCTCCCTGCCTCCCTGCCTCCCTGACTCCCTGACTCCCTGACTCCCCGACTCCCTGACTCCCTGCCTCCCTGCCCCCCCTGCCTCCCTGTCTCCCTGCCTGTGTCACTGCCTCCCTGCCTCCCTGCCACCCTGCCTCCCGAACTCTCTGCCTCCCTGCCTGCCTCCCTTCCTGCCTCCCTGCCTCCCTGCCTCCCAGCCTCCCTGACTCCCTGTCTCAAATCCTGCCTCCCTGCCTCCCAGCCTCCCTGCCTCCCTGCCTCCCTGCCTCCCAGCCTCCCTGCCTCCCTGCCTCCCAGCCTCCTTGCCTCCCTGCCTCCCTGCCTCCCTGCCTCCCAGCCTCCCTGCCTCCCTGCCTCCCAGCCTCCCAGCCTCCCTGCCTCCCTGCCTCCCAGCCTCCTTGCCTCCCAGCCTCTCTGCCTCCCTGCCTCCCTGCCTCCCTGCCTCCCTGCCTCCCTGCCTCCCTGCCTCCCTGCCTCCCTGCCTCCCTCCCTGCCTCCCTGCCTCCCGCCCTGCCTCCCTGCCTGCCTCCCTGTCTCCCTACCCCCTTGTCTCCCTGCCTCCCTGCCTCCCTGCCCTCTGCCTGCCTGCCTCCCTCCCTGCCTGTCTCCCTGCCTCTCTGCCTCCCTGCCTCCCTGCCTCCCTGCCCCCCAGCCTCCCTCCCACCATGCCTCCGCGCCTCCCTGCCTCCCTGCCCCCTGCCTGCCTCCCTTCCTGCCTGCCAGCCTCCCTGTCTCCCTGCCTCCCTGTCTCCCTGCCTACCTGCCTACCTGCCTCCCTGCCTCCCTGCCCCCTGCCTCCCTGCCTCTCTGCTTCCCTGCCTCCTTGCCTCCCTGCCTCCCTGCTTCCCTGCCTCCCTGCCCCCGGTTTCCCCCCCTTCCTGCGTCCCTGCCTCCTTGCCTCCCTCCCTCCCTTCTCCCTGCTTCCCTCCCTCCCTCCCTTCTCCCTGCTTCCCTCCCTCCCTCCCTACCTCCCTCCTTCACTCCCTCCCTCCCTCCCACCCATTCCCCATCCCTGCTTCACTACACATATATACCTCTCTTGCTTTCAACTATGCCCTACCCCTACTTCTCTACCAGCCCCCCTGGCTCTGCCTTATTCCCTGCCTCCATCCCTACATCCATGCCCCCCTCCCCCTTCCCCCCTACCATGCCTCCACCCATGATTCTATCACGTCCCTATACGTACTACACGGGCTCTCAATAACAATTGTTAGTAAGTTCCCCCCCTCCCCCCCTTTCCCCACGCCATCCCCTTTCCCTTTACCAATATTGAACTCCCTATTGGTATTTGTCGTCTCTTGCGCATGCGCACAGGATCCGCCACCAGGGTACAGAGGGTCAGCTGACTTCCGGTCTCTGCCGACCCAGAGAGGTGTGGTTGGCGTGTTTGCCGCATGGTGGCGTGTCAGTGCGCCGAGCAGACATATCATTAACCCTGTAAGGGCCGCATAGTGCTTAATGTGTCATGTCCTTGGTCGTCATCATGCATGAATGAAGTCCTGGCAAGTAACTCGCCAGGACTGCATTCAAGCATCATGCCGACCCTATGGAGTTGATATACTACCGAAGGGTCGACATGATGCACCAATGCAGCACCGGCGAGTTACTCACTGGGGCTGCATTGGTGCAGCATGATGATAAATGTCTTTTTTTTGCGACATGCATCCCTCAAGAGTTATGGACAGCACAGTGCTTTAACCTAATGACTAGATCTATGGTGTATTTTGTAGTCATGATCAATTAATACAGCCATCGTGAATCTACTCACCAGTGCTGTATTCACGCATCCATCGAGGTGTACCAACCCCATAGGGTCGGCATGATGCTTGAATGCAGCCCTGGCGAGTAACTCACCAGGGCTGCATTCAAGCACCATGACGATGTAGGGCATAGTGTATTACAACCTTACAGGGTTAGGGAAGGTCCGTTTTTAGCTGCTGACAAATTGACGTCCATTGTAACTGCCTTTCAGGCACACCACCGAGGCCCTTTTTGTTGAGCTAGAATTCATAATGTGCATGTCATGGACGACGCGCCTACATGGTTGGACACGAGTTTTAGATAAAGAAACGAGCAGGCAGCTATCTGCAACATTGAACATTCCACGGGACATTCACCATGCTATGAACTGGCTTGAAGATACAATGTATGGCTGTAAAGTTTATCAACCTTGTGGGAATGCATGGTTGCGGCATGAACAACATGGCGCCGTAATTGAGTGGCGCCAAAACCTCATATGCCAGTGGCGCCGCCGCCCTCTCGCGTGGCGGGACTTCATTAAATCTACAAACAAGGTCATTGGTATTACAATTTGTACCGTATGAAATTAATCAATTTATAATCAATAAAATGACCTTTTCTCCAATCCGCCTGCTTTGTGTTACTCAATTAATGTAGGGCTGTAGTTAGTATTATGCAGCATTTCTATCCTTCCTAATATCTTTTGTATATATAGAAAAAACACCACGCAATTGACATACATGGACATCATACTTCACTAGTTGAATCTGGGTCATATCACACGATGCAGGAGGCTGAGTGTGATATGACCCAGCTTCAACGAGTGAGGTATGATGTACATGCATGTCAATAAGCGGTGTTTTGTGTTTATTACTTGTTCCAACTGTCTTAAAATGAAAAAAATCAACAAGCCTAGAGGCCATGGAGTATGGCTACACCGTACTCCATGGGGGCATGGAGAACAGAGGTCCCATAGGCTTAGCATTGCAAGCCCGTACCACCATGTAATAAGAAACATTATTAACGGTGATCAACAGTTGTATGCAGAGAACCTGGCCCTACTTGGAGCAAAGAAATAAAGGTATGTTTTAGGTAACATGGGAAGAAATTAGTTTTACACACGAAAATAATAGCCAGTGATTGCGTAAACCCTAGAATTGATCAAAAAGGTGTTAGTATATAAAAGTTTTTTCAGAATTGCATAAAAAACAAAGGGTCGGCCCTGTTTTGCTAAACACGGTCGGGTAATCTCAAACGACCCTTTATTTTAATTTTTTGCCTAGGAATTGCCTAAATTCAATTCATTCACTCATGTTGAGTGGGTGGGGACATCGTGCTTTGGTTCAATGTGAACAAGATGAAGTATGTTGCACAAACCGATAATCGTAGACGAGGGGTTCCAACTGTTCATGTATTTATAAAAGCCAGTTAATCTCTGCAGATGACTGATAAAATTATGTATTTAGGAGAAC
Source organism: Harmothoe impar (assembly GCA_947462335.1). Classification (NCBI taxonomy): domain Eukaryota; kingdom Metazoa; phylum Annelida; class Polychaeta; order Phyllodocida; family Polynoidae; genus Harmothoe; species Harmothoe impar. Next base: position 64,947,194 of record OX381713.1, on the reverse strand, counting down.
AAGGGCTAGCATGGCATGCTAAGCTCCTATTCAAGTAATAAAAGCATGTGGGCATCATGGTACTGCAGGGAGTGGTCATACATAGCACTATAACCCCCGTCCCCGGGGGGTACTCAGTGATGGAATAGATACCAACTGTGGTAATACCTCCAAAGAGCTGTCCCTGTGCCCCATCAAAGGGGGGCTTTCAATTACATAAGAATGAAAAGGGAAGATGTCAATTACATAAAAATATAATAAAAAGGGGCGGTCAATGACTGGAAAATACTGAATCAGGGGCTGTCAGGATTGATATAGAAATAATTAACCCTTACATTTCATACATTAATTGAGTAATCTATATAATTCCAAAATAATCTCATGTTAAATGGAAGAGACCTCTTAACAGTGGGCTGTCAGCTGACTTCTAAGGAAATAGGGGGCTGTAAAAATAATACCCAATGTCAAAGGGCTGTCAAATGACCAAATAGGGGGGCTGTAGTTTCACAGTTGGTACCTAGTATCAAACAGTTACTACCCCTCGCCCCCCCCCCGCCGCCCCACATCCTGCCCAGATCGGTCAGCCCAGATTCAAAGTGCCCAGTCCTAGCCCAGATTTAGCACACACTATACAAATGTATAATGGTTATTTCATGAGGGAAATCAGATGTCAGTATGTTTTGAAATATTTATAATGTATTTATGGAAAAAATGTTTTCCTGGGCTTACCGATCCGGACTCCGGGCCCACTGGTAGGCCTGGACAAAAAGGACCATAACCCACATATGGGCAAGCTCAGCTGGCCCAAGTAACACATGTCTGGGCCCCAGGGACCAATGCTGGCTTGGAAGTCATACATAGGACTATAACCCCCGTCCATATCCTCCTTCCCCAATAAGATCCCATTACCCATCCTATCATGGCTAGGCTCATTGTCTTAATGACATCTGACATTGCCTCCTAAACAAAGATCAGAGGCACAGGGAGACATTATGGGTCTATGGTAGCGTGACTGGGGGACCCCTATCCTGCTGCACCCTCACTCACAGTATTCCTGGCCGACCAGGGGTCTCTTTCAGAACAACTGACATGGTCGTAGGGAACTGGTGACGTGACGAAACCTGTTTCACGGCCACTAGTAAAAAGTGTTTCAGAAGATGTGATAGTCATAAAAGATAATAGTTCATGTCTGCCATATTTTGTCAATGAAAATATGTTTGTGACACATATAATAACATGTATATACATGTGTATATATAGGTATATATATGTATAGTTTCTGAAATGGCCCCAAAATTCATTTGACGACCATTTCAGATACATAAATTTGCCATGGTTGTCAACACCTAAAATCACACTAGGGACACATTTTGATGAAAATCGAATTATGATGACTGAAGAGTCTGTTCTGAAAGACCCTCCTGGGGTCTCTTTCAGAACAACTGCCGTATCTGCCCGGGGGTATATTTCGGGTTTGACGAGGACGATCAAGTAAATCGTCAAAGGGGTTTCACAATATGGGATGGTCAAAATTGTTAAGCTAACAGGTTAGCCGATATAGACTATAATACAATACAATACAATTATTTGAAGAGAAAATAGCAAAACAAAAGTCACGTCAAATGATCATCTTGTGCAATACCCAATAAATTTACTTTTTGATCATCTGATACCCATTAATTTTCCGCATTCGTCAAGTTGATTTTTCATTATCAGCGAAATATTTGATGGCCTAGCAGATACAGCAGTCGTTCTGAAAGAGACCCCAGACAAGCTATAACCCTTTAAAGCTACATGGTGCTACAATGAGATATGACCTTGGCGGTCATGATGCATAAATGCAACCCTGGTGAGGCCACTCTCCAGCGCTGCATTCATGCATCTTGTCGACACTGCTGGAGCGTATCAGCCCAACAGAGTAAGCCAGAGATGCTATAGCCTTCAAAGGCTGCATAGAGCTTCAATGGAATAATGTCCTTTACTATCATGATGCATGAATGCAGCCCTGGTGAGTCTACTTGCCAGCGCTGCATTTATGCATCATGTAGACCCTTTTGGAGAGCATCATTTAGCCTTGATGTTTCAGGATGATGCATGAATGCAGTACTGGCGAGAACACCCATCTTTCTTCCGACAAACGACGTAAGGTATTAAAGCATCATGATGCATGAATGCAACCTTGGTGAGCCCACTCGTCAACGCTGCATTCATGCATCATGCCCATCTTCTGGGAGCGTATCAACCCAACATAGTAGGCATGATGCATGAATGCAGCCATAGTGAGACCACCCATCTTCGTGCTGATAAAGGACATAATGCATTAAAGCACTAAGCAGCCTGCACAGATATAATTACTGCCATATCGGCCACAATTACTGCACCAATCTCCATACCCATGAGCCAGCACGCTATGGCGCAGAACACCGTGATCTGGGGAGAGGCTTGTGGGTCGTCTTCTCCTTCTGTGAGGATTGTTCTTTATAGTAATTGTTCTCTAATGTGGCTGGTTATACAATAGCTTCTTGTATTGGGAGATGTACTTGTTGTAGGAGACCATACACAAATGATCTCGTGGATTTTGAGTCGTCGTCTTGAGTTCTCCAGAGTCGCTCAACCAGTACCCTTTTCCGCCACAAGGGCTCCAAATGGGACTGGTGGAACTGCTATATTTAGCTTGTTACGTCCTGTCAGGCTGTGCACAGGAATTGGTGTGCAGGATTTGATTGGTCAACTCCTATGGGCAAGTTAGTGAAACAAGTTTTTCATATGAGTTTGCCCAGACTCTACTATTATAGAGACTGGAGTTCTCTGGCACATATCTATATACCAACGTATAAACACACCCCCCCTCCAATCTCTTTATTCAAATGGTAGTCTACATTTATAATAGCATATCTATCATAAACCTTGGAGTGTATACTATCTGTGTTTGCTTATTAGGGATAATTCAACAGATGTTTCATTTCTCCATGCACAGAGAAAAGAAACCGCGTCCAGGTTGCCTCCAGAATGACTCCCCTCTTTAGGGGAGCCCAGGTCCTCATGTGACTCCGTTAGGTGAGTCAGGGAACTATGTGACTCCCCCAGATGACTCCTTTAGGTAAGCCAGGGAGTCACATAGGGGAGTCCCAGGCAGCCTGGGCTCCCCTAAAGAGGGGAGTCATTCTGGAGGCAACCTGGACTCCCTTTTGACGCTGTTTCTTCTTCCTGTGTGATTACATTTTAGAAGGAGATCCCATAACGAATAAATACATTGCTTTCTAACTATTGTTTTGGTTATAAACCTGATGCTTACTTCTAGATCTCAAAGTAATGAATCAATAAAAACTAAATTGTCATCAGCTCGAGCTTTTTATCAGGGCTAAATGAAGCACATCAAAATACAGAGTTGAGAAAAAGGAACCAGCTGCCCATAACCATTGTTCACATACTTAGACTGATGACACTGATGTTCCTTATAGAAAACACAGAATACGTCAAAATCGTAGCCTTCGTTTAAGATATTCATACACCATACTAATCCAAAACACATAAACCATACATTGTCTGAGAGAGATGACATCTTTATAAGTGTTTTTCTCTGAAATACAGCGACACCCGACACACTCTCAGAAAAGTCAGCGTCATTGTCGCTAAAACCACTCTCACCTCACAGTCATTTAGTGCCTGACTGTCAGGTGAGAGTGGTTTTAGCGACAATGACGCTGACTTTTCTGTGTATGCAGTCTGACACAGCAGAATACCCCCCCTCCATTTCACATACCTGGCACTTTCCTCCCCAGCTGTCCACTCTACCCCCCCCCCCCCCCACAGCCCCCACACCCACCCACCACTTCTTTCTGTCTCTCTGTTTAGACCAATACACCAAGAAATGGTTAGATTTCAGAGAATTTTATGATCAAGTTGACAAAATATGACCAACAAAAACATGATATTAACACATCACTGCATCATGCAGTTTGACCTAAACTATTTGAAGGATAACTGTTTTGTGGATCTTTTGATAATAATATTATGATGTTTGTAAATTATATGATATAAGATTCTGCTATTTTCATTTCAATTTTCCTTTTCTCTTAAAAAAGGACTAACAGGGGTCATAGCGGCAGAAATGCAATGTGACCTAGGCGTGGGTACAGTTCCATATACCTGTAATTACATTAAAATGTGACCCAATAAAACACCAATAAAGAAATGAAAAAAACACACTTTATAGTGTCAAGTCGCCGTCACAGAGGTAAATATCAGCGTCAGGCAATGTCGCCTATGGCACTCTCAGACAAGGGTCAGGCACTGCTGGACTATTATAGATGGGTCAAGGGCCATTCTAGTGAGGGTCAGGCTATGCTGGACCTTCAATAACTGCCTGGACTTTTGCAAAATTGCTTGAGAGTCTGGCCATGCTGGATCTTCATGCCAGAGTCTGACAATGCTGGACTCTTGCAGGCTGAAAGAGACTCTCACCAGCATTGCCAGACTCTGGCATGAGGATCCAGAAGAGCCAGACTCTGGAGCCATTTTGAGTGAGTAGAAGCTCTAGATGAAGGCCCAGCCTCTCACTCTGACCCTCACTAAAATAGCTCTTGACCCATCTATTATAACCCAGCAGTGCCTGACGCTTGTATGAGAGTGAAATAGGTGACGTTAATGGTAACAAACGAAGCGAAGCTAAGTATGGTAAGCTGCGGCGCTCCCTCATGCTGTACTGTATTGTGTATGAATGTGAAATATAAATGTAATCAAATTTGATATGGGTTCTAACCGATGGACTGTATAGCTGACTAGTCAATATGATATGTATATAAAGCTACCGAGACCCTATTAGTCCATGCTCCTGATATAGATACTCACTTCATTGCCTACCTGTCTGTCCTGATTTTCCTGTGTAGGTACTAATGAAGGGCACCAATCTGAGTTATAAATATTTGGTTATATAAACCTGTGATTGTATTATTGACTTGTGATTGTATTATGGACTTGTGATTGTATGTCGATATATGACAGACTTTTGAAAGACGCAACTTGTGAAATTTTCTGTCAATAAACTCATTCATACTCAAACTCAAACTCATTGACTGACGCTGATGTTTGTCTGGGTGCTGTCCTGCGGCCCTGGTGAGTAGCCCTGAGAGCGGGGCTGGAGAGGACAGATGGTGGGACAGGAGGCCGCTATCTACACGGCCGGTGACCACTGCTACCCCAGATAAATGTGCAGATAAACACAACACAAATGGAACTCTTCCATTAGCTAGATCAACCACCCCCCACTCCCTCCTACAGCTACCCCACTCACCACTCCAGGAGTCTGAGAGCCAGACTGCGATGCGGCGCCAGAAGTCTCATTTCTTAACGCTTTGAGAGTCACATAGTGCTTTAATCTGCTATTCCAATTGTCGACATGATGCATGAATGCAGCCCTTATCGGGGAGTGTATCAGCCCCAAAGAGTCGGCATGATGCTTGGATGCCGTACTTCTTCCGAAACTATACAGTATACAATACACTTACTCTCTCATATACAATATTTAGACCAATACAAAAACATATATTATATAAAGAATAGCTCAAAAACTGACAAATATTATTAAAAGAATACCAGCTGTCACGTTGTACCCCATAGTTGTCAAGTGTTAAAGTCTCTGAGTCTCAACTGGACAACAGAGAGTCTGACTCACCAGACAAATGTGTCCAAGTCAGAGATCTCCTCCAAGGACCTGTGTTGTTCGCGACAGAGGAGTAGATGGTCGCAGCAGGGGGTATTTCTGAAATCTGGTGAAACATTTCGAAAATATCTGTATGACTAATATAAGTCATAGACAGTAAACATAAAGTGACCGCGGGTGAAGAGTCTTTATTCCAATTCAAGTACGGTGTCTTGGTCTACATGCAGTAGATTACTCATTGATACCGCGGCATATACATATACTCTCATTCTACAGTAGGTTGTACATTTACTTCTAACAGTGCACGGTACTAGTGTACATATTCGGTAGAATGTATTGCTGCTTTACAATACAAGAGGACGTTCTTTTGATTTCACTATTCACAGTGTATATGGCACGTTCACAAATGCCATTACCGAGGCTGGGTGTTAGGATTCTGACAAGTCGCAACAGAGAGCATAGGGGACTGCCCAATTTAAGAAAAAGAAACATACCAAATCGGTGACGTCATTTGTGAACGTCCCTTCACTTAAAGTTGTTTTTCATAGCAGACGGCATGCTTCCAGAAAGTCTATACTGGGGCGGCCTTAGAATGTGAGAGGTGCTCTTTGATATAAACTGGTGAAAGATTCTACTTTCTCAGTCACGACCAGGAACGGTAGGAATTTACTGAAAAAGAAGAAGCCACCTAAACGAGCATAAAGGAAACGCCTACAAACCGACATTGCTACAGGGCTCCCCTTTCCTGACAAAATATTCAAAACCAAATATCAAAGTTTAAAGGGGCCGCCGCATGTTTACACCCGACAGATTGTATTTTCTTAGTGGGGACACGCTTTCAGAGTCGGAGAGACAATTCAACGTTTGTGAGTGTATTCATCTTCCCTCCCACAACATTATAGAAAAATAAATGCTTTAGTGCGGCATTTGGCTTAGACGTGTTGAAAAGTTTTAGCAGGATCAGATTCACCAAAGAGAGCAACCGTCTAACAATCCATGTCATTCATATTCCCCTTGATGATAACATGTTTCACTACTCGATAATGTTCAGTCTTCAAACAGGCAAAGCCTTAAAGTAGCCATGAGGGGGGCTTTTTCACACACACACACACACACACACACACACACACACACACACACACACACACACACACACACACACACACACACACCTATTTGGGTCAATATGAGCCCTCCCCCCCCCCCCTTCTCGCTCCTTCAACTATATATAGCACTCAGCGGCAGATTCGGGACTTTGAAGGGGGGAGGGAAAATCTTACCTCCACAGCTTCTTGGCCAGAATTTACATCGAAGAAAAACGTAATTTTCTTTCCTAAAACAGCGGGGGCGTGCCCCCTCTAAATCAGCCACTGGTAAACTCCTTTTGCTGGAAATAGGTGCAAAAGTTCTGCCCCCCCTCCCCCTTACAAAATCCGCAACACCCCCCCCCCTTTGCAAAGGCTGATAATAATAGGTAATAATGACCATTTCCTGAGTCTACAACCCACGGCTAGCTCAAAAACTAAACCATAAATTAGATTAAATCCCATAAATAATTCAACTTGATCTTCATCCACGCCCACAGACGAACACCCTCAGTCAGCCAAAATGTGAAGAAGCACGGAATCTAATTGTGGAATCCAATTGTGGAGGTGGAAATGCTGATGGAAATGTGTCTGGGATCTTAGAGCGTTATGCTTTTTTTCAGAGAGACACAATAATTATGTCTTTGCTTTGAGTGTTTGGATCACTATATTATATGCCTAGTATTTTTTTCTGTGATTTCATTACACGTCACTACAAACATATACAAAAGTATAGATGATGTGTAGGACTTATCTAAGCATTGTGCTTATGATCTCCGTCCACAGGGGCCCATTTCTCAAGTTTGAACGATTAATTTTGCTTAATATTGCTTAAGTAAAGCAGTAAAAGATTCATGCAGCCCCTTAAATACAGCTGAATCGTCCAGGTATAAATGGCTATCAAATAATCATCCCTCCCTGGCTCCCTGCCTCCCTGCCTACCTCCCTGCCTCCCCCCTCTCTCTGGACGAAAGCTCTGGACGAAAGCTAGCTCTGGACGAAAGCAAGCTCTGGACGAAAGCTAGCTCTGGACGAAAGCTCTGGACGAAAGCCATGCCTTGGACAATTTGCTCTGTACGATTTTACCAGATATTAAAGTTTTGCTTATAATGCAATTGTTTCCCATTGAGAAATGGGCCCCAGAGCACAAATCGGCCGTATAGGACTAAAATTGCCTTGTATTCCCTACGTAAATAGTGTGTGTATATAATGGCCGTATACGGTCGATTTCTGCTCTGTTGACGGTCACCATCATCAAACTCCCAAGTTTGAACCAATCATGGAGTTGGGAGAAGGAAGGCATCACAACCAAACCATGTGTCACAATATTAATGGAGGCCAGCTGTTTGCCAATAACCTACTCCTTTGATCATATTTTACCGTAAATATTATCAGTTAGGCATTATGGAATTATTTGATGGTCATCTTTAATAAGTATAATTAATCATTTATGAACAGATAATTCCATTATCAAATTAAACGCCTATCAGTGATGAAAGGTTAAAGATAGTGCTATAGAGCTGAGAGTACAGGGGGGAGGGCTCAAAATGCAATCTATAAAATAATGGAAGGTGTTCAAAGTGACCATATTACTGCAGTACTTGTTTAACTTTAACCTGTCAAGTTCAACTTGCAATTGTCACGTTTAACTTTCAGTCACTGTATGGAAGTTCACTTGACAGTTCCAGAGCAGGGGTTTCAGAAGAGCTTGGGTTAATCATTATTAGTGTAGGCCTAATGTATATTATAATGACTTAGTGTGTATACAAATTAAGGAGGATTTAGAAACTATTTCATCCGAATGTACATCCAAAGACTTCACGCAAGTCCCTCTCCCCTTACTAAATTAGCTTTTTACTGATGGTATACAACTGGTTGCTATACATACAGCACAGTAAAGTAATATTGGAGACAGTAAATGTATCCATGGGCTGAGACATAGATAATGGTATTCATGGAAAAACACAAGATAACAATAACGTCTCAGTAGATATACCAGGGGGCAATTTGTAGAGCTATTCATGGAAGTGGCAGATAGTGACATTTGGCTCGTGTTTTCTTTATGGTGATTAATGCGGCGTCTCCTCCTCCCGTCACCACCCCGTTACCCTTTAAGGACAGATGTCGCTAAAAGGTGACATTTGTCGTCATGATGCACCAATGCTGCCCTGGTGAGTAACTCGCCGGTGGTGCATTGGTGCATCATGCTGACCCTTTGAGGGTGTCTCAACCCCATAGGTTCGGCATGGTGCTTGAATGCAACCTTGGCGAATTACTCACCAAGGCTGCATTCATGGATCATGATGACCAAGGCCATTATGCCATCCTTATAGGGTTAACCCTGCAAGGACAGCATAGTGCTTTAATGCGCTATGCCCTTCTCAATCATGATGCATGGATGCAACCCTGGTGAGTAACTCACTGCACTCATGCATCATGCTGACCCATTAGGAGTACGCCAACCTCATGTCTTTGGCTCGATGCATGAATGCAGCACTGGCTATAGTTACACACCAGGGCTGCATTCATACATCAAAACGACAGAAGGGCATACTGCGCGAGACCACCCTACTGTCCTTAAAGAGTTAACGGTCCTGCAATTACTGAGATATGATCTGTGAGCAATTAGGGGAGGCCTACAGTAGAGTGGGGAAGAAATACGACCAAGGAGTGGGCATGGGTATGGGAGGGTTAACCCCTTAAGGGCAGCATAGTGCTTTAATGCCCTATGCTGTCTGACATGATGATTTAGTGCGCTATTCTCTTAGACGGCATGATGCATGAATGCATTCCCGGTGAGTGATTGGCCAGGGCTGAATGAATGCTTATGCCAAATATACTGGAGCAAACTCCATAGGGTCATCATAATGTATGAATGCAGCCCTGGTGAGTAGAATCATTTATATTTAAATGCATTATGGCACTAAAGAACACAATGCATTAAAGCACTATGCGGCCATTAAAGGGTTAACCCTTACTGGTCTTAATGCATCTTGCCCTTGGTCATCATGATGCATGAATGCAGCCCTTGAGAGTAACTTGCCAGTGCTGCATTCAAGCATTGTGCCGACTTCATGAGGTTTAGATAGTCCCGAAGGGTTGGCATGACGCACCAATGCAGCACCGGTGAGTTACTCGCTGGGGCTGCATCGGTGCATCATGACGACAAATGTCATCTTTTAGCAACATCTGTCCTTAAAGGGTTAATGAGTTATTAGAGACTGTGTGGATGAATGGTACAGCAGGCCTTACGTGCCGCCCTCTACAATATACCATCTGTGCACAGAGAGAAGAAACAGAGCATTACTGGTACACAGAGAAAGGAAACGGCGTCAAAAGAGAGTCCAGGTTGCTTCCAGAATGACTCTCCTGTTTACAGTAGTTTAGCGGAGTCCAGATCATGCCGACAAATGAACACAAAGTCTTAGCAGATCGGTAACTAGGTCAAAACCGAGAGTGTGTTTCAGGCAACATGGTCAGAATTTCTAGGGTAGGTAGGTCGGATTCTTTTTATTTTATTTATTTTTTTACAGAGAGAGTACCAGGATTGAGTCGCGAATTGACAAATCAACTTGCGACTCACCAGAATTACTTAATAATTCCTCCATTGACTAGGAATATCAAGAAGTTGTTGGATATTCCTCTTAAAAAGACATGTCCTGAAGTTGATCAATTATTCAGTCTTCTGAGGTCACTGGTAGCTTGTTATTCTTGAAAGAATTTGTAAAAATTGAGAAAAAATTAAAGATTAAATAAAAAATCAAAATAAATCTCCAAAATTGGGGAAAGAAATGCTAGGGAAAGGTTGCCTGAAACACAACTTTTTTTTGGCCCTATTGATACTATCAGAATTATCTTCAATCAGAGTCTCCTGCAATAACTGTGATTTGATACTCTTCAACTTTAAACTTTAAAGTACAGAGAAGTAACTTCAAAGTAGAGAAGTCAAACCTTGCTCAAGTTGAGATATGATAACGATAGTATTACCATTACGACATTTCATCCCGTGATTAAAGTTTAATTGAAATCGAATACGTGAGTCGTGTTTCATTTCAGATGCTCTCATTAAGGGTTTGGGAACAGGGAGGGGGCAGCAGGAGTAACCATTTAATGAGGGTAGATGCCTAAATTCGACACAGCGACATGGCCATTTCTTAAAATCGACATGCGACATTGAGTTTAGTGACATAAGGAATTTACATGACATAGGGTCTTTCTTAAAATCGACATGGAACATGTGAGGTTCTTAGGGGCGACATGGGACATGGGAATTTTAAGTGACATGACATGGCCATTTCTTAAATTCGACATGCGATATGGGGGGTCCCCCATCTAGACCCCCCATTTAGTGCAGAAATGTTAATTTTCTTCTTTCTTCACATTTATACAGCAATACATTGCCGGTGAGTAATTCGCCAACGCTGCATTCATGCATCATCCCTCCCCAGTCAGGAGTGTATCAACTGACGTAAAACTCACGTATAAGCCGCACCCCGACTTAGGGCCGACACTATAAGCCGCACCGGAGAGCTGATTATGGTGACTTTTAGTATGTATAGTGTATAGTAGAAAAAACTAGCGTATAAGCCGCACCCTGACCATCGGCCGATGCTATAAGCCGCACTTGCGTACCAGCCACGGCTTATACGCAAGGTTTTACAGTAACTGTAAATGTATATTATTTCATGCTGGACATATTTTAGCAGATTTCACGAATTTAAAAATTCGCGAAAATATGTCCAGCGCGAACATATATACAGTATGGAATTACAGTTTAGTGTAGGTGCACAGCAGAGTCTACTGTTGGTGTACAGTTTAGTGTAGGTGCAGAGCAGAACCTACTGTAGGTGTACTGTTTAGTGTAGGTTCACAGTAGAAACTACTGTAGATGTACAGTTTAATGTAGGTAAACAGTAGAATCTACTGTAGGTGTACAGTTTAGTGTAGGTACACAGTAGAATCTACTGTAGGTGTACAGTTTAGTGTAGGTACACAGTAGAATCTACTGTAGGTGTACAGTTTAGTGTAGGTACACAGTAGAATCTACTGTAGGTGTACAGTTTAGTGTAGGTAAACAGTAGAATCTACTGTAGGTGTACAGTTTAGTGTAGGTACACAGTAGAATCTACTGTAGGTGTACAGTTTAGTGTAGGTACACAGTAGAATCTACTGTAGGTGTACAGTTTAGTGTAGGTACACAGTAGAATCTACTGTAGGTGTACAGTTTAGTGTAGGTAAACAGTAGAATCTACTGTAGGTGTACAGTTTAGTGTAGGTAAACAGTAGAATCTACTGTAGGTGTACAGTGTAGAATCTACTGTAAATCTTCAGTAGTTGCTGTAAAACTGCTGTGAATCTTCAGTAGTTGCTGTAAAACTGCTGTGTATCTGCACTTACTTTTTCCACTGCTTTTTCAGTGCATCTTACACACGACCAAATGTACATTTCGCTTTAAAGCAGTATCCTGTCCGTTAAAAGAAAAGAGTGGTGCAGCCAAAAGTATAGTTCTATCGATTCATTGTATATCAATAAACTTCAAACCAAGCTGCATTCCTCAGTTACCGTATTCACATTCCTACAAAACTATTTTAAAAGGAGAAAATCGAACCCATTCCATCCCCCATGGGGGCTGCCATTTTGTAGCGAGATCTGGCGATAAATGATGTGAAAATGACGTAGGAAAGGACCAGCCAGGGCCGACCTACACTGGCACCCTGCTGTGCAGCAGACGGATTACTGTGGGCACTGTACAATGTAGTATGGCCTGTGCCGTGGTTGGACTCAGACGTGTGTGTGGTGCAGTCCGGTACTGAGCTATCATACCTTACTACCTAGTGTATGGCTGGGGAGGACCAGTTGTTTAGGCAGGGGGTGATTCAGAAGGAGGGGTGGTAATAGGCCGCTCAGGTACTGGCACTATTGTAGAAGCTATAATGACTATAGGTAGACGTTTTGATAACCAGCCTGTGTGAGTATGTATGGGGGTGGGTATAGGGGCATAGGGTGTAGAGGATTATGATGCATGGCTATTTGTAGATGTACCTAAAGTGTAACAGGCCTGCCACCTGATGGACCATGTCTGCCCTATTCACCTGCAGTATACATGTCAGATACAGGTGCTGCCTTCTTGTGTCATTGCTGCCCAAGCAAAATGTTCACCTGTGACATAGGTGGCTCAGAAAATGGCAGCCCCCACTCAGGCACAACAGTTGCATGTTCTTTTCAATTTAACTCATTACATGTACAACCTTTGGGTGAATGGCACTCATAGATGTGTGATAGGATCACAGCTGCTTTGAATCAAACTTGGTTGAAAATACGATACTCTTTTCTTTTAAGGGTTAAGTATATGCAAACATTAAGTATCTATTTTTGATTTTACAGTTTTTTCCTTCAACCTCCCATTGTTATTCTTTACTGCAGAAGAAGTGACAAAGCCATTGTGAACCTTCAGACAAAACATGGGCAATAAACATTTACCGGCGGTATTGTGATTTAATGCGCTATACCCTTGGTCGTCATGATGCATGAATGCAGCCCTGGCGAGTCTACTCACCAGGGCTGCATTCATGCATCATGCCAACCATCTGTGAATGTATCAACCCTGTCAGGTCGGCATGATGCTTGAATGCAGACCTGGCGGGTTACTCTCAAGGGCATCATCATGATCAATAAATGGCATGATGCATTAAAGAACTACCTAGCCTTTCAATGTGTATCATAAACATCACTCGTCAAGGATAAAAGCAGGGCAGGTAATGAAGCGTCATCACCACCCCTACACCTAAATACCACCCCTGTGTACCCCCCGCACCACAGGCCTAAACTGAGTGGCATTCTTGTACTAGGAGTAGATGACTGTATAAAGCACAAGGTATGACACAGCTAGACGCCCATCATCTTTCAACCCTAGTTGGCCCTTCTGTACCATGTATCTGGACATATATACAGTAGCATCGTCCGGTTAGCAGTATACACACTGCTTGGTTCACCATCATCTCTTTACTTCAGATATCTATGACCAACCTCATGGTACAGTAGGGCCATCTAGCCTTGAGGGATGATGGGTGTCTAGCTGTGTCATACCTTGTGCTATATACAGTCAACTTCTTTAAGTATAAGAATGCTACTCAGTTGAAGCCTGTGCCCCGCACTGTAGGACCAGGTTTAGGTGGCGGGGTGATGGTATCAAAAAGGCGCTGAGAGGGCTGAGGTGGAGGTTCCTTAGCTATTGTGTGTGGGTGATGTATAGGGGGCGCTGTCACCGCCGTGTGTAGGTGACCTTTAAGGACCTATACAAGGCCCTGCCGGCAGGTGGAGACTCTAGTTCTAGAAGGACAACACCAGGTCTGTCCTAACTCTACCACTGCCACAAACAAACCTGAACAGGGGAGGCCAAGGGGGCCATGCCCTCCCCCCTCCCCCAGATCCTAGACATTGGAATCCGGAGCATCGTTTAACCCTCCCCCCCCCCAAAAAAAAAACAAAAAAAAACAAAACAATAATAATAATAATAATAATAATAATAATAATAATAATAATAATAATAATAATAATAATAATAATAATAATAATAATAATAATAATAATAAAATTAAAAAAAATATATAAATACATTTGGAAGTGCTAATGAATTGTATTCATTAATTTATATACAAAGAAATACCCGCAAATTGACCTTAAAATGCACCAAATCATGTCAACATTTTCAAAATTCTCCTTGGGGGACATGCTCCAAGACCCCATATAAATCGTTCAATGTGCCGCTTTAAACGCTCAGAATTGCGCACCCTTCTAAACCTCATTTGGTTCGGCCGTGCCCCCCCCCCCCAAGTCAAGTTGATCCTACATGCCTGTTACATAGAGGGAGTAGAAAAGAGAAAATCATTATAATGCATCCCTATTAGATAAACAATTAGTTATATTTCCAGTCAATTTCCTCTTTCCAACGAGATGTTACATAACAATATTCATTTGAGCAATCCTCCTAGAATAATGTTCATCTACTCCTGTGGACCACCCGGGCCAATAGCAGTGTTGTAACTGCACACCTGTAAGATAGGCTATTTCTATGAATGAAAAAGCAGTACCGTTTTATTTGGGGACAGGCCATATATGTCAGCTACAATAAAGCCATAGATAATGACTCACTACTGTTGCCTTCTGGCTATATCTGTATAATGCCTCTACGTCATGACAACGTGAACGTAATGTGTTACTGAAAGAACAGCACATACATGAAAATAGGTGCATGCTGTACCTTTGGCCGTCCCCTGGCGGCTCCTCCACAGGAGATTGCTGCATCACGTGCCCCTGTGGCGGGTTGACTTGTTCACGCATGCGCACCGCCAACACGGCAACACGTGGAGCTTCTTTTGAAGTGTTGATTGTCATTTTCCGGCTCACTGGACGTTTAGCCCCGCGCGTTAAGCCCTTGAAGGACCGCATGGTGCTGAAATATGCTAGGCCCTTTGTAGTCATGATGCATGGATGCAGCCCTAATGAGTTACTCGCCAGGGCTGCACTCAACCATGATGATAACCATACAGGGTTGATACACTGATAAAGAGTTGTCATGATGCATGAATGCAGCCCTGGCGAGTAGACTTAAGAGTGATGCATTCATGCATCATGCTGACAGAGGGTAAAGCACATTAAAGCCCCATGCTGCCTCACAAGGGTTAAGTTAGTGAGGCATCTTTTGTCAGCCTTCAGCCGGCTACAGACTGAGGGGGAGGTGCCTTATGGGTAATACGGCCGGCCCCACGTGACCTCTGTGACGTCACGTGACCTGCGTCGTATTGTGCCCGTCCACCACGTGCTGGGACTGCAGCTGGCGGAATCAACCAATAATAATTAAAAAATACTAAATAAAAAATCTGTGCACTACTTTTATTCGCGCTGCTTTCATGATAGGCCCTACTTGTACGCTTCATCAAGTGGCGTAGGGATATGGGACGCCGCGTGTGTAGAGCCGCACGCAGGGACGAAAGCTTCCGCGACCTTTGACTTTGAATAGCGCTTGAACTCTTGATGAAATCTCGTCCGCTCTCGCGGCTAGGTCACGAGGGGGATATCGGCGTCTCGATCGTGGCGCCGCCGTGTGACAAAAGGTCTGAACCACTACATCGACCTGCTCCTCCTCGCATGGCACACTGTTGCGCCGCATCCATTGAAAAACCCCGACAACAAAACCTCCCCCAACAAGGGGCTCAGAGTGTGCTTACCGCCCCCCCCCCCCGACAACCGCATAGGGCCGCATAGTGCTTTGGTTTATCATATATGCATGCTGTTTGTTGTCGTGATACATGAATGCAGCCCTGGTGAGTATCTCACCAGGGCTGCATTCACGCATTATGACGACCCTAAGGGTTGATACATTATTATAGGGCCCACATGATGCTTGAATGCAGCCCTGGCAAGTTATCTTTGATACTTGCTGCATTCATGCATCATGACAACCAAGGGCATAGCTCATGATGTAAGCATGTTGCGGCGCTTAAAGGGTTAAAAAAGCAGGCGGCCCAGGGAAGTCGAAACCTCATTGTCCCCCATCCCCGCCAGGAGGCTGCCGCAGATCGTTTATCCACCAAGCTTTTATTTACGACCTCCACGATTGATTCAAACATTCCTGGCTTATCATTTTTGAGATAAAATCCAGAACACATTTTCATTATGGCTTGGGGAAATAATGGAGCGTTCCCTTCCCACAGAGGGGGAGGAGAATGGCTGCCGCAATGGTGTAGTGTATGCTGCAGATACTTCAAAGACTCTGAGCTGAAAGCTGGCTTTTGTTACCATTATCTGTGCTGTACAATGGCTGACTGAAGGGCTTTAGCACTCACAATACTGAATTCGGCATAGTACCCGCGCCGCATGGTTTTCTAAAGGTCCTAAGCTGGTGCGGTACTCGACCGCCACTAGACGACGTTCAGTCAGACAAACTATTATGTTTGTTTTCCTCTCCAAGGATTAAAGTTTTGTGAGTCGAGCATTTTGTTGGGGATTGAGCGTCCATTGTATCCAGTCCCCACACGACCCCATCAACACCGTTTTAGCTCTAACACTGACACTGACCTGCATGCTGTAGGGTTCATCATTTAAACCAGTTGCTTGCCATGTTCTGTGTGACTGAGAAGTTTACAGACATTGCTAGACTTTCCAATGAGAAAAAAAACACAGTATCAGAAAATCCCCCCACTAAATTTGCAATGAAATGATATTAGACATTCCCAGAAAAAATACTATACCTTCAACATAAGAGAAACTCGGATGATAATTACCAACGAAACACCGAGTTTTACAATGAAAAGAAAATAGATAATAGGTGAGAGGAAAGTATTGAAGACATTACAATATCAGAATCATTGGACACCGAAACTCTTTTTATTATTATCTTTTTCCACTCAGAACAAATTATACTTCTAGGAATCAATGTGAAAAGAGCCTCCCTCAAGGCCTTCTGACACGTGACAATGGATCCAGGTGAGTTACACGTTACGTGTTACCTTGAAGAAACCCAACCTCCTCACACCGATCCAGGTACACAGCGCTCCAACCAGATGCAGGTAAGGGAGTGTTCATTTTTTAAGAACAGGGGGCGGGGGTAGCGGTCAAATTCTTTTTACCCCCGCCCCTCGGGGTTGAAAATCGGCTCGTGAGCAGTCCCTTTGAAGCATAGTAACGGGTGGTCTTTTTGTCTCAAAACAGTTTTTTTTAAAATTGACCCCCCCCCCAAGGAGGTGTCCAAATTTTATTTGCACCCCCCCTCCCCATCAAAGGATCCACATTCTTTTGCCCCCCCCCCTGCTGTTAAGAAATGATCACTCCCTAAGTGAGGCATTGAAAAAGATCCCCAGACCCAGATGGAGCAAGGACAGGTCATCTAGGGAGATATGACGTAATCATCTGGTACTAATAGTGTTTCTTTCTTTCTTAATGAGCAATGACTCATTTACCGTCGTCAATCAAAGAGGCTCTTTGGTTTTAGTAAAAGAAGTGCCATACTACAATTAATACTGAGGTGTGCAACTTTTTTCTCTTCCGATCGTGCCATCAATTAACGGTAGCGATGCCTGGGAAACAGGCTATCATTTTCAGTCAAAAGTAAAACCCATAATACTGTTCTATATATGCGCGAAAATACCTGCTATCCCGTATGAGAGCTGGCCTGAAGCATCTTTAATACGTAATCATAAGTTTATCTCTGATGCACAATTATCATGACTACTGTGTGACCTCCCCGAACCCTTTAGACCTTGCTATAGCTACCTATATTGATCAATCGGGAGGGAGCTAGTTCCCGCAATCAGCACGGGACTATTAATAATATATTGAACTTACGTTTCTCTATTTCTATGTCGTACTATGGTATTATTATCATTATTATTATTACTTTTACAAGCCAGAACCGAACACAAGTGTTCGGTTCTGGCTTGAGCTTGAGCTCTTAATATAATCTTTAGATTCTAGTGAGCAACTGAAACCAAAGGCATCCACACTAGTGGCGTATGCCAAATATGTTTGGGCAATTGGTCAGATAATGTGCCAGTTGCTATACTGCTAAGCATAAAATGTTTTGAATTGATGTTGCTAGGTAAGATAGTAGTCCTAGCAACATGACAATAGTTCCAATAGAATCTCCAGGGCCTATACTTGGGGTAGATATAGTCAAATACCTTCTATTCCCACCTATTGTGCTAGTTGCTAGGCATGGGATGTTTGGAATTGCTGTTGCTAGGTAACAGAGTGGTCCTAGCAACACAACAATAATTCCAATAGAATCTCAAGGGCATATATAACGGGGGTAGGTATTGCCGAATACCTCATATTCCCACCTATGGTGCCAGTTGCTAGGCCTATAATCTCTATAATTGCTGTTGCTAGGTAACAGAGAGGTCCTAGCAACACGACAAAAGTTCCAATAGAATCCCCAGGGCCTGTTTACTGGGTGTAGGCATGGTCAAATACCATCTATTCCCACCTATTGTGCTGGTTGCTAGGCAGGGACTGTTTGGAATTGCTGTTGCTAGGTAACAGAGTGGTCCTAGCAACATGACAATAGTCCCAATAGAATCTCCAGTGCATATATACTGGGGCTAGGTATGGTCAAATACCATCTATTCCCACCTATGGTGCCAGTTGCTAGGCCTGCAATGTTTGGAATTGCTGTTGCTAGGTAACAGAGAGGCCCTAGCAACATGGCAATAGTTCCATTAGAATACCCAGGGCCTGTATACTGGGGGCAGGCATGGTCAAATACTTCCTATTCCCACCCATTGTGCCCCTATAGAGCAATTGCACTTTTGGGTGATTGACAGGCGTGACCCCAGGTCATCTGCTGACCTGGGGTCACACCTGTCAATCATCTTAGGATTTTGATGAAATTTTGAAAGACGCAACTTGTTGTGTAATTTTCCTGTCAATAAACTAACCTGTGGTGTTCAAATCTAAAATTAAAACCAGACACGTGTCATGGCGGTAGTTACAGCGGCTATTCAGCACCGAGTTACCTGAGTGGTACCCACCTGGCCGTACTCTGATTAACTCGGACATGGGCAGGGGGAAGCCTGCCATTGTAACCCTTTGAGGACGTCATACTGCATTAATGCATCATGCCCTCATGATGCATGAATTCAGTTCTGGTGAGAAACTCGCCAGTGGTGCATTTAAGCATTATGCCGATCCCATGGGGTTGAGACACATCCGAAGGGTTGGTATGATGCTACAATGCAGCACCAGTGAGATATGTCCTAGGGATGCATTTATATACGTGATGATCAAGGCCATAGTACTTTAAAGCATTGTTTGGGTCTTAAAGGGTGACCACAACACGATCTGAGGACGAAGCCCTAAATTGTAAGGGACAAAAAGAATCCATACCTTCAATGTCTGGTCAGCCAGCCTTTTCTTAACCTTTTAAGGGCCGCCTACCGCTCTAAAGCATAGTACGCTTTATATACATATATCGTCATTTATGAATGCACCACTGCTGCATCCATGCCTTCTCTTCAGCCTTGATACCCCGGGGTTGATATACACTCCAGACGAGTCAGGAGGATACATGATGTAGGAATGCAGTTCTGGTGAGTTACTCGCAAGCACTAAAAAGGTGAACTTGTCTCCAAACTCATTGAAGTGACTATCATAAAATAAACGAGTCAAAAGTTATCTAACCTATCAGGTTACCATCCCACAAATAGAATCTGGAGCTCACAAGTGTCGGGGTTTTGGGCTGGCACATGCCAAGTGGGTCTTCTATCTCCCGATAGAAGACCCGCTTCCTTGTCACTTAGATGAGTTTTTGACTCGTTTTTTTATGACCGTTATTTTGAAGAGTCTGGAGACAAGTGTATTTTGTGTGTCAGGGTTGCATTCATGCATCATGCCGACCAAGGGCATGAAGCATTAAGGCATCATGCCGCCCTTACAGGGTTAAGGCATCATGCCGTCCTTACAGGGTTAAGGCATCATGCCGTCCTTACAGGGTTAAGGCATCATGCCGTCCTTGCAGGGTTAAAGCACCATGCTGCCCTTACAGGGTTACGGTGCCGGACCCTGGGCATCCTTTGTGGTGCCCAGTGCTGTACACAGGAGGCTGTATCTGCACCTCATCTGAGGACCCTGTCAGTTTGTCACGAGTGGAAGGGGAGACCCGTCTTCAGGTTCCCCCTGAGCTCTGTTCAGGTTAAGCAGCTGTTTCCCCGTACACGACACTGACACCTGAGGGTTAAGGCCTGATTAAAGCCCCTGTAAACCGCTGCTGAATGCTGCCTTTAAAGGTGCCTGATCGAGATGCCAGTGACGGATACCTTGATCCGTCCTGCGTTCCCAGGGCGTCGATCCTTTTCAAATTCAAGAGAATGGCTGGCTGTATCCTAGAGATTCCTGCCTATATGCCATTTTTTACGGCGTGTAAATCGGACCATTATTAAGCTTTCTACAGCATTAAACTGAAAATGGGAATATGTTCTGTAATGTTCTTCAATAATTTACATATTAAAATGGGTAATATAATTGTAACATGTAGGGGCAACCCTATCTATTATCATTGTCAGTACAAACACTTGCTTTATATTTCATTTTTAAATAGCAAGATTGTACTCCAATATCCGGGCCTGCACAAATTGAGGCAGGCCTGAAAAGAAAAAAAAAATGCAGGACCGAATATCCTGCATGGTGAAAAGGTTTGCGTATAGACTGGTGTGACACCCCGGCTTAAAGAATGGTAAATGGTGTTTTCTTGGCATTGGAATACATAGTCATGAAAACACCAAATTTGTTAAAAGTAACGAGCCATTGCTATAGGAAAAAGATTACTAGAGGCTTCATTTTTTCGGGAGATGGGGGGTCCCAAAAGATCGAAAGCAGCATGAGGTCAATTATGGATGTCCCCCATGGAAGAGTACATGCCCAAGTAAATATAGGTAAGGAATTGGTTCTACGGTAGTGGTTTAACTGTGCTTATACATTTTGATGCGCATGGCACCGTTTACCCTGTGCTTTTACTGTACCTGTGCTTATTTTGAGATACAAAAAGTGCCTAAATTTCATTACCGTGTCCTTATTTGAGATCCCTTCGCTTGTTTAAACCACAACACATGGACAAGCTAAATCAACTGAAGCCAGGGAAAGGAGAGCTTTCAGGGCCCTGCTGCCCAAAGTATACCCCAACCCAAGGGGACCACGGCCGGACATGCGCAATCAGTGCAGGATGGACACAGGCCTTATTGACACAACGTCTTCTCAAAACAAAATGGCTGCCCACCGATGTGCGTGCGCACCTGGGACTAGGACCAGGATGTATCGGTGTAAACAAAGCACTGCATGACGGGAGGGCGTGGGGCGTGAGGTAATACCGGAAGTAGGGGATCAGGCCCGCAGTGAATATTGCTGCAGGCTACATACAAAAAGCACTGTTCAAACCACGACTACTCCGGATGTGTAAGACTTCAACAGAAACTTGAGAAGTGTTCTCAAGTTTAACAAGTTTTGTTGTTTTCTTTCTCTTCTATTTTTTTAAAAAAATATGGTGGCTTATTTCTTAATTCTTTTTTTTTTGTTCTTTATACCTTTCCTCTTTCCTTCGTTTGTTTCCGTCTCATTTCCGTCTCTCTATTTTATACCTATCTACTATCTACTGTCTTTCCTTTTGTCTTTTTTCCTCCTCTCTGTCTTTCTGTATTTTTCTCTGTCTCGTTCTTTCCTTCTCATATTGGATGTTGGGATATCAAAGGATGACCAGCTGTGTTGCCCCCTCCTCCCCCACACGGTACCATGACACCCAACCTGCCCCTACACAGACCACGTGGTACACATCCTACAGGTCTCATAGAGGGTAATCCCGCAGAAAACTGAGAGTCATATACAATTCTGGTCAGAGGTGAATACTGCAGGGGCACTCAATGGTCCATAAATAATTTGGAAATGATGCCAATATTATGAAAACTTGTACACATGCTGCTGTATGTCAGCCAATTTCAATCAAATAATAGGAAAGGGATTCTCAGTGAGTCTACATTTTTTTCAAAGGCTAGATTGGGGATCAGTGAAAATGCAAATTATTCAGTGCAAATTCAGGCGGAATTCAGGTGGTTTTACGCTACAGACCAGTGCTCAAATTTTCCGTGGTGAGTAGCTAATTTTGCTTGGAAATGTTTTGTAGGAAAGATGTATCTTTTAGGTCAAGGGTGATTTTCAGAAGTTGTAAATGTCCTGGTAGCTGTTATTGCGTTTTCCGCTATATTAAACTATATAGTAAAAGGATTTCCTTCGCTGAGACCTACACCACGTGCTACACACACCGGAAGCCGCCCTTGTACAA
This sequence comes from Harmothoe impar, assembly GCA_947462335.1. NCBI lineage: Eukaryota > Metazoa > Annelida > Polychaeta > Phyllodocida > Polynoidae > Harmothoe > Harmothoe impar. The sequence continues at coordinate 64,924,645 of OX381713.1, read as the reverse complement.
AAACACGGCCATGTTTCCCGACACAGTACCAAGTCTTAACACCAGGGGGCGGCACGTGACTGCTGTACTGGCCGCTGATTGGTCAATACTCGGTAAAGATGCCGACAGGAAGCAAACACCTGCGCATGCGCTCTGGGCCCCAGAATCGGAATGTTTGGGTTGCCTGGTCGATATACATATGGTTGTCCGGGACTGGGGGTTTCTGTGTTGTCGCCCTTATAAATACGGTCTGTGCACAATGGTCTAAAACATGATTTCAACAAATGAGTAGGCTAATTGAAATTCATATTGCACATACTTCTAAATTCAATATTGGAGGATGGGCTATAGTTTCTTTCGGACAGAATGCCTTGTTAAAAAGCCACAGGTTAAAGTAGCGCCATGCGCACCCTGGGGGTGGCCTTGTAGTTGTGAATCCCACTAGTAGTATTGTATGTATCGGAACGGGACTATAGTTAAGTACTGTTTATTACTCAATCGACCTGCAGCCAATCAGAGGCCTCCCTTTTGGCGGGAAATTCAAAAGCAGCCAATGAGAGGCCTCCCTTTTGGCGGGAAATTCAAATAGGTCACGTGACCGGAAGTGACCTACTTCCGGTCACGTGACCTTTGGGCGGGAAATTCAAATAGGTCACGTGACCGGAAGTGACCTACTTAAGAGGGTCACGTGACCACCATGTTGGCGGGAAATTCAAATAGGTCACGTGACTGGAAGTGACCTACTTAAGGGGGTCACGTGACTACTAGGTTGGCGCGAATTTCAAAATAAGTCACTTGAGATTTTTATGGATAAATAAATTTTAAAAAAGAAAAAAAGCAAGCTGAAAGCTTGCTAAAAAATAATTTAAAAATGTGGCTCTTTTTTTTAGGGGGGGGAGGGGCACTCTGGGGGGCACTCTTTAAGATGCATGGGGGGGTAGGGGGGGGAGGGGGGAGGGGAAGGGTTTTTTAAGAGTGAGACTCGCTTCTCTGCCCTCTCTTTTAGAGGGCAGAGAAGCGAGTTAGTAGTCGCGTCGACAAAGAATCGTCATTTGTCACACTTAAGCCTCTAGTTAAATGCGCGACAGGTAGTAAGGCTACCAACGCGACGACCGGATCGCGCTCTTGCTTAAAGGTGCACCTCAACTCAGTGCGCCTTTAACACCCGTCCCAAATAGGTAAAGTTCCTGACGCAGCACAGCACCTCCCACCAGTAGCCAATCAGCGCGCCGAACGCCGGACACACCCCCACCGTGTGAGCCTCTAAGTAGGTCACACGAACCATACTAAGATGCCGACAGGACTAATTGGTCCGTCCGCGGTGGCTGCGAGAGATTGCGCGCCGTCTAAATTCACTGCCATGATTGGCAGAGGGGGGGGCTGATTACCCCTCGTCGGATGAATTGCGGCGGAACCACAATCAATTTTTCGCTGTTTTAGATAAAAAGAGATCCAGAGCTATCCGCTCGTCCAAGAATTATTTTTCTATCAGCCCGGGATCACCCCCAAATTCAGGCCTAAAGTCCAAAAACCCAAAAAAAATTTCCTATGGGATTTTAAGGTTGAAGCGTTTTTTGTGACCCCAAGGAGCAGCTCACGGGTTCGAACCCTGTAAACGCCTTGACGCGCTTTCGTCGCCTAAGGCGCCTGTGGCTAGACGTCTTGACTAAAACTTAGTGAGGGTTCTAACCCGGAACGTCTATATTAGCCGCCTAATTTCTACTAGCCCCGAAAACGAGAGTATCACATCTATATAGGTCACCCATGTTAGCCTTGGTTTAAGTGCGTGCAGAACCGTGTATTGTGCATTTATGCAGCATACAGATATGGAGACATGCTGCTACAGTGTCAAATTGATCGACATTGTATGTAACTGGACATGAAGAAGGATATTTTTACTTAGTTTTCTAAAAAGAGGGTAGTTCTCGGTACTCCTCCAGCAGCAGTGGTAGGGGAGTCGGACAGGTACTTAACCCTATTTATAGGGGCGCTAAGGTAGGGAGTTTGATAAATTTTTGAAAAATGAGTTAAAAAATACATAGTGGTTCCATTAGTATAGATCTCTATGAGAGCTTTTCAGATCTGCTTAGATCCAGAAATATCATGGTGAATGCATCTGAACATATTTCCCATTTCTGTGATCTAGGCAGGAGAGGGGTACTTTCACAGCAGTTAGGGGTTCTGTAGCTCTGGCCCTAGGCACCCTTCTAACTCAGACAGAACAGGTTTACTTAAAATGGCTAGGGTCATTGTTGGGCAGAGGCACATACATCTGGATTTCACATACGTCTTCAAGAACACAATTACTAACATCCCCATGGTAACAAGTTTTAACAACTCATATTTATTTATTACATTTTGACATGAAGAATGTCACCATAATATTGTAGGCTACAGAAAACAGAGACTCTTATCTTTCTCCACTAATGACTCCATTCATGTTGACTGCCATGATATTGTGATTAAAATGAGGGGTTTGTGTTTTTTTATAGCTCAAGAAATGAGGTCAGGAGGGCTATTTTTATGCAATGCACCAGTGGGGGTGCTATTAGGAAGGGTGCATATTTGATCACAGAAACGGGCAGACTACAGCGGCAGCGCTATTTTGAACTCTCTAGAGGCTAAGGGTTTGAGATGAACGTGTCCCATGTCGCATGTCGATTTTTAAGAAATGACCATGTCACATGACCCTAAGTGAAAAAGGCGTTGTCACTAGTGTCACTAAGGGGGAAAATGTAGGGGCACCGTAATTGATACAATCGGACTCTTGGGACCATAGACTACTAGGAATTTTTTTTTTAATTTGACCACCCGCAAGGCCGGAATTTGAAGGAAGAGTTGAGGCGCCTACTTATACAGTAATTGAGAATTTTTTATTCATGTCACATGTCGATTTTTAAGAATGGTCTAATGACACAGATAGCGCTAAACTTAAAGACCTACTCCCCGCCCCCTTAGTCTTTCTATATTGAATCCGGGACTTGCCGGCGAGGCCGACAAAGGGCTGACCTAATGAGCTCACAGCTGGACTAGATACCCAATGTTTTGGATTGGAGAAATCAGCAGAGCAATAAAAGCGTGGTGAGGCTGGTGTTATTTTCAAGGGTGGCCCCTGTGAGTTGTAAAATTGGTGCTAAATGTGGTAACCAAGAGGATGCTAAGTTTATTGATATTGTCCGTTAATGATACTTAAGGTGGGTGTTGTCTAAAGTTTTAATTGATATTACCAATGTGGCCAATAATGACTTCACAGTTGGGGCCTTCGCCCGCAGGTCCCAGATTCAGGGTATTCTTTGTTTATTGTGTGGCCCCTAAAGAGGGGCCGACTAACTCCTTAGAGTTAGTTAGATGCTGCCGCTGTGCTATGCAACATCAGCGTAATTAATTACGCCTCATGTTGGGCAGCATGGATCACTTGATGGGTGATACCTCAAAGCACAAACACGGCAGAGCCGTGTGTGGCATGCGAGGACCAGTGGGTCAGGGGTGATCCGTTGCAGACAGAATACCGATCCGTGTGAGGTTCTGACTTTCTATAGCTTTTTATAAAGCTTTAGATATGGTGTGGTATTTTTCATCTCGCTATAGTTTAGTTGGTATTTAAGGAAACCGCCTCATTTCTATCAGAAATACACAATATTGAATTGTTTTTATATTTTAATATATTAGAAGCGCGCTTTGTTGCCTATATAGCTCATTATGCGTTGAAATGCTCGCGAGCATCGTAGGAATGTACAAAACCTCTATTGTGGCGCTATCTGACGAAAGAGCGGGGAACTATACTAGCGCGTTCGTTATTCACATCTTTGACAGGGACTTGGTTGGTTGTTGGGCTGCTTTACGCCCTAATTAACAGCTGAGGTCATTTCAAGGGGGGTGATGGTGATCGAATCTATGGATGACTGAAGGTGGAAAGCACACCCTTACACTTTTACCGAGGCAATGGAGCTGCTCAAAGGGTGTGGCGAGCTAGACTGGAGGATGTAATAACTAGGCGGCAGAGGGGCCAAAAAGACAATCTCGTAGTAGTAAGTCTACTTGGATCTTGAGTAGCCGCCTTTGTGGTTATAATTACCTAGACTAGTTGGCTCTGCCAGCCTGGTCAAGTGAAAATTGGTAAGGAGACTATGAACTAAGCTAAGCTCGGATTTTAAAATGGTCTATAAAAGTATAATAAAACTATAGCGCACCCTCTTAGATTTGATGATAAGACACAGCCTACTAGGTATACGCATTTGTACAAGGGTATCATTGTGTATAAAATGCTCTTTTGGTACATCATCCCGACTCTACACGAGCACCATTTTCAACGACAGATAGTGCTGTAGTGAATTTCCCATCTCAAGGCGAGCCCCGCTAATTATGGAGACCCTGGAGTAGGATTAACATTATATCCCAATGTCTGTGGTGGTCATTTATGATATGCAGACTGCACCCTAGAGGTGATAGATCTGACCACAGGCTCGCAATATAGGGCTCCCCTCTGAGAGTATCAAGGTTTGCGTATAGTCTCCTGCAGTTTAAATCTGTTACCTCCCCCTTTGTCGGCCTCGCCAAAATCCTGGGAGATTCACTTTAAACTTAAGGCTTACCCTTTTTTATTCTTTGTTTATTGTGTGGCCCCTAAAGAGGGGCCGCGGTGTTGATTAATTACACCACATGTTAAGCAACATAAGATCAAACCTCCCTCAAAAGCGTCAAGGCTCAAAGTCCTGTTGGACGGGAACCCTGTGTGGCATTTCAAGACGAATGGTTGAGTGATCTGTTGCAGATGCCGTTCCGTGAGAAGTTCTGACTTTATATAGCTTTTATATCGCTTTAGTTATGGTGTAGTATTTTCAATCTCGCTATAGTTTAGTTGATATTTCAAAGAATCTGCCTCATTCTATCAGAAATACACAACGTTGACATGTTTCTTATATTCAATATATTAGAAGTGTGCTTTGTTGCTTATTATAGGTCATTATGCGTTTAAAATGTTCGCGAGTATCGTGGAAATGTACAAAAACCCTATTGTGGCGCCATCTGACGAAAAGAGCGGAGAACTATACTAGAGCATGTAATCGCCAGACCAGCAGGCGGCAGCAGAGTGGTCAAAAGACAATCTCGTAGTAGTAGGTCCACTTGGATGTTGAGTAGCCGCCCTTGTGGTTGTAATTACCTAGACTAGTTGACCCTGCCGGCCTGGTCAAGTGAAATTAGTAAGGAGACCGCCCATTAACGTGCTCCACAGTCTTTAGACAGTTAAGCCTATAGTCAAGACCGGAGAATTTGGCGAGACGCCCCTCTGGGAGGTCATAATCCTCAATGTTAGGTGTTAGCTCATTAACATCAGATACCATATTAACAGCCCATTTAAAATGGTCATTTTAAGAGCAACTCACCCTATTCTGACAAAATCCTATTAGCAGGTAACCTCTGTATAATCCATACTGCAAACATCTGCTACTTCGAGCGTCTGCCTCGTGACTGATAGTGTACAACAAGACGAAGTGGGCAGAGATAAAAAAAATTGAGGCTCTTTATATAGCCGAGAGAGCGGCTAATCTGGATGGTCTAAGCTTGTTTTCACCTAGAGCCCCACCCTCTTCCAGAGAGGAATCAAATCGCTTTTCACCTGAACCCTTCCACCCCTAATCCCTCAGCATGAAAAGAGAGATAACGAGTGTAACGTGCGCTACATGTATATGGGATTATAGCTGGTGAAGAGATAAAGCCGGGTCACCACCTGCGTATACAAAGACTACAGGGGGTGATTAACGACAGGTGTGACGCGCCAGCCCGTGGACGGATTATCTTTTAAGCTGACGCTTATTCAACTAGCCAGCCGACGTCCCGCGCCACTCACTGCGGCAAGAGGAGGTGCTTTTGTTTTACACTTGAGCCGCTTACCACATCGTCTCTACCTCACAGACAGACACATGCCCCCTGTAGCTTTTTTTTGTATACACACTCTAATCTCATAACCTCCTGATCCGTTATACAGGTAACGGGTATTCTCTTTTAAATAGCTGCCAGTCAGCCTGCGGCAGCTGAAAACGACGGTAAGTAGCTTAGCTCTAGAAGCAAGAAGACGTATATAAGGAGGCTGACACGTGTATAGGCGCCTTATAAGTCGGCAAGGGGTAAATACTAGTGAAAAAGGAAGGCAGGTGTGCAGGTAGCTTTCTAACAGACACGTGTGTGCACTAAGCTGCTTAAGTCTAAACCCACCTGCAGTAGTCAAGTAGCATGTGAAAACTTACTTAACAGATCACTTAATTGAGTAGAGACTCTGTACTGAGAGAGTCTTTTCAGCCGTTTAAGAGGATTATCTAGGACAGGGTACATAAGGAGTGAAACGCCGCTCTCACCCATCACACTTTCTCGACCCGCCCTTCATCATCGTAGCATCGTCCACTCCACGCTCGCTCAGCATGTTATGAGGGTTATTTCTACCTTTACAGCTTCTTTTCTTATCGAAGTGTCGACGCTACAGAGCATCGAAACTCTCCAAATGAGTCCAAGAAAGAAAAAGCAACTCCCACTAGAAGCAAGAAGAGAAACAGTACCCTATGATGCATGTGAGGTAAAGAAACATTGGAAGGACGTCACCAAGGAGCAATGGATAGAAGCATGCTTCAACTTCATCGGAACGGAAGTAGTTTCATTTGGACAGAGGGAGAAAATTTTGTTGGAGCTATTTTTCTTAGCTCCGTATAGTTGGCCTGACTGTAGTGGTGAAATTCCTTCAGGTTTTTCAGGGTTCGGCATACAAGTTATCTGGTCTTTGAAGGAGCTTCGATATATGCAACGCACTCACGAGGAGATTGTTCAGAAAATGACGGAATTCGAAACAGGAGAAGACACAATATGGTGCGAGGAGACGACATATGCGGACGATGATCTGGAGTACATCATTTGTAGCCCGTTGGAACATTATGTTAAAGACTTTGAGGACATGCTAGCCAGCACTGCGATGACCCCGAAAGAGAGATCCCTTACTGCACAGAAGGAGGCCAAAGCTGTGTTGGAAAAGCTCAAGTTTGGTCAAGGATTCACTCTTCAAAGCAGCTGTGTGAGTGTGATAAAAAGTCTTGTGTTGAAACATCCGGACATGAAGTTTTCGCGTGCTGTTGACACACTTCCTTTGCCTGAACTGATGATGAACATGATCGACCCCATCGTACCAACATGTTTCGACTCTGCCAATTGCCCCATGTATAAAATGGTTTCAAGTTTTGCCTGTGGCCGATGGCTAAACGATCCACTGAAGTCAGAAAACCTCCTTGATTTAGTCGACTGACTAAATGTATTTTCTCATACTAGTATTAGTAGCATTAGTAATAGCGGCTACTCGGTCTCGTGCAGCACAAGCAGCAGCATCTGTCAGCAGCATCCGTGACATCGTCAGCAGCAGCAGCACGAGCAGCACAAGCAGCAGCTGCTGCAGCAGCTGCACAAGCAGCACAAGCAGCAGCATCTGTCAGCAGCATCCGTGACATCGTCAGCAGCAGCAGCAGCAGCAGCAGCTGCACGAGTAGCACAAGCAGCAGCATCTGTCAACAGCATCCGTGACATCGTCAGCAACTGCAGCAGCTGCACGAGCAGCACAAGCAGCAGCAGCTGTCAGCAGCTGCAGCAGCTGCACGAGCAGCACAAGCAGCAGCACCGACAGCAGCAGCAACAGCAAATCAGCAGCAGCAACAGCAGCAGCAGCAGCAGCAGCAGCAGCAGCAGCGGCAGTGTGGACCGCTAAATTCGAGATGGTGACATACCTGTTTCTTAGAATCGACATTCGACATGAGGCCTAGTGACATTTGACATGAAGCTTGAAAAACATAGTGACAGGTGACATGAGCAATTCTTAAAATCGACATGAGATATGAGCATAATTAAGCAACATTGACATGCGCCATGGCTATTTTTTTATCTTTTTTGAAGACAACCACCATAGCCTCCTTATCTAGACCTCCACTAGTAGTGCTCTATAAGCGCAAGCTTTGCCTTAAGAGAGCTGTGGCTGTGAACCCTCTCCTCCCTCCGTACACACAGGTAAATATCAGAGTCAGCCAATGTCGCCAATACTACTCTCATACAAGAGTCAGGCGCTGCTGGACTATAATAGATGGGTCAAGGACTGTTCTACTGAGGGTCAGGCTAGGCCGGACATTCAATAACGGGCTGGACTTTGGCAAATTTGCTTGAAAGTCTAGCCAGCAAGAGATGCACATCATCATAAACGCAATCATGATACATTTCATTGTAAGTAGACGAACCAGTAGACTCGCCTCTCTGCCCTCTAAAAGAGAGGGCAGAGAAGCGAGTCTCACTCTTAAAAAACCCTTCCCCTCCCCCCCTCCCCCCCTCCCCCCCCATGCATCTTAAAGAGTGCCCCCCAGAGTGCCCCTCCCCCCCCCTAAAAAAAAGAGCCACATTTTTAAATTATTTTTTAGCAAGCTTTCAGCTTGCTTTTTTTCTTTTTTAAAATTTATTTATCCATAAAAATCTCAAGTGACTTATTTTGAAATTCGCGCCAACCTAGTAGTCACGTGACCCCCATAAGTAGGTCACTTCCAGTCACGTGACCTATTTGAATTTCCCGCCAACATGGTGGTCACGTGACCCTCTTAAGTAGGTCACTTCCGGTCACGTGACCTATTTGAATTTCCCGCCCAAAGGTCACGTGACCGGAAGTAGGTCACTTCCGGTCACGTGACCTATTTGAATTTCCCGCCAAAAGGGAGGCCTCTCATTGGCTGCTTTTGAATTTCCCGCCAAAAGGGAGGCCTCTGATTGGCTGCAGGTCGATTGAGTAATAAACAGTACTTAACTATAGTCCCGTTCCGATACATACTATACTACTCCCACTTTAGCATTAAATGCCTACCCAGATAACAAGAAAAAACATTATTGTAATTCAAGATAATGTTTTAAAACTTTATATAACGTCATGCCATAGTAAATAGCCTTAGAGAAACGTAATGTACCGTTATAAAATGTTTTATAAAATCTTTTGTTTACTGGGATATCCTCTGTCCTTTCCAATATAGATCCTATAGATCCGCAACGTCCTGTGCGGATAAAGGGAACTGTTCTGGGCAGAAAATCTTTCCTCCAGGGGGTGTGTACCCTGAATGTAGCTTAAAAGAAATTTAAAGGGACCTGGTCTAAATTAGCAGCATGAGGTTCTGGATGTCACATCACATCCACATACACCTACATAGGTCTACTTACCCAGTCTCCATGGATACCTCAGACTCTATGGCAGTATGTGAGGACATCCATGGGTCCTCACTATAATTACACCTTAGCCAACAGAGCATGAGGGCTTCAGTTCTGGTAGACATGGAGCGATGTGGCATCGTCTGTCCTACCTGAAGGTCTTCACTTGTATGTGGGTTAAGGCAGTTTAGAGGTGCCTGCCCCAGTTCTTGTCTAACCGTGAGCCCTTTAAGTACGACATGATGGGTTAGGGATGGCATCATACCTAACATGTTCATAACGTCGTCGTCATGACGCCCCAATACAGCCAAGGAAAGCACTTTACTGCATTCGTCAATGAAGCAAACCTTTTTGAGAGTGTATCCGTTGACCATGAGTAAGTATGATCCATAGGTTAAGCATTAATTGGTGAGGAGCTTACCAGGGGGGGGGGCATTTACAATTATTCATGACGAGATGATGATATAGTTTTAAAACCCAACGGCCAAAGGCTGGCCAGCAGGTCCACAGGGCCCATACGGACCGAACCTGGTTCATGACGATAACGGGTAGTGGTGGATAAAAGCAGACCTTCAAGGGTTAGTACAAGCAGAAACAAAATAACCCGTTCAGTCAAATAATGCTGTAAGTAGGACTGTGGTATATGGGCTAGATGAGTGCGCACATGTGCAACATTTTGATGCAAGTTCATGGTGTGAACACTACACCAATACTAGACTATCAATGAAAGTTATTGTCCCTTGATATCTTAATCAAGAATATTATGTATAAATGTATGTGTCATACCTACACACAGATGTCACTATAACTACTCACTATAGTGCATCAGGCAGTGTCTTTAGCTCCCTTTGCCATCCCCAGACGAGTCAGACCTCCAACGTAGCCTCTGTATGATAGACTACTCCTGGAGCCCAAAGATGATGACAATAAAACATGCCCCTTTTCCATTAATCTTAGTCAGATAAGAACTCTGTTTTAATAATTATCATGTCTTTTTGTGACCACGACAAATCAAAAACACCCTACAGATGTCTGGACATTTCATTCACAGCAGAATATCACCCAGGACTACAGGCCCCTCACAAGGCCTACATGTGGGGGAGTTATTAAAAAGGGTGAATCCCTTCAATCTTAATCCTCACCCGCTGTCCCCGGTCCAGTCACCTCCCTGCCCATCCCTGACACTGATATTCTTTGGCTCCCTATACGACCAGTCTCTTATAGTCACTATGGTGCCTAACCAAGTTAGCCATTTTTGACTGCCTACACGACCGACCTAGGTTAGTTAATATTGTCAGTACTGACCAATTCACCTTAGTCTTTTTCATGAATTTCAATGAGTTTTAGTCATCGGTCATAAGGCTTTAGTCATTAGCTGTTATGCCTCAGTTAGTTTTGTATAGCCTGACCAATGTCTGTATGACTACCTTAAAACCCCTCGTGTAAGCCGTGGCTAGTACGCGAATCTGATCGGGGGTGCGGCTTATAGGATCGGCCAAGGGTCAAGGTGCGGCTTATACGTGAGTTTTTGCGCCTATGGCACAGTACTAAAAGTCACCATAATCAGATCCCTGGTGCGGCTTATAGGAGCGGCCCAAAGTCTGGGTGCGGCTTATATGCATGTTAGGCTTATACGCCAGGTTTTATGGTAGCCTTGGATAGCCACTTCAGACAAAGGGCTGGGGCATTTAGATTTTCCGTGTACCTCCCCTGCCCATCCCCCGCTACTGGGTGGGGTGGGAGTCCATTTTAATATCCGACCAAGCTGCAGCTTCCATTCATCACCGTAAGTAGGCGCGCCTGTCAACTGGCAGGGTCACGTGACTTGATTTGCACGTGACCAGGGGCGCCCCCTAGCGGTCCATGCATGTGTGATGGCATTCCAATACAGCCCTTGACCACACGGCTATCCTGTAGTACTCTACTAGTACAACCTCCAATACAGCTACTGACGACATGGCTATCTTGTGGTACTCTATTGGTACAACCTCCAATACAGCCCTTGACGACACAGCTATCTTGTAGTACTCTACTGGTACAACCTCCCCTGTAGTACTCTACTAGTACAACCTCCAATACAACCCCTGACAACACGGCTATCCTGTAGTACTCTACTGGTACAACCTCCCCTGTAGTACTCTACTGGTACAACCTCCAATACAGCCCTTGACGACACGGCTATCCTGTGGTACTCTACTAGTACAACCTCCAATACAGCCCCTGACAACACGGCTATCCTGTAGTACTCTACTGGTACAACCTCCCCTGTAGTACTCTACTGGTACAACCTCCTCTGTAGTACTCTACTGGTACAACCTCCAATACAGCCCTTGACGACACAGCTATCCTGTAGTACTCTACTGGTACAACCTCCAATACAGCCCTTGACGACACGGCTATCCTGTGGTACTCTACTGGTACAGCCTCCAATACAGCCCTTGACGACACGGCTATCCTGTGGTACTCTACTGGTACAACCTCCAATACAACCGCTGACAACACGGCTATCCTATGGTACTCTACTGGTACAACCTCCAATACAGTCCTTTCCCCATACACTACTGGTATGAGAGATAATTTGAATAAATCAATTAAGAATTACATATAACAATTACAAAGTAAGGCTATGAGCTTTCTCTTCGGTAAACACCTCAACAAACCTATGAAGGATACGTACATTCCCCGACTTCTCCTATCCATAGTATAATACTCCTGTCTCAAGGCTAATAACATTATAAATAACAAGAAGAGAAATGTAGGTTCATCAATTCCCCCTGTAACATCTCAGCAGGGTGTATACCCACCTTAGTCGTACCCAATACCTGTCTTATCTGTAGACGATAAGGGTCACCTTTGGTGGTAAGGCCCATTTTCCATGTAGCTAATTTATTTTCAGGCTATCAGCCACAACCAGACGCTCAACGAACCCTGATCTATTTATGTGCGGAAATAGGCTAATGGAAAATAGGCATCACTTATCAAACTGTCAAGTTTGCTATATATATTTTTTTTTTGTGTTTACTTAAATTTTCTTCGAGGTTCCTGTAACCCTAGGGGTGGTGGTGGTGGGGGGGGGGTGCATAACCTCTTCAATCGTGTCCACTACCTGTCATATCACTAAACAATAGGTCACCTTTGGGGGTAACCGATCAACTGAGGACAGGTATTTTCCATTTTCTATTTTCTTTAACCTGGTTTTGTCATACCTTGTTTCCCGAGCTGCTATCCTTGTCCCGGGTTGTTTTATCAGGTCCGTCCGTCACTCAGCACCCTGGACAACTGGGCTATGGGTACACTGATACTCTGACCATATTATTGGCTAAACACTCACTGATTAACACCTTCGGGTCAGCATGATGCTTGAAAGCTGCACTGGTGTCACCTGCGGGAGTCATATAGCTCTCTGGGTCCCTTAGGCGACCTGGGCTCCCTTTTGACGCTGTTTCTTCTCTCTGTGAGGGCTGCATTCATGCATCATGACGACATCAAGGGCATGATGCATTATTGCAGTATGCCGTCCTCAAAGGGTTAAATGAGACTGAGCAGGTATTGAATGAGCGCAGGGGGTAATATGTATATCGCTGAAATTTATTTACGCCAAGGTTCTTGTAGTAGTACACTCTAGTAGAATGAGTTTTTTCAAACAATTATGCCCACAAGTTGAGAATGTGCTTTTATGAGTCGCTCTATAATGATTGCATTTAATGTAATCAAAATAAGACATTACAGTTAAACCCTGAACAGGTATATCTACATTAAAATCACACAACTAACGAAGGGCCAACATCCGCGTCCAGTTTATCAAATCTAATTCCATATAACAAAGAGAATTGCTGGAATTATATAGATTGCTCATGCATGAGTCAGAGTAATGCAGATGGCATGTGTGCACACAATAGCCTCTCCTCCTTATCTGACCAGGTCTGGGGTCTAGCACTGATAAGGTAGTCTCGGACACCCATCTAAAATTTAAACAATGGGCTGGGAGCAGACCTTCTCTTTACTTTTGCGCCAGTTTGGTGGCGGCGCAAAAGTGTGTATTGGGGAATACACACCAAACTTCAGAACGATTCTTATCTACTAGTAGATCATAGGGTGATTAATGTAACTGGGGGCTACTTGTAATTAACACCGTTAGTTGAAAGCAGTCATCAAAATGTGTGGATTAGGGTAAGATGACAGCCTTCTCCCAGACTATCCATATAGGATAGACGCTGGCCGAGGCTGCTGATAAGGTGGGGCCCTAAAAGGGGCCGTGTAAGGTGCTGAGTGCTGAGTACCCGGTACACAGGGAGGTGATGGGTTTGTAAACTCTGGGAGGTTCATTGTGTAACTTTTATGACCCACAGACGACATTAACATTGGGGTTTGTCTGGGTATGATTCACAACATATTAAATGCATTAGCACGATAACACGTATAGACACTTGTATCATAATACAACTTGGACATGTTGAAATCGTTCAAAATGTGCGAACTTTGAATATTTCAAGTTGAATCAATATGAAAATGAACAGAAATCGTGCTTCATAACCGAAAGCCTAGCAGGAGATGCGTTTCCAACGTTTCATGCTGCAAAATTATGCCTCCCCACTATCATCTACCACCTATTATTTCTATCATCAATATCAACGAAACACAGTAATAGCACTAAGTAGGTGGTTTGCATTTGCTGCCGCCCTCTGTGAAGTGGTAAGTATTCAAAGTTGAAACAGCATATTGATTTCAAAATAAGCAATTTGCTTATTATTCCCCCTGAGAGATCCCATGTAGAGATTGTACGACGACCACAGGGACCACCCTGGTCTGACCCCCACCCAGTCAACCACGGTATAGATAGCCTTAGATAAGCATGTACACCCCTATTATCGCCCCCTATATCTATGACCACATGCCAGCCCTGGGAAATACTGCAAATTGTTGTGTAAATACCCCGAGGGTACGGAATAGCTCAACCCCAATACTGCAGTGCTAACAGCAGCAGGGATCAGCATCTAGCAGTAATTGATTGTTATCAAAATACTGCCGGAGCTTCTGAAGTCTCACCAGCGGTGGTGCAGTATGGATAAATACCCGGGGGGGGGGGGCCACTTAGTATATTTTGTATTCACATGTCCACAGCTGGCAAGGGAAATTTTTCAACAAAATCGTCCTATTCAGGGTCCTGTTTTTGAAGGAAAAGTATCCCTAGCAAGGGTCTAGTTTCAACAAAATCGCCCTAGCAAGGGTCACCCTTTCACCAAAAAGTACCAATTTTCCCCCTTTTTTCCCCCCAGAACTTCTCAGACATGAGTAAAATGTCTTTATAAAATTGCCTATCAAATATATATTTCGTGTTTTTTTCTCACCAAAACAAAGAATTCTGGGCAAAATGTGCCCTAGCAAGAGTACATTTTGGAAACAAAAGCTTTCTAGCAAGGGTATGGGTCCCGGGTTATGGGTTGTTTCCGCAGACCCGTTCAGAAAAAAAAATTCAAGTACCCCCCCTCCCAGGTTTATGTGAACCACAACAACAGTGGGGCTCCATGTGTTTTGTGTCACCTTTCAGCACGGGGTACATGAGACAACCCGTGCTGAAAGGTGCTGCTGATCTAGCTCTATATGTCTGGGGGATTTAACCCTCAGACTTAACACTTTGAAGACGGCATGGTGCTTTAATCAGCTGTGCAATATTATCATCATGATGCATGAATGTAGCCCTGGCGAGTAACTCGCGAGTGCTATATACAGTCATGCTGACCAACTGGGGTTGGTTAACTCACAAAGGGGTGAGTAGCTCGCTATCATACCCAGTGTAACCCTCTATTGGCTGCATCATGCTACAGGCTGTGTCTCATGAACTTGGGCCAATGTTTTTGTCTCTGACCGGGTGCCATCTCTGACCAGGTGCCATCTCTGATCGGGTGCCAACTCTGACCGGCCTGAACAGAAACGGTTTATTTTATAGGGCAAATGTAGATAGAATTTGGCTGAAAAGGTCAATCGATGTTATAATGCTTTAAAGTAGTAAGTAGTTGCCCATTTTTATCATCATCTGCCCTAAATAACCCATTTTTATTCAGGCCGGTCAGAGATGGCACCCGGTCAGAGATGGCACCCGGCAGAGACGAAAACATTGGCCCAAGTTCGTGAGACACAGCCTACAGTGAACTCCCTCTGATGTGGCCACCCTTGGGACTTTTACAAGGGGACCGTATGGGTGGGGTGACTGCATTAGAGGGATTAGTTTCCTATACAGGAATATTTATACATTGTAGTGCGTTGGAACTATGGAAAGTCGTCTGGCTTGGCTGCATGGAGTGGTGGCCGTTAGGAGGGAGTTGACTATATAATAGACAGAAAGGGGCATGTTGGTGCGTCATTGAGACAAGACCCTGTCCTTAAAGGGTTACAGGAGGAGGTGTGGGAGTTTATGTTGTGAGCAGGGTGTAGGGTGTTGCCATGGTTACAGCAGACACAGAATGGGGCGGCAGACAGGGCGTGTTATCAGTGTTAGTAGGTGTACCATTAACCCATACTGGACATGGGACACCTGAGGTACACTGAAAATCCATAGCTTGAAAGGGTTAGTCAGTACAGACTATCCTAGGTTCGCCATATGTGTGTTAGTCACAATGGCATAGTTGTATTCAACAATGACTGAGGGGGTCAGTCAGTAGTGGCTAACCTAGGTTCATCATTGGTGTGTTGTATTTGTATGCCATTAGTTGGTGCCACCTGTAAGATGCTATCATCACCACTCAGTGGCTCCCCCTGGAAATTAAAAGACTAAGGTGGGTTGGTCAATCTGACAATAATAACTTGCCTAGGTTAGTCGTATAGGGAGCCAAAAAATGACTTACCAGGTTAGGCACTAGTGACTGAGAGATTGGGCGTATAGGGAGCCTAGGAATATCTGTGTACTAGGAGTTCCTGACCCTACACCCACTGCTAACAAGACTTCTCACACTTATTGGGGCTTACATAGCTCCCTTAGTCTTACCTCAGTATTCAGGGGTGGATTCAGGATTTATATAAGGGGAGAGGGCTATTGTTTAAAAAAAACACTCAAATTTACAGATACTAGTAAATAATCAAACCCCTCAAGAATATGGGATTTTCTGACTCTACACCTAGTGCTAACAAGACTTTTCATACTTATTGGGGTGTTAGCTATTGTTCAAATAAAGCAGTTTCAAGAAAACAAGATATATAAACTCGCCTTGCGGACAAATGACTAGTTTTAAGGAAATAGTTTTCTATATTTTCTTTAAACTTTCTTAAAACTAGTGTTAATTTCTTAGAATGAGAACAATTTTTTTTGGCTTTGTACCGCCTTAATGTAGCCTACTAAATAACACGGCATGTCTCTCAAGGTCATGGTGACCCCAGAGGGGTGAAGGTGAAGGTCAGAGGGAGACAGGACGGTGCTGGTTGACAAGAAGGGTCTGGTAACTGGTCACACTGAGACACCACTGTTTGTGGAAAATGTAAACTAAATCAGTAAATGGGGTGTAGAGCTGTAAAGTAGCTTTATTTCACAAATGAAGGAAATTAAAATGGCAGTTGGACTTGTCTAGAGGTTAACTAAGCAATTATTCTCAGAACCGCGCCCAAGTTTCATGCATTTCGCCTTTCTCGCGCTTTCCTGAACACAGGCCAGGTATTCATAACAGTAGACGTTTTTCAAATACATACCTACTAGAACCAAAGTTATTAAATGATTCTCAAAACTCGCCAGAATGCATGAAATGTGGATACTGTGTGGCGGCAATCTTGGATTTCTGCAGCTATCATAATCTGATGAGTACCGGTAACTGTTTTACCATGCCAGCCCTTATGACATAGAGGACCCAACTAACAAAAATACGTTATTTTACGTTTAAAAAAAAGTTTTCCACATTAGGGAGCCATAGAGAAACGTTACAAACGTTGTATAACACTTTCTTTTGTTGTTGGCTCATCTGTTCCTACCCGTCCCTTCCATATGGATCTCTATGTGGTTTGGATCTCCCATTGCCACTTTCGATGCTGTCACAGCTCTTCATCCATTCTGCTCTATCCCAAGCTCACATCTACGCAGGCCCAGCCTTGTCTGTATGCTATAATACCCAGTGTACTTACATGGTTGCACTTTTAAGTCTTGTATTGATGCAGAATCCTGAGACCATCCATAGTTGACATATCCACTTGAGGGAGTGGACATTATTTAAACAAAATGGGGGAAGGGGTTGGTCGGTTTGGGGGGGCAAAATAAATTTGGAGCCCTCTCGCTTGGGACCAACAAAATTTGACCTTTATCGAGTAAAATTCCCGGATGAAAATAAACCAACCCCCAACCCCAAACCCCCATGTTCCAGTGGCGTAGGAAAAGGGGGGAGGGCAGGGGGCACCCCCCCCAATCACAGAGGAGGGGGGCCTGAATATGTTTGCCCCCCCCCCCCCCCCAAAAAAAAAAAAAAACTTTGTCAAGACCCTACACTATAATACACATAATTTCCAAATCTTACCTCTGTCACATAGGTAAAGTGGGACGCAGGGGTCAGGCCCCCGAAATAAAATTACAGGAGGTTCAACACTATTTTTCTATACACTATTTTTCTATTGGGCCTAGTGCCCCCCCCCCCCCGAATGAAGATTTGCCTCCTATGTCTCTGTGTTCAGACCACTTCCTCAAGTGAATTTATTAAGGGTCGGCATGATGCATCATGAGGTGTTGTGGGTGTAAAGTAAATGATGCACGTGCATGTTTAAAGGGAATTGCTGCCGGAAACAGGTCAGAGAAACGACATGATATTATGTATATATTTTGCATCCCCCACTGATGCCCTTTATCGTCATAATGAATGGATGCAGCCCTGGCGAACAGGCATGTTTCAGGTGTTTGTTTGCCAGGGCTGCATTCATGCATCATGTCGACCAAGGGCATCACAGTAGTATAGTATGTATCGGAACGGGACTATAGTTAACTACTGTTTATTACTCAATCGACATGCAGCCAATCAGAGGCCTCCATTTGGTCACGTGACCCGTTGCCATGGTAACGTGACCTACTTAGGGCTCTCAGCCAATCAGAAGCCAGCATTCTGGGTGACCTACTGACCTACTTAGAAGCTCTCAGCCAATCAGAGGCTGGCATTCTGGTAACCATGGTAACGTGACCTACTTACGTCACGTGACCTACTTAGGCTCAGCCAATCAGAAGCCGGCATTCTGGTAACTAGGGTAACGTGACCTACTTAGGGTTTGTTTGTAAACAACACCACGTGGCTCTCTTGTTTGTAAACAACACCACGTGACACGTGACTGTTTGTAAACAAACAAACAAAAAAAAGTTATGTAACTTATATATAGAAATAAAAACACAACAAGATAACTTCTTTTCTTTTCATTTTATTCTTTATTTTCATTTCAATCAGAAAAAACACACAAGTTTATGCTTTTTTAGCTTGCTTCTTCGATTTGCAGCAACTCAACAGGCCGCAAAGTCTCACGCCGCCGTCACTCGCACCACCACACCCCGGACGACTTCTCTCCAATAGACATTGCACGACTTTGGATAAATCCAACACCATTTCGGCAAGGCAGAGAATCTTTGCCTCCATGAAACGGCCGCCATCGCAACAACCCGTCACAACAGCATCATCGATAGCTTCTGACTCACGGCCCGGTCGCTCAGCTTTGGGATTTTGCTCATGCGCATGACGCACTTCTTGGGGTTTCTTGTTCGACATGCTTCAATTAGGAAATGAACGCAATGAGGTCCACAGGTGTTAGCAGAAGTGTCTTGTAGTTGAATGCGGTTTCTTTGCCACTTGAACGGAGCAGAGCGTTCCACGAAAGACAAGAACTCCGCACTCAGCGGCGGTAAGCCGAAGGAATCAAAGTAGTACACTTCACCCGTGCTCGACACGTAAAACGCCACCCAATGCTGACCTGGTAAATGTTGCGGATCTGTGTTGCTCACAAAACAAGTGTCTTTGATAGGGTGCTTCGGAATAGTGTCACAAGAGAAAACGCCCAGGAAACGATGTTTTGTGTGAACGTTTTCCTTCAACACTCTGCTTATTTCAAGCGTGTTCATACGATACGCCAAGTACCGCCGTCTTGTCTTCAGTTCATGTGGTAGTCGGTGATGGGGTGTCGATCTCGGGTCAGCTCGACGACGTTGTCGTACACCAAGTAGAGTAGCACCGTTGTTGTCGCTTGTAGCGCCGAGCGGAAACTGACTTCCACCCTCAGCTGACCCGCTCTTATAAGGTTCACGCGACACCCGTCGTGCGATCTGTCTGGGGTTAAGTCGAGGGGGAACACCGTGTAACCGTTCAGGAATTGATCGTATGAAATACCGCAGGAGCGCGCGCCCTCGTACATCCCCGTTTCCGTGTGTAGCGCCAAGTACTCTCTCACGGCCGCTTTGGTCTTAAAGTCGGGCACGTAGGCGTCGTTCGGCACTTTCTGATCGTTCACTATCACTTGAAGCGAGCTGATGTCGTAATGCTTCATCTCGAACGGGTTCTTGGTGTAGCTACCGTTGAAGGCGTCGTGGTCAAGGAAGCAAATCATCATCGACTTGGGAAGCTGGCCTGTGTTGGAGTGCGTGTAGCTGTGATCTCTGTTACCTTGAGGGATGGCGTACGTCGTCACCTCCACTCTGTTCACCGGGTAGTCGAAGGGCCCGTGTTCTATCACCGCTCTCTCGTGCGTTTCCGCTACAGCGTCCGCCACCAGCACGCGTCGCACGTAGAGCTTTGCTTTGTAGATCTTCAAGCTGTAGCCTCCGTCAGCGGCGCACATCAGATAGAAAGAGGGCGCCGCTTGTTTCAGAGTGAGATTGATTTCTGTCTCTCCAACGATGAGCTTCGGTTGATGAGCCAGGTCAAAGTGCAGTCGCGCCATCAGCGAAAAGCGCTTGTTGGAGATTAGCTTCTTGCGCGCTTTGTACCCCGCATTCGCGTCAGTCAACGTGTCAAACTGACCGGGCGTATCTTCATGCCACCCCTGGGCGCTCATGACGCCGTCCTTCACGTCTTTGTTGTAGTTGAGTAACCCTTCCAAGTAAGCTCGGTAAGGGTAGGTCTCGGTGTTGCCAGACACTTTGAAACCGCCGATGGAGACTTGGACGTCTTTGAAAAGCGAGTGAGCCAAGTTGTTCACCGGAGCTACCGCGTCGGTGTCCTCGATCGCCGCTCCGTTCGCTTTCAGCACTTGACATTCCAGATGAAGGTAATTCTCGTTCAGGTCTGTGTACTCTTGCGACTTGTTGATGGTGAAATTTATGTTACCTCCATCCTCTAAAGAGTTTTTTGTTTCTATCCCCAGGAAAGACGACTTTAAGATAGTAGTCTGAGTCGGCGCTACGGTGTGCAGGTCGAGCTCAGAGAGCGCGCACTCGTTACTGCTCTCGTGTACGTAAGCCATTGTGTTCTCTCTTCACGCGGCCGACAGACTCACGCCGGCCGCCTCCAGTCTTTTTATTTATACCTGAACGCCTAGGCGCTTACCGGTCGAATACATCCCCTCTACGTCTCTTGCAAGAGCCACCGCCCGTCTGAGGAGAATGCCGGCGACGTTTCGACCCTTTCTTAGACGCGACAGTCGTCTTTCCTCCCGAGAACGCTGTACTCGCCAGTCTCTTCAGAGCGCCTGCGCCTCGGTCTTTCACGCTGCTCTTTAAAGTCCGACCCGCCAGCACATCTTTAGCTACGCCCACACCGGCGCGGAGCAGCGTTTTCCCCACCGACTTCAATAGCGGGGTAGCCGAGCGCATCAGACCTAACAGAGCGCCGCCCAAACCGTGCCCGCTCTGGAAAGAGCGCCCGCTGTACACGTTCACGCCGTTGCCCAGCTGCGCGTTGTAGTAATCGCTGTACCCTCTGCCGACGGTGCGCCTGGGTGGAAAGTACGGAACGCGTTGACGCATCATTTTTCTCTCTTTCAGCGCTCAATAGGTCTCAGATGAAGTGTCACGGTCACCTCGCCTCTACCGAATGGGATGGAATGACCGGATCGGTCTCTTAAATAGATGCCGACCTCGGTAAACCTCTTGGATTTCAAGGGGAAATAATCCAAATGGGGAAAACTGATAGCTTGCACGCCACCTCGACGCTTTCCGCCTCTGTCCACCGCCACGCAGCGCAACAGCGGCACTTGCATGTCGCCCACACGTCTCTCCTGGATCATGTCGGTGTATATGTACACAGAGTGCACGTCCCCGTAAACATCCATCGAGTAGGCGCCGGTAGTCGGCGACGCGAAACACGTCTTCTCTCCGAAGCCTAGAACGCATGCGAGATGCTGACTCAGCAGGACAGCACAGTGTCTCGGCGGTTTGATGGTGACGCGTTTCGTCTTGGCGTCGTACGATAAGATCCGCATCGGTTTGAGCAAGAAGCTGTCGCCCTCTAGTCTGTCATCTCGCAACGTCTCACTCAAGCGCTCGATTAGGGTGTGGTTGCTTCCGGTGAAAATAGGAGGTATCTCGAATATGTTTGGCATGAAACTGCGCACTCCCATGTCTTTCTCCATCTCTTCGATCATCTGTCTTGCTTGATCGCTGATCGCCTTCTTCTTCACCGCCGGGGACAAGAACTGCTTGTATACGGCATTCGTCTGTCTCAAGTCGACCTCTCTCTTGAACCTTTTTGTTTCCGGTTTCAATTGCTGCTCTTCCGACGTGTCTGATATCTCTTCCACCGTTACATAGCTCGCTTCCTTCCAGCTCAGCGGGAATTTTGAGCTGAACGTTAGCTTGCTCAGACCGTTCGCGTTTTTCATTCCCCTCCAGTCTACCTGTGGTTTTTTTCCTTCGGCGAATTTAGTTTCTTTTAAAACCTGGATCGCCTCCTCTAGCGAACCCTTGGTGCGCAGAGGAACAACGATGATCAAGTCGTCGTCGTGCACGTTAGTCCATTCTGTAGGGAGGATGATCTCAGTCAGAGCCGCTTCGTACGCTTCGGGCAGAAGGAGCGGCGAGTCGAAGTGAGTTCGGAAAGACGTCAAGCTGTTGTCAGGATAATACTCCATAGAGCTGTTGCTAGGTAGAGTGATGTTCATTTTTTTTTTTTTTTCTACGTTATTTTTTTGACGGGGATCCACTCGTTGAACTTGTCGTCGTAACCTAACCAACGTACGAAAGCTAACTCTTTACCGTCGACGGTCTTGCGGCGCAACACCTCGTCTATCAGGTAGTTGTTGTCGTAACGACTCTTGTACACCTTCTGAACCTCTTCCGGGTAGAAGACGCCTTTTATCTCCTCGCCCTTGTCGTCTTTCAGCTCGAACCCTCTGCTTCCCAACGTCTTAGCAACGTCGACCACTTCCTCGCGCCAGTTTCCCTCGTACCCTTTGTCGAAGGCGCCTTTAGTTCTCAACATCCTCACTCTGTCACCCGGAGCGATGACGTCGACGGCGGACGTCTTTGTTTTTTTCTTCTTTTTCCATATTTTGTCGATTTGTTTGTTAGTTGGGAGATCTTGTCGGTAGAAAACTGTTTCGCTGTTTTCCGAGCTGACTTGAGCCGGCGCCATTTTCAACGTCTTGTGGTGAGTGCGATTGTAAGAAGACACTACATGGTGCAGTACGTCTACGTAGCGATACGTGCGCTTGTGTGTGAAATAACGCCACAGCTTCTCCTTCAGACTGCGGTTCAAGCGCTCCACTAGACTAGCTTTGATGTCGTCGTTCTCGCCAGTGAAGAACTCTATGCCCTCGCTCTTCAAGTGATCTTGAAAGATCTTGTTCAAAAACTCTTTCCCCTTGTCTGTCTGAACAGTGCGCGGTCGTCTCTCGCCAGTGCCTGTCATCTCTCGGAAGGCCTCGGTGACATCAGCACCGCTCTTGGATTTAATGGGAACGGCCCACGCGTACCTAGAGAAAACGTCGATCGCCGTCACCACGTACCGGAAGCGGTCGTTGTGAGACGCCAAAGCTTGCATGTCCATCAGATCTATCTGCCACTGCTGATCGATTGCGCCGGTTATAGTCTTGTTCCTTGCGAATTTTCTCCGAATGGGTTTATGTTTAGTGTAGGCGTCCAGCGACACTAAAGCATCTCGGATGACGGCCGGGTTCAGGTGGCGAAAATGATGTTTCTGGAGTTTAGTCACGCTAGTGAAACTGGAGGGCGCTTTGACGTCGGTATATCTAGCTACTACGCGCTTCTTTTCTTTTTCCTTCTTGGTCAGTCTCTTCACTGGTTTGCCCATGGTGGGCCTGTTGAGGGCGTGAACGACGAGCTCGCCGCTAGGCGGTTGCGCCCTCTCCTTTTCTTACTCGCCACGCTCCTATAGGAAGTCGGAGTTTGGAAAAGTTCACTGTCGTCCTCCTCGTCGTCAGAGGATTGATCGTCCACCTGGAGAGAAGAGTCTGCTGCTGCTACTGCTGCTGCTGCTGCTGCTGCTTCTCCTTCTTCCGAGTCGAAGCTCGGTCGTTTCCGACCTCTGTCAGCAAGCCGTGTGTCCAAACTTCGGCCAGGTCCGCTCGCTTTATACAGATGGTTTCCAATCAAGGAGTCTGTGGGAACTGCTTCGCGCAGCGCTTTCGTGAACGGCGAGTAGCCCGCCGGTCTGGGCGCCGTCTTCCTGAACCTGGCAGCGTCGTTCAGTAAGTCCACTATGTTGATGCGATGCTCAGGTGGTATTCTCCGACCCGACATCTCGCGCACCGCACCGTCCTCGTTCCACTTGATCACACCGGATTTCTCCAATTGTTTGTACAGCGCCACGGTCCGGGTGCGATTCCTCTTGGGAACTTGGTTCGCCAACCGCTCGAGTAGGGACGCGCTGGCCTCTTCAGCAGACTGACGGAGGTGAGCCGGGGGCGAAGAAGAGTAGGACGAAGAGATGTTGCTGTTGTGGGGATTCGCGAGAAAAAATTGCAATCTATTCAACAACCTTCGGTATTTCAACATTTTCTCGCGCGATTCCAAAGTGGGGTCGTTCAACACTAAATCCAAGTCCCTGTAGATAAACTGTAGCACCTGGTGCAAGGCCGCGTCGGGATGAAGGGACTGTTCTGCCTGCTTGTGGTAATAGGCCATGTCGGCAGGTAGGCGGGCGGCGGTGGCAGGAGCGGAACTCTCGTTCTTTTCAGTGCGCTCATCGGGAAGAGGAGGAAGGTTTGGAGCAGTAGAAGTACTAGCAGCAGCGACTGCAGTAGTAGCAGCGCTAGTAGTAGCAGCAGCAGCGGGCACATGATGAAGTAGACCTGCTCGTGATGATTTGTAGAGCGTCTCAGGATCCACGAGCGCTAAGCGTTTGTAGTGTTGTTGCTGCTCTGAGTCCGTCATGGGGACGACGGTGGCAATGACGCTGGTGGTGGCGGTAGTGGTGGTGGTGGTGCTGTCGGCGAGTAGGTGTCGAATGAGGTGTCTCATATACGGAGAATGCTCTTTATAAGCGGTAAGGCCATCCCTATGAGAGCCGGAATGAGGAAACCTCCCTCTTGTACCAAGACGCGTCTCTTTTTTTTGATGGGCGTAGATTTTTTGCCGACCTCCCTCAACACGTCAGCCGATTCTCGAAGCTTGTCCAGTTGTTTGTCGCTGAGCGGGATGTTCCCTACCAGTAAATTGTGACAGATCTCACTTAACGCTGCGATCAGATCGTCGCTTCCAGAGTCTATTAGATGCGAGCAGTCCTTTGGCGAGCACTTAGCTAAGTGCTTGAGAGTACCAAAGTGTCTTTCGAGTAGATGAGAAGACATTTTTTGCTACTGCTTTCTCTTGTTCTTTTTTTTGTCTAGCGGTACGAACACTAGCTGAGAGTGTATGGACGTCAAAGAGGAGCGTATTCTCAGATCGTCAGGTGTTGACTGCTTGAAGTCCAGAAGGAGGTATGAGTGAGGTCGCTTGAGTTCATGGGTAAATATACTAGAGAGGGCCGCCGCGTTGGACGGAAACACCTGGCGAGACAGACTAGCTATTTGCCCCATGTCGCGCGGGTTCTTGAAAACGATCATGTAGTGAGCGTTCAGACTCATAGTTCGAAAGTCGGGTGATTTCTGGAATAGGTTCTGAGTGATGTATATGACGCTCACGTTCCAGTGATGCGAGTATTTAGTAAAGATGTCGGCTACCACTTGCTGATTGGAACTGCTCATCAGATCGTCCAATATCAGTAGAGTGTGGGGTCGTAAGGCGTCTTCTGCTACTTCCACGTCTCCCGCTATAGTCTCTTTGCTAGGAAGACCTTCTCTGAATTCCACACCGTACTGATTTTGCATTTTTTCAAACAGAGGTTGCCACTCGCCGTAATGGTAAAAAGTCTTTTCCACCGGCGGCGTGACCAAATTGTTCACGTCGCTCAGAAATTGATCCACCAAGCGCGATTTTCCACAACCCGACGGACCGCTAATGATACAACTAAAGGGTCCTTGTAGTCGAGCGTCGAAATGAATTTCTGTGAAAAGTTTGCTTCTACTGCTCGACATTTTTTTTTTTTTTTTTTTTTCAGCACGCGTGAGAGAGCGGTTGTGTGTCTGACTGTCTGCTGTGTTTCTCACTCGAACGGTCGGTAGTGAATGGTTGTGGAGAAAAGTCCGCCGACCTTTTTATTGATTCCGGCCGGTGTCACAGTAGCGGCGGCAGAAGTGTCTTTTTTTTTCTTTTTATTTTTTGCGATAAAATTCTATTTTCACTCAATAGTCATAAATGTTTTGTATCAGACTCCAGAGGAGTCTGATACAAATATTTTTTTTTTTTTAAAAGAAGAGGGAGAAGAGGAAGAGGAGGAGGAGGAGGAGGAGGAGGAGGAGGAGGAGATTAATTTTTTTTTTTTTTTTTTTTTTTTGATCATTTAGGCAAAGCTCATCGCTTTGCCGCTTTTTTTTCTTTTTCTGTGTTGTGACACGATCGTCTCGAAAAAGCAATAAGGCGTGTGAGCGCGGCGGTGACAAATACATATTGGAGCGTATGGTTTAAAATAGTGCGTCCCTATCTTCTTCAATTCGGCTGCGTTGCAATATGCGGGATAACAAGTGACGACGTCGAAACGTTTAGAGACCGTGTTCACGTCGGCCACAACGCGCGCCCACCGAGTGGGAGCTGCAGTCGCTCCCAAGAAACCGATCGGCTTGTCGAATCGTTTCATAGCACTTATTCTCACTTTATAAGAGGAGGTAGGGTGAGGAGAGTAGCGGCGCTCTTTCTTTTCATGAAACGCCCAACGAGTGGGGGCGCTGAGAGCGGCTGTTATGCAATGGTAGAGTAAATACTGTTCTGAGAAGACGGCTCTCGGCCATGTCGCTACGTTTTCCTTTTCCGCTCTTGTATAACGACGATGGCGCTCAGCTTTGCATTTCTCGAGAATTCGGTACGCTTCAAGAGATGCGTGAACCTCAACTACGTGACGCTCTCTCCTTTGAGATAAAAAAATAGCCGAGCAGTTGAGGAGAGCCCTTTGTTCGCGCGACCGTCTTTTAGAAACTCGCGCCCTCTGCAGCGCCATATTTCTTTCCTCCGAAACAAAAAAGACTGAGTGAAAATAAAAATTTTAAAAAACAAAAAGCTCAAAGAAAAAAAAAAAAAAAAAAAAGCAATAAGCAGACTCAGCTCGAAATTCCCTGCTGGCGTGATGGCGGTGACTGCAGGCGGTGGCGGCGGTCGGCTGGCCGGCGGTGGCGGTGTCGGCGGCGATGGTAGAAGGGTGTGTGGAAAGAGAGACGCATCTCAGTCTTTTATAGGAGCGGCGAGTCTGACATTTTCAGCTGTCGCATGCTGACCTGCTGCTATCATAAGAGAAACAAAAGCCCTAATCACGCTTTTCAGCTGGATCCTTCCACCCCGCCAGACATGGATCCAGATGGGAAGGTGGTTTAAAATTAAATCCGTGTACCGACTGTCATACAATAGAGTAATTAGTTGAACGCGTGTTACCTGTATAAAGGATTAGCGGGTCATGGGCTCAGCGTGTGTATAGAA
The DNA here is from genome assembly GCA_947462335.1 of Harmothoe impar. Taxonomy (NCBI): domain Eukaryota; kingdom Metazoa; phylum Annelida; class Polychaeta; order Phyllodocida; family Polynoidae; genus Harmothoe; species Harmothoe impar. The sequence continues at coordinate 64,897,563 of OX381713.1, read as the reverse complement.
AAACAACTACAGGTAGCGTGAACAAAGCGACCCCCTCCCTTTCTGTAACTCTGTCTGTGACTAGAGGGTGCGCGTGTGGTAAGCGGCTTAAATCTAAAGAAAAACAAATCACCCTCTCCTGTCGTCAGCAGTCAGCCGGCCGGCGGCTGGAAAATGCGATTAGAGGGATGATGAGCCGCGTAGTAAGCGACTTAAGGCTGATCTAAAGACCTGCCGTGAGGGGGCAGCTGGCCGGTGGCTTGAAAAAAAGGGGGGAGTAAGGGTATATAAGGGGAAGTGAAACCGTATTCGGCATCGTCGTCATCGTTCACGCTACTACTACTACTACTACTACTACTACTACTACTCCTACCACCACCAGCACCGCGCCTCAATTTGCAGATCCCCATGATGGAAAGTTGCTACCGTGACATGAAGCGGAATGACGAAGCGGCGCGCGAATGTGAAGCTGATGCTGTAGCCTCTGCTACTGCTGCTGCTAGTGCTGCTCAGCGTGCTACTGCTGCATTTACTGCGGCTGTTAGTGACGCTGGTTGTGATGACGTTGTTGTTGTTGCCGCTGCGGCTGTGACTGCTGCTGTTGCTGCCGCCGATGCAGCTACTCATGCCACCGATGCCGACGCTGCTGCTGCTGATGCTGTTGCGGCTGCCGATGTCGCCGCTGATAACGCTGCTAGTGCTCGCTCTGCCGCCCTTGCTACTGTCGCTGCTGCTGTTGTTGCTAATGCTCACGCTACTGCTGCTACAGCTGCTGCTACTGCTGCTACCGCTGCTGCTGAGGCTGCTGCCGCTGCTGCCGATGCTGCTGCCGATGCTGCTGCTGATGCTGCTGATGCTGCTGATGTTAGCAGTCGCGTCGACAAAGAATCGTCATTTGTCACTCTTAAACCTCCAGTTGAACGCGCGACGAGTAGTAGGGCTACCAACGCGACAGCCGGATGGTGCAACTGGTGTCGTCGCTTCTGCTCGTGCGCTTGCTTTTCTTCCAGTCCTACCTGCTGCTGCTACGGTATGATAGTGTTATAGTGTTTGAATGAGAACGCGCGTAGTTACACATAGACGCTGTAACAGATGTGCTTTTTTTTGAAAATATAATTTTAACATAACATGGAACTTGTTGTGTTTATTTTCTATATATAAGTTGTTTGTTTACAAACAGTCACGTGTCACGTGGTGTTGTTTACAAACAAGAGAGCCACGTGGTGTTGTTTACAAACAAAACCCTAAGTAGGTCACGTTACCCTAGTTACCAGAATGCCGGCTTCTGATTGGCTGAGCCTAAGTAGGTCACGTGACGTAAGCAGGTCACGTTACCATGGTTACCAGAATGCCGGCCTCTGATTGGCTGAGAGCTTCTAAGTAGGTCAGTAGGTCACCCAGAATGCTGGCTTCTGATTGATTCTGATTCTGAGAGCCCTAAGTAGGTCACGTTACCATGGCAACGGGTCACGTGACCAAATGGCGGCCTCTGATTTGCTGCATATCGATTGAGTAATAAACAGTAGTTAACTATAGTCCCGTTCCGATACATACTATACTACTCATCACATATTAAAGGAATATCATCGTAAAGGACAAAAGATATGGAGCTATGATATATCATGCTGTCCCTATAGGGCGACCCCACAGGGGGGGGGGCACTCCCTCAGAAGTGGATACATATGTGTGAACAGGATCACAAGGGAAAGGGTCCTTTTTTGGATCCTAGGCATGGACCCGCGACGGTCCTTGATAAAGGGTGCTTTTTAGCAAGTTTTGGGCGAAAGGAGTACGTTTTCGGACCTTCATGACTTTTAAAGAGGTATTTTTTTACTTTATTTTCCTTCAACATTTCTTGGTCACCCTTGATTTAGATATTTTCCTAGGGTCACGCTGTGATTAGGGTATATTTTTCAGGGTCATTCCTGATTAGGGTCCGTTTTTCTGGCAAGTTTACCTTGAAAAGGGTATGCTTTTTAAAAATGTCGCCCCTTGATAAGGGTACCAAATTTAGGGTGATGTTCGCACATGGTGACTATAGAAAAGATAGGGAGTACCCCCCCCCCCCCCGCTCCCCCGGGGGGCCCACTCCTGTCATATCCCCCACTCACCCAGTGTAGCACGGCTGTCCGTTATCTCTCCCCTCCGTCCGCCATGTTTGTTGACGTCTCCACCTTCTGAGGCCACGTCACGTGGTACTCGGCTTTGATCCCGCGAGACATCGCGAGATCCCACGAGAAAACACAAACAAAAGGTCATCCTACCCAGCGTGCCATGCGGTGTTTATGTGTGGCGGCCATCTTTGTTTCTGGGGGCCCTCTGGCGGCAGGTGAGGGAGGTGTTGTGGGTGTTAAGTAGATGATGCACGTGTTTAATACTTTAAGGGCGGCATGTCGCTAAAAGATGACCTTTGTCATTATGATGCACCAATGCAGCCCCAGCAAGAAACTCGCCGGTGCTGCATTGGTGTATCATGCCGACCCTTCGGGGTCTCTCAACCCCATAGGGTGGTCATGATGCATGAATGCAGCCCTGGCGAGTTACTTGTCAGGGCTGCATCCATGCATCATGATGGCCAAGGGCATGATGCATTAATGCACTATGCCGTCCTTAAAGGGTTAAAGGGAATTGATGCAGGAGTGCTGGAAACTAGTGTATGTCAGAAAAACGACATAAGATTATGTGGCTTGTGTTGCCCTCTTGTGGCATATGTCAATAAGATATGTATGAAGCAATACCTCACCATCACACATTGACATAGCAGTCAATGTGAAGCTGGATGCATCATCAACCAATGAGATAGTTCCCTGTATTAATCGTAGAATTGTTAGGGTGCATTATGTAATAGCTGGTACCCATGTGACCGCTGTTATCAGGCCTTATCTCGCCAGTACCAGATCAAGCAATGGATGCCCGCATAAGACATCCAGCTACTGGAAGTTCCCTTTGATACTTTATTAATGGCCACAGACTGTTTAAACGCAGTATACCAAGTGTTGAATTTGGAGTCCCCCCCCCCCCCCAGTTTTTGGGCAACATTTACCTTTTTAATTTGTTAAAAGTTGGGTATGGAGTATTTCTTCAATATCGGATCCCACTTTTCAAAATCCTGTATTCTCTTTATCGTCATGATGCATGGATGCAGCCCTGACGAACAGGTATGTTTCAAGAGTCTGTTTGCCAGGACTGCATTCATGCATCATGCCGACCAATAACATATTAAAACAATATCATTTTGCGGCCCTTAAAGGGTTATCTATGGGTCTCTATTTGTCACTTTTCTATTCAAAGACAGAGAAGAGGCTCGAACTTGGGAAACTCAAATTAATGTAAAAAGTGTCTTTACCGGTAGATGATTGTCTTAATGGTGTAACTGGTATGGTAAACCTGGAAAATATATCGGCAAAATACTAGGGCGATGTGTCATATGTAATGTATGTACATTCATCTCACCAACACATGGATTCAGCGTCTGTTATCCTACATGATACTTCCACAGACACATTCTTGAACGGTATGACAGACACCCCCCTTTGCTAAAAGGTGGTTCCCATCAAGTCTGTCCACCTGGGGTGGGGTAGGGAGGGTGCTCCCCCCCCCCCCCACTCCAGCACCTGTGTGACACCATCCATGTTACTGAGATCTCGGAAAAAGGGGGTGGTTTCACGGGCAGGGTAGACACTGGCACCTACCGTCCCGTTCCGCCCCATCTCGCCCGTGTATGCCTGCTCCCGACCCAGTTGGAGCGGGATGGGGAGAGTCGGGAGATTTCAAGCAGTGTTTGAAATACAGCCCCGACTGGGGCTCAGTGGGGGGTGCAGATGGGGCTGATCGGGGCTGAAATGCCCGTGTATACTCACTCCCGACTGAGTTGGGGAGAGTCGGGACAGTTAGAGCCAATCAGAGAGTACCTGAGAGTTACATGGTGATACCTAGATGGTCGGGAGTCTGACCAAACTACAGCAGAATAGTGCAGTGTATGCCCTCTCCCATGGCCAGCTCCGACCCAACTCAACTAGAGACATCTGGGTCAGTTGGGTTGAGATGGGTCGGATCGGTGCAAAACGTCTGTGTGTATACCCTTCTTTATAAATGTCCACAGAAAGCAGAAAAAGGGGTGTTTTTGTAAGAATTCCGTGGAAAGGGGCTGGTTTTTTTATGCCGAAGTGGTGGCGTAGCCACCTGGTGGTGCCGCCAGGCACCACCAGAACGAGGTATATGATGTTTGCACTTTGCAAGAAGTCAGAACGGGCGCCGCCATCTTGGATTGTGCCGCCATCTTGGATTAAGGTGTCACAACACAAATTTATGCTATGTGATAACAATAATACAAATCAACCTTTGATAGATCCTGAGGTTGATTATAATCATACCTATCCTCCCTAATGTGGACCCAAGGAATTCAATGGTTCTATCGGTTTGTTGCTAATACAGCTGGTTGCCTAGCAAGGGCTATTCTAATTGTTTATCTGCCTAGCAACACACATTTCCATGGTCCTGAAGTTGTTTATAATCATACCTACCCCCCCTAATATGGACCCAAGAAATTCAATGGTTCTATCGGTTTGTTGCTAATACAGCTGGTTGCCTAGCAACGGCTATTCTAATTGTTTATCTGCCTAGCAACACACATTTCCATGGTCCTGAAGTTGATTATAATCATACCTACCCCCCCTAATATGGACCCAAGGAATTCAATGGTTCTATCCATTTGTTGCTTATACAGCTGGTTGCCTAGCAACGGCTATTCTAATTGTTTATCTGCCTAGCAACACACATTTCCATGGTCCTGAGGTTGATTATAATCATACCTACCCCCCCTAATATGGACCCAAGAAATTCAATGGTTCTATCCATTTGTTGCTAATACAGCTGGTTGCCTAGCAACAGCTATTCTAGTCGTTTATCTGCCTAGCAACACACATTTCCATGGTCCTGAGGTTGATTATAATCATACCTACCCCCCCTAATATGGACCCAAGAAATTCAATGGTTCTATCGATTTGTTGCTAATACAGCTGGTTGCCTAGCAACGGCTATTCTAATTGTTTATCTGCCTAGCAACACACATTTCCATGGTCCTGAGGTTGATTATAATCATACCTACCCCCCCTAATATGCACCCAAGAAATTCAATGGTTCTATCGATTTGTTGCTAATACAGCTGGTTGCCTAGCAACGGCTATGATTCAATTCATTTTATCATAAATCTGTATGCCCCTACATCCCCGCCCAGTAAAGAGACAACCGTGGTTTGGAGAAATATGATATTTATTATCATTTTTGATTTTATGATATGTAGTACATAAAACAGGGTCACTTGTTATGAAGGTGACCAACAGATGTATGGTGACTTTATGTTTAGTCACAGTGAGAATAAGACAATGATAAGAACACAATATAAGACACGTAGTGTTATAACAATATTGATGAAATATTGATAATTTTATAAGTGGTGAATGGGGTTGGAGGTGGGAATTTGAAATGTACCGAGCCGTGTGTGTGGCCGGAGTGAGGAGGGAGAGAAGAGCGGGCGGGAGTAGTGTAGGGCCGAACCACTTTGAGGGAGAGGGGTGTGAGGGTGAGGGTGAGTCCACTATGTGGAGGGGTGTTTTAGGTGGGTAACATGAGATTTGGCGCGCTTTGACCGGGCGGGTGAGGAACATACAGACACTATGATTCAATTCATTTTATCATAAATCTGTATGCCCCTACATCCCCGCCCAGTAAAGAGACAACCGTGGTTTGGAGAAATATGATATTTATTATCATTTTTGATTTTATGATATGTAGTACATAAAACAGGGTCACTTGTTATGAAGGTGACCAACAGATGTATGGTGACTTTATGTTTAGTCACAGTGAGAATAAGACAATGATAAGAACACCAAACCAAAGTTTATGATTTTCTGATTCGAGCTGCGATTTTCTGTTGCAGTCGTGCTGCTGAGTTCGTTCTGATGTATGATTTGTATGCAGATGATGACCAGAGGCCGAGGTCCATAATCTGGCGGTCAGTGGCGCCAAGCTCTGCGGCTGTCGTGGCCGCCGTTTTCCTGATGCAGTGCAGCGTGAAGGTACGAGTGGGGAGGCCAGCTTTAGCCACGGCTTTTGACCATACATTGGCCAGGTGTGCTGATGTGACTAGGCGGCCAGAGTCCCTGAAGACGAGCAGCGGCTGAGTGGAGTGACGAGTTGGTGCTGCAGCAAGCATGCGGTCGTACATGCCTACCACACACATGGGATTTGATGTGTCTTGTGTGATGACGATCTGGGCGCTCCTTGAAGCCTCCTGCATGTTCTTCGCCCATGTCTGCCGGATCCTTAGTGCGCCCGGCGTCCTGGAGAAGTCTCCACGTGTGGGGTGACGCGCAGGGTCGAATGACGTCATCGTGTTGGGTCCAATGTTGGATCTCCGCCAGGCACATAAAAGCATTAAGCAGAAGGCAAACGTATAAGTTAGACAGTTTGTATCTTGTGGAATGTTTGACAGAACCAGATTAAACTGGTTTATTGAGAGAGCTTCAGTAGCAGTTGAGACATAAGTCTTGTCCTGTGATATCAGCCTGAGAGCTCTGGTGACGACCCTGTGGGAAAATGGGGCCGTCGAGCGATTTGTGAGTTCCATGTAGGCCTTGGCATGGCTGAAGTAAATGGGCACAGTGGTAATGGCGTAGTATGTGTCCAGGTACTCAATATACGCGGCAAGATTATAAGGATTCAAGTTATCAATGTCTAGTGCACATGAACACAGAAATGATAAGAAGAGGCGTGCCGCCCTTCTGTAGTTAGTCTCTGACTTGTGGTTAGCTGCCTGGCGTCGAGCGGCCTTGCGTGCGTAGTGGGCATAGATTCTGCCTGTAACAAAGGAAGTGGTGAACATATTTACACATCAGCATGGTCTAGAAGGTCATATGGATCAACATAGATTCTGGACAAGTTTTGCTCCCGGATCAGTCTGTCCGAGAGCCGTCTGTGGTGGTCACTGATGAGACGTCTGGAGAGGGCGTCTGAAAGGACCAAGGTAACCCCTGGTACATGTATGGGAATTATGCGGACCTGACACCAAGCCTGGTGCCACCAGATGTCCCTGGCTGCTGCTAGGATGAGGGGATCTTTGCCACGACCTGACTGAAGGACAGAAATGGTAGTTTGATTATCAGATTTTAACAGGATAGTAGACCCGGCATGGCTTTTGTTGATGAAAGTCTTGACAGCCATGGCCACGTTGGCAGCCTCGATGTCACAGATTGGATTTTCACTGAGTTCTGTGGGGACGTAAGATGCATAGCAGGCGCCGCCGTCTGACGCGCCGATGCCCTGCTTACATGCGTCCGCCTCGATGGTGATGTCTGGCGCCACCTGTGGGATGATAAGGGACCTTCCGTTATACAAGTCAAGAAAGTTTGAAAACCATGCCAGGTCCTTCCTCATGGATCTGCTGATTGTTGTGATGCCTCTGTAATACCCCATCTGTCTAAGAGTTTCTAACATCCTGGCCACAAATAGTCTGCCTGGGACTACTGCTTTACTTATGTGGTGAAGCTTACCCAGGATGGACCTGAGTTGCTTCTTGGTGACTGAGCGCTGGGACATGAGTTTGTGGATAATGCCTATGGTTTGATCTATCTTATCCTGGGGTATGCTTACCTCTTTGTTCTTGGAGTCAATCCATACCCCCAACCATTTTACCTTGTTGGCTGGCGGCTGGAGCTTCCTCTCGGCGACCGGAAGCCCCAGCTCCTCCAGTAGGTCGATGGTGTCGTTGAACGCCCTTGTGGCCTCCTGCTCCGTGGTGCCTGTAACAATTAGGTCATCAAGGTAGACTTTAATGCTATGACCGCGTGACCTTAATATGTCAGCAATTCTGTTGGACACGCGCTGCATATGGAGAGAGGATATACGCGAGCCAAATGGCATTCTATTTTCAACATAATACAGACCATCCCAGCAGACCACATTGAGGGGCAAATCTAATGGATCTGCTGGGAGGTTCTTGTAGGCAGCCTCGATGTCGATGGTGCCCATGAAGATGGGGGCCTGTGTGTCTGTAACCAGTCTGGTGACGTCATCAACTGTGGGAAGTGAGTGTGGGCGTATAGAGCCCAAGACGTTACCTTTGACTATGTAGCGGTTGATGGAGCTGCCGAATGATAGATCTGTGATTATACGTCTCTTCCCCGGGTCCGCCTTGGGACGCGTCATGATGGGAGATACGTGGTTCCATTCCTGAAATGGTGGGGAGTGAAACGGGCCAAGCAAGTATTCCTTCTCAATACCAGTGTGAATAAAGTCATTTATGTGGCTGGGGTAGTTGACGGCGGAGGGGTGGTTTTCTATGTCAACTTGATTTGAGACTGGGCCCTGGTACGCTGATGGGAAGCCATACTTTATGAATGATAAGAGTTCAAGGTCGTCATTAGAGCTATGGAGGTACTTTTCCCATGCTGGGATTTTTAGACCCGTTTTAATGGGGATTCTTGCTCCTAGGGCATTTGGGATACCTGTGTCCCTGACCAACCTGTAGGTGTCCCCCAGTCGTTGTTGGGCCAGTTCTGGGCCGGCATGGGGCCAATGGTCCTTTCTGTGCTGTTGTAGACGCTTTGGGTGTAGTGGTAGGGAGGCCATTGGGTCGTCCATGCCAAGCTCCTTGGGCATGACTACCTCCGATTCCACTTCCATCTCCAGGGCGCCGTCTCCATTCTGAAAAACTGTTTCATCAATGTCAACAAGGTCATGTACATATGTGCTGCTCTTTGTTTGCTCTACTACAGTGATTGTATCATCAATTCCTGGCTGTTGTGAAATGTGACTGCTTCCGGTGCCTTGACCCTGGTACTCGGGTGTGGTGGCTTCCTGTAATCTATCGTGGTTCCTACTTTGCCTGGCCTGGAGGGCGTGAGCATTTGAATCTATGTTAAAGCTAATTTGAGCAAACTGACCTGTTTTTAGAGCAACACACTCTAGTTTCCCGGGGGCTGAGGAGGGTTCTGCTGACGCCAGTTCTCATTGTTGTTGCCCTGAGCGTTGGCCTGGCCCCGACCTGCCGGGGTGTTGTTGGCGCCACCTCGACCCCCGCGGTTGTTGTTGTTGCCGTTCCCCCGGCCGCCGCCCTGGTTGTTGTTGTTGGTACCTGGGTTGTTAGCTTTCTGTTTGCGGAAGCAAGAGGAGGAAGCATGTGCATAGGATTGATCTGTGGTGGCAAAACAGTATTGACATATGTGTGCCAACTGGATGGCGCCCTCGGCATGAGCCTCTTTATGCTTGCAGGTGCCTCTGTTGAAGGCTGGGCATGGGACAATGACACCTGAAAGAGCAGTGTTAGAGGGTGCATAAGACAGTTTGTATCTCTCTCTCTGGATTGCAGTCTGGGCGCTCCAGGAGAGAAATTTAGCATCAATTTTGTTCACCACAGAGTTTGACCACCTTCTGACGTTCTCCCAGTCCCTGTCTGTGGCGTCCTGGGCGACCTCCCTGAGGTGTGCCTCCATGAAAGGGCGGTCTGCAGGAGGGATATCTGCGAAGTCAAGTAGGTTAAGGAAAGCTGAGACAAATTCTGGGAATGTCATGTTGAGTTGAGCGTCGATCCTGTCGCGCTCATGGATAAGGCCTTCACGTTGCACAAACATACAGGGCTTGAGAGTAGGCTTACCATGCGCGGGAGGAGGCTCCGGTGGCTGAGCGGCGGCCATCTGTGCTGCCACCTGCCGTCGTACGTCGTAGTCGTCCATGAGGCCATCCGGATCCATGAAGTGCGGCATGGGAGGCGTATGTTGTTGCCGTATCGGTGAGAAGTCTTGAGACCTGGACCTGATGTTTCGTCCGCCCCATGTTGGTGGAGGCAGAGAGAAGTCTACACCGGCCTGGTCCAACAATGGCTGCTCGTGGCGGCGGGTTTCGCGTTGCACCGGCGGTGGCGCCATCTGTCGCTGAGCGCCATCTTGATTCTGAAAAACAAAAGGGGACCGGGGAGCGTTTTGTCGTGCACTTAAGTCCGTAATCTTTTCTAAAATAGCTGCTAGGGTATCAGAGTTGTTAGCTACTTCGACTGCTAGTTCTTTAACAGACTTTGCCTTTTGCTTAGGGCGAGCGGCAGGTGCATCAACTTGAGAATCGACAGTATTGTCGTCAGGTAAAAATATCTCACCTTCGACGGCCGGGTTGTTTTGAACACCCCGGCCGCCTTCCCCATTGGTCCCGCTGTTGGTAGGCTGAAGCAGTGGCTGTGGCTGTTGTGTGGCTGCCCTAGTGGCTCTAGGGGCCTTGGTAGCCTTTGGCGTCTTGGTGCGTTTCTTTGCCATTTTGTTGGCGAGGAATGCAAGATATAAAAACGCCGGCGAGGTGTGGACCGTCGCGGGCAGCGCCTAAAATTTGAAATGTACCGAGCCGTGTGTGTGGCCGGAGTGAGGAGGGAGAGAAGAGCGGGCGGGAGTAGTGTAGGGCCGAACCACTTTGAGGGAGAGGGGTGTGAGGGTGAGGGTGAGTCCACTATGTGGAGGGGTGTTTTAGGTGGGTAACATGAGATTTGGCGCGCTTTGACCGGGCGGGTGAGGAACATACAGACACTATTCTAATTGTTTATCTGCCTACTAGCACACATTTCCATGGTCCTGAAGTTGATTATAATCATACCTATCCCCCTAATATGGACGCAAGAAATTCAAAGGTTCTATTGGTTTGTTGCTAATACAGCTGGTTGCCTAGCAATGGCTATTCTAATTGTTTATCTGCCTAGCAACACACATTTCCATGGTCCTAAGGTTGATTATAATCATACCCACCCCCCTTATATGGAGCCAAGGAATTCAATGGTTCTATCAGTTTGTTGCTAATACAGCTGGTTGCCTAGCAACGGCTAATCTAATTGTTTATCTGCCTAACATCTATTGTTATTGTTTATCTGCCTAGCAACACACATTTCCTTACCCCCTAACATGGACCCAAGGAATTCAATGGAAATGCCATATTTGAAGTAATATCATCCTTCCCCCTGATAACCCCTTCCCGGCCCTGCTTTTTTGGTGTCTTGAATGGGTTCCCTTCAAACATACCAACCATGTAGACATTATGTTTCATCGAATGCAAGAATTGCGGTTGTTGCCGCGTATAAAAATGCCTGAGGCATTTTTTTACGTGGCAACAACCGCAATTCTTGTTATTTTACTCTGTCTCAGTGGAAAGGGGGTGTTTTTGACACTGACCACACTGAAAGGGGGTATATCCTTAGGACTGCCAGTACTTTCTGGAGGCGCACTGCCAATGCGTATTGTTTCCAATGCAAACGCAAAATCTTGGCTTTCAGGGGGCCCTTTTTACCATACACATTGGCCCGCTATGGTGGTGCTAAGGATATCTGACAATGATTCAACGGTCAGGGGATCTTGTTATCAGGAGACAGACAGCCAGCCTTATATTTCTTATGAAAAGGGAGTACAATGTACTTTTCAAAAGTCAGTGTTTTACCAAAAAAGGGTACTTTTTGGGCTCCTAAAATCCACGGTTTTACCATTAAAATGGTACCATTTTCACTCAAAAATCCAAGGAAAGGGGGTGTATTTGAAACCCCATAAGGAGGTTGGTGTCAGTAGAGGGTTGAGAGTGCGGGGGCCGGGAGGGGGGGGGGGTGGCAGTAGTTATGGGTGGTCCCCCCCCCCCCTCGTCATATGTCAACACCAGCCTGTGTGTGTAGTGGTATAAAGGTGTGTGTGTGGGGGTGGGGGGGGGGGGGGGTTGTCTGTGTTCATCTTGTAGATGGGAGCCATATTCTGTCAACCCAGGAGGAATTTGAAGATGTGGGAAAGCCATCGATGTGTGTGTGTCGGGGGTTGGGGGGGGGGGGTGTACTCTGTATAAGAGCGGGTATCAAAATCGTATCTCACACAGACCAGCTGTGGCTGTGAACTAATCCAAGATGGGACATGGGCAGGGGGGAGGCTGTCAAGTACATGGAGGTTTGGAATCAGGGGCTGTCAATAACTGGGAAGTATAGAATCAGGGGCTGTCAAAAACTGGGAAGTATAGAATCAAGGTATGTCAATAGCTGGAAAGTACAGAATCAGGGGCTGTTAATAACTGGGAAGTACAGAATAGGGATGTTCCGAGACACCCGCAGCGGTCCCAAAAGCCCGGGATATGAACCCTAGGGGCGCTGTCCGCAGGGTGAGGGTTGGCGGGACCAGGGGAGAGGGATGACGTGTCCCGTGGTCAGTTCTCCATTTCCCTTGATATTTATAAAATGGTATTTATACCAGGGGGCAAAGGATGTACCCTCTACATCCAGTGGGAATTACAAGCCTAAATACACAATAATAACCTTTCAAGAAGGGTGACAGTTTCACCCCATACATTCTCTATGGGGGTCAGACTGACCAGCCCCACCCTGCCACTGGTATCAGGCCGGCAACCAGCTCAGAGGTGGGTCTGTACTGGAACTCAGGATGTCCCTATCAGGAGCTGTCAATAACCGGGAAGTACAGAGTCAGGAGCTGTCAATAACTGGGAAATACAGAATCAGGGGCTGTCAATAACTGGGAATACAGAATCAGGGGCTGTCAATAACTGGGAATACAGAATCAGGGGCTGTCAATAACTGGGAAGTACAGAATCAGGGGCTGTCAATAACTGGAAAATACAAAATCAGGGGCTGTCAATAACTGGGAAGTACAGAATCAAGGGCTGTCAATAACTGGGAAGTACAGAATCAGGGGCTGTCAATAACTGGGAAGTACAGAATCAGGGGCTGTCAATAACTGGGAATACAGAATCGGGGGCTGTCAATAACCGGGAAGTACAGAGTCAGGAGCTGTCAATAACTGGAAAATACAAAATCAGGGGCTGTCAATAACTGGGAAATACAGAATTGGGGGCTGTCAATAACTGAGAAGTACAGAATCAGGGGCTGTCAATAACTGGGAATACAGAATCAGGGGCTGTCAATAACTAGGAAGTACAGAATCGGGGGCCTGTCAATAACTGGGAAGTATAGAATCTGGGGCTGTCAATAACTGAGAATGTATGCATGTACATGTACATGTATAGGATCGGGGGCTGTCACAATTAGCAATTGAAAGATGAATCTTATTAAAAACAGGGGCCGGTCATCTGTGTATTGTGGCATCTAGGAGACTGGAACGGCAATATAACTTTCCAGTGGGGGGGGGGGGGGCTGTCAAATGACCAAATAACAGGGGCTGTAGTTTTGTAGTCAGTACCTACCATTGCAGGAGGGTATCCCTAACAATATAAGTTTTCATTGTTAAGTTAATTTCAGTCCAATACGTGGCCAGGCCTAGTTTTGATACAGCATAGATCTGACTATAGCATTGCAGTCTATTGAACCCATAATTGAATATTGAATCAACAAATGTGAACATTATTCTTCACAAGATTCACAGTATAAAGCACCTCATCTGCAGTAATACAAGAGCTGATCACAAAAAGCTTTAACCCTTTAAGGACAGATGTCGCTAAAATATGACATTTGTTGTCAGAATGCACCAATGCAGCACCTGCGAGTAACTCGCCGGTGCTGCATTTTTGCATCATGCCGACCCTTCAGGAGTGTCTCAACTCTATAGGGTCGACATGATGCTTGAATGCAGCACTGGCGAGTCACTCATCAGGGCTGCATTCATGCATCATGACGACCAAGGGCATGATGCATTAAGGTGTCATGCCGTCCTTAAAGGGTTAAACAAATGTCTATTCTAAAAAAGCCAACTCTTCCCCCACCCACCTCACAATGACAGGCTGTTTCTATGTCATAATTCCTCTTGAATCAATTCCCTTTGAAGGCTTCTACAGAGTCCCTTGTTTGGGCTCCGACTGTTAGTGATAGATACATCTCCCAGGTGGCGCTGACGTTGTCATCATCCAAAGCTAACCCTTTAAGGTCCATATAGGGCTCAGCCCTTGGTCGTCATGATGCATGAATGCAGCCCTGGCGAGTCTACTCGCCAGGGCTGCATTCATGCATCATGCCGACCCTACGGGTGTGTAGTATCAACCCTGTATGATCGGCATGCTGCTTGAATGCAGCACTGGCGAGTTTCTTGCCAATGCTGCATTAAGGGATTGTGACGACAAAGGGCATATATCACATTAAAGCATTATGCCGGCACTAAAGTATTAAAGGACGCTCTGCTTCAGGCCTCCTTCGCTTTCAAACGGACATAAAAAGTGTCGGCGAGCTGAAGTGATGCTCTAATCAAAGACAGATGGCACGCAGCTTTTTCCTCTTCTCTAACAGAGAGCTTTATCGCTCTGTAATGCAGTGGGGAAGTATGTTCAACCCTTTAACCATTTAAGGACGGCATCATGCCTTAATGCATCATGCCCTTGGTCGTCATGATGCATGAATGCATCCCTGGTTTGTAATTCGCCAGTACTGCATTCAAGCATCATGCCGACCCTACGGGGTTGAGACACTCTCGGAGGGTCGGCATGATGAACCAATGCAGCCCCGGCAAGTTACTCGCCGGGCAAACAGGGTCGGCATGCAAACGGGTAAATGTCATCTTTTAGTGACATCGGTCCTTAAAGGGTTAAGGGCAGCATGGTGATTTAATGTGTTATATCTTTTGTCGTCATGATGCAGGAATGCAGCCCTGTTGAGGTCTACTGGTCAGGGTTACATTTATGCATCATGCCGAGCCTACGTTGTGGACACCCTGCCAAAGGGTCAGCATGATGCAGCTCGGGTGAGTATATTCACCACCACTGCATTCATGTATCATGATGACACATTAAGGGGCACATTAAAACACTACACTGTCCATAACGGGTTAATGGAGAAGCCACTGACTGTATAGGGCACAAGGAGGTAGGATTCTGCTCCAGATACGTGACTGACTTTATTTACAATAAACACGTTTCCAGACTCAATGAGCCGGTTTTAGATAAGTCATATATCATTATCATTGATGTGAGGCAAAGAGGGGGACACAGAGAAACATACAAGGTAAAGGAGAGAAAGAGTGATAATACAACTGCATGTCATAAATATACAACATGTCTTTGATTGGCAAACTGGCCCACATAGAGCACTAAAGCACTTATAGATAAATACATGTATATGATATGGATAACCTTTCCTCTTTATTATTGCATGTAAAACAAACGCCATCGGCCACATTCACCCCTGCCTCAGCTTCAGGTAATATATACAGTGTAAGGGAGTGTTCATTTATTAGTTACAGAAGGGTGGGGTGGTGGGTTTGGGGGTTGGTAAAACTTTCTGACCCCTCCTAGGGGGGGGGGCATAAACAATTTTAACCCCTCTTGAGGGGGGAGGCGTAAAAAATTTAGCCCCTTTTTAGCAAAAACGCCCGTGCGTTACTAAATTTCAAAGGGGGGTGGGCGAAAAAATTTCGGCGCCTTCGGAAACACTCCAAGCCCTTTGGGGGGGGGGGGGGGTTAAAGAAATGTTGCCCTTCTGCGCAAAATCTCACCACCTCCCCCCCTGTAATTAATAAATGAACACTCCATAAATTATACAATACGTGATCCCTATTTCCACAACTACTGTTAGCAATGATGAATTAGGTTTCATCAATCCTTAATTATGTGCTTTGATATTGAAATGAGATCCGATTTACTGGGGTATAGTACGATGACGAGCATTCAATAGATATATAATCAATTCCCTTATAATTTCCTTATATTTCCATACGCGTGTATACATTTCCACACCGGTTTCAAACAGACCATAGCTATCTTATCTCCTAATTTAATCTTGTTTTCCATATTCACAAATAAGATGGTCCCATTGATCAAACAACAAATATTTTAAATTAAGCCCAATATTCATCAATAATGACCCTATCTGCACCATCAGGAGCAATGCATTAGTGGGCGATAATATGTGGAAATGGGCGACAATAGGTGAAATGAGCGATAATGGGGGAAACCCCAGCTGTTTCCTTAGACCATTAGTCAGCTGAGATGAAAGGTGGATAAGGGTATTGGTGGTCTGACCCTGATGACCTCTATGGGGGTGTGGTGGGGATGGGCTGATAAATTAAAGTAGGGGCCACTTATATTTTTCACTTGACATGGGACTGTGGTTTTATATACAGTAATTGTGCACGGTCACATGCCCTACAATGCCGCTAGATATTGTCACATCTCTGATGTTTAGAGAGCTTAATCCTCTGTTGGAGGCCAGTAATATCATCAGTTACACAGATATATGTATCAGCGTAGACTACTTATAGTTTAAGCAATTCAATCAACTGCTGTATATGCAACATATTAAAGCTTGACAAGGCTTGCTAGAATTTCATAATCCCGCGAAAATGCACGGTGCACTAAAGTCACATCTCCCAGTACATGTCACATATCATGAACATTCATATTGGCAAATTATTAAAGATTTTAGCCATGAAAAATGTTTAAAAGATTATTTTGTACCTTCTACCCTTAGCTAAAAATGGGGTAACGGTTTACTGTCTTTACTTGTTTTCACAGGTTTACATTTTCGAAAATAAGTGAAAATCGCCAAATTCGCGAGTATTTATTCCATACTTAAGCATATAAAGTTTTTCACTTCCGCAGAAATCATGAAATATATATACCCCGCGAAATGTTCACAGTATTTGAGAACATGCGCTAACATAGTCCACTGCAGCAGTCATGTCGGTCTATACATGTAGTTTATCTACTACGTCCACAGAGATGACCGAGGTAATAGAGTCAGCAGGATACATAACAGATACCAACACAACTCATAAATGCTTGTTTCTTGCCGCATCAAGTCAGATTCAATTAGATAAAGCATATTGAGACCTGAACCAGACGCAGCTAACGTCCGCCCTGACGTCACTTCCTGTAAAGATGCTTGTCACGATAGAGACAAATGCCGGCAAAGAACAAAGATGATTAACGGTTAGCATGGAAACCAAATTAAAAATGGCCGCCGTCTGCTGTCACAGGCCTGGTGTCCCCCATGATTGTTTGACCACATGAGGGACTTAGTCATCACTGGGGAGTATATTGGCTGACCTCCGCCATCTTGTTTCCACAAAAACAGAAAATCCTTATCAGGCTATTGTACCTTTTATGTACCACATAATGCTGTAAGCCATCAAGTCATTTTTCTTTATGGTGCATGAACGCAGCCCTATACAAATTCCTACTAGGAATGTAGGCTACATGGATGATATGAATTGATAATCCACGAAGAGTCGGTATGATGCATGATGCATCAATCTTCTTGACCTCCCTGTAGCAGTACAGCACTGACAAGTTACTACCAGAGCTGCATTCATGCATCATTATGATAAAGGGTACAGTGTATTAAAGCAATATGCAGCCCTAAAGGGTTGATATTAGACAATATCAAAATACAAAACAATGTACCAGAGGCAATATTGAGAAGATTGTATGAAACCTGAGGCCGATATGCATTTTTCATGTCAATCGCGACACGTTGGAGGGCTCACTCACCGAGCCTTCCTGACAGTAAATAATAATGATAATTCCTCAACTCCCTGCCTCCCTGCCTCTCTGCATCCCTGCCTCCCTGCCTCTCTGCATCCCTGCCTCCCTCCCTCCCTGCCTCCCTCCCTCCCTGCCTCCCTCCCTCCCTGCCTCCCTCCCTCCCTGCCTCCCTCCGTCCCTCCCTGCCTCCCTCCCTACCTCCTTCCCTGCCTCCCTCCCTGCCTCCCTGCCTCCCTGCATCCCTGCATCCCTTCTTACCTCCCTGCCTCCCCCCTCTCTCTAGAGGAAAGCTCTGGACGAAAGCCATGCATTGGACAATTTGCTCTGTACGATTTTACCAGATATTAATGTTTTGCTTATGATGCTGTCAGGTATGACCGGCGAGCCCGGCGAGCCCGGCGCTGCGGGCGCCCGCGTGTTCAAGCCGACGGCGGGAGACGCTACTCCCGCCGCCGGCACACGCAGGCGCGCGCCGGCCCGCATAGGCGGCGCTCCAGTCGGCACTCCCGCCGCCGCCAGGCGACGCTCATCCCGCACATTGTTTCCCACAGACCAGCATAAGGGTCACCCCTTTGATGTACACTAACAGGGGTAGACAAACTATGGAGGGGTATTGTGTGACTGTCTCTCTGACTGTTACAGCCCTCCAACCACTGTCAACTGACACTAACACTCAAGATGCCATGCTGGTAGCCTAGCCCCCTTAAATAGGGTCAGGTCCCAGCACTGGGCATCTCCATCCTCACTCTACACTTGGACACCACAGAGCAAGGACCTCTCCACTGACTGAGAACAAGGCTATAGGCTATGCCCTACTAGGCCCAACTATCAGACATGGTGTAGGACCCCCTTGGCTCTAGTCCAGTACTAACCTCAGGGTTATTAGGTATATTTACCAAGACCTATATTATTGTGTGGATAGGTGTAACTGAGTGGAACCTACATTGTACTACTGTACTGTTGCTGTCAACTTGTAATAAATACCAACTATACTACAAGACCTCAAGACTTAGTCAACTTACCTCATATCACATTACAAGGGATCTCCCAACTAAGGGGATTCCTTGTATGACAAAGCGATCGTTTCCCATTGAGAAATGGGCCCCAGGTCACAGAATAATGCGCAGACAGAGATCATGAATCCACTCTGACAGAACACAGATCGCCAAGACGCACTTCAACATGAGGCTTTGTAGGAGTAATATGACATCATAAAGGTCTCAACCCTGACATTAGTCCTTTAAGGACCGCATAGTACTTTATTGCGCTATACGCTTTGTCCTTAGGCTATTGATGTAACTATACGTAAAAGCTCGTTAAACGTAGACGTAGCAGTGCTGAAAGTATAGGATACGTCTGCGTTAAAAAAGCTACGTCGGGTTTGCTAAAGGTCCCTATTAATGCAGCACTGGCGTGTCTACACTGCAGGGCTGCATTCATACATCGTATCGACCTTTCAGCAGCGCATCAACCCCGTAGGTTCGGCATGGTGCTTGAATGCACCATTGGCGAGTTATTCGCCAGCGCTACAATCATGGAACATGACGGCAAATGGCATCGCGCACTAAAGCACCATGCGGTCCTTAACGGGCTGGTTCTCCATCAAATATGCATCTGGACGGTTTATGTTTGTGTCTGCGAACCATTGCCACAAGTCACCCCGGTATTTCATTCTGAGGGCCGGTTCTCTTTGCAACTTAATGGGAGCTATTTAATGCCTCCTTATGTTCCATCAATTCCTACCTTATTCTTATGCTTGCCAACTTCTCCTATACATGTCGTAGTACAGTAACACATATGCATGTTTTTATCCCCACCTAGGTTCCTAGACGATTTACAACAACAATAACTACTATTAGCTGTGTGCCGTCCGAGGGGACCGGCAGAGGAAGACAGGTGGGCGACCCTGTTGCTAAATGAATTTGACTTGGAAGAGTGAGAGAATTTCACCAAAGCATTATACCCAATAACAATAACTAATTACATAATTTGAAGGCCCCCGAGTTAGTACATTAATCAGTAAGTATAAAAGGTATAAGTTTAAAAGAAAAATACGAATTAGATTAACAGATGTTATAAATGATACATAATGATGACACATGAACATGTACCCTGAGTCAGTCTGCCGTCATTAAAGGGTTGATATAATATTTTAATTTTGGAGAAGGTGTCTTTGCACTGAGATGACCAGCACACCCAAAGGTTTCCATTTCTTCCGCAGTTCAACTTGTGTTCATTGAAGGAAACTCAAGGTCATTTGTAGCCCCCTCCCAAAAGAAGTATAAGGAATGAAAAAAAAAAGATAAAGTAAAAAATTATAAGGGCTTGTTCCCAATAATATGGGATGAAAGCCCAGGGTCAGATCGGATTTGATTTGATTTTTATTTTTTAGGTTGCAAAATTGTCAGAGCCCCTTAAAAGTAGTAAAAGCAGTAACAATAAAATCGTGATAATCCTCTTTACAATAATATCTTTAAAAAAAGAGAAAACTGAAAAGGAATATGTAAGGTCCGGCTGTCGGATGACTGAAAACCCACCCTTTTATCTAGCCCTATATGCTACATTGTATAACCCTGAGATGGCCTACCCCCAGTATTTACACTGGTACCCGGTGTACATAGAGGACAGCTGGTGGTCATGCCACATACCAGCGGGATCAACTACGTAACCTCCGGTAGAGGACAGCGGACTGGGTGGCTATATGTACCACCCCGGTATGCAACAGGGACCAGGAATACACGGAGTCAGCCTCAGCAGCTGTGTGTGTGTGTGGGGGGGGGGGGGGGGGGGGGGGGTCTGGGGTACTGCAGGTGGTCAATGTGAGAACATTACATGGTATATTGCATGTTTTACCTAACCAATAGGCATAGAAGCAAATACCCATAGGCGGCTCAAATGTATTATTGGAGTCACATCTAGCTCTTTTCAACATATATACCAGGGGGTATGTGTTTCAACATGATCTATTTAGAACATTTGTTGGGACAACAGGTAAGAACAACTTTGGAACTGTAAAGTCCTTGCACTGCATGAATGTGGGCATTTAAGCAAAGTTTATTCTGCATAAGGTCACACTTTAAGTATATTCATTTCCAGGAAATGCCACTTAAACCAGCTCAAATGTCGTTATGACATTATTATACTTCAAGTTAAAGCCGCTTAACAGAGTAACTTTAAACAATAAAACATTTGCTTAAATGCCAACATTAATGCAGTGACTGAGATGAAGATGTGTATATACCGGTATATTTAGTTATGTGTGTGCCTGTTATCTGTACATCAGCACCAGCCGGCACCTCTTCCGTCGTGAGAGCTGCTCCCTGAGCTGCTCTCTGCACCTGCTGATTGAGAGCTGCTCTCTCAGAGGTCCGCGCCACAAATCTAGCCTGCCTCCTCTCAGGACGATGTGATCAACCCTTTAAGGGCCGCACAATAATTTGATGCCCTATCCCAGTAAACAAAAAACGTTATACAACATTTTATAACGTAATATAGCGTTATATAACGTTTCTCTAGGGCTCCTTACTATGGTATAACGTTATATAACATTTTAAAACAGCGCCGGCCATTCAATCTCTGGTGCTGTATCTGTGCATCATCTCGACAAGTGAACACAAAGCATTGAGGCATCATGCCGTCCTTAAAGGGTTAACTCAAGAGCCAGGCAGGTAAAGCAGTTCTGAGCAGCTCACGATAGGTCTGAGCTACTCTCCCTGACTCTGTCCTGCTCAAGGACTATCCGGGCAGTCACGTACAAAGCGTGTGGAGGGGGATATGGGGGCGGACAGGGACAGGGGAGGATGGTGGAGGTCAACTACCTGTGATTGTCAAGTAAATTATCATGAATAGTATTATCTATATTCTGCCCCAAGAGCACAGTTTATTGAGCCGATCAAGTTCTGTACACGTGGTGTGTGTGGATCCAGAGGGCTCTAGACACATTTCATGGTGGTGTTTGGTTGTGTGTATCTGTAAGGACATGAAGTTGGACATCAATAGACATAATCCTGTACCGTCAGCCAGAATAAAATACAAGGAGAGCTAAAATGGCCGACAGGGTGGACGCGTGAGAGGAGGGCTCCGTAGGTATTTGCCGCTAAATCAGGGGAGACAGCAGCAAAACGATTCTGAAACCACACACGAAGGAGTATGAACACTATCTGACACCAATAGCCACATATAGGATATCAAATGGAAAAGGATAACGCCAGATTCACAAGAAGTAAAGCGAGACAGGGTGCGCTACTGGAGTATAACACTGCCGGCACCTATACTACTACTACTACCACCACCACCCACACCTCCGCCATGGCGAGCAAAGCTCAATCCCCTGCGTCATCTACAGTGACCCTTACCCTACCCCAGCAACAAGGTATGCTCTCTTCGGTGATTAACCTTTTTAGTCCAGAAAAAGCAGCAGAGGCTACTCCTTGTAATAGCATAGCTGACCTTGAGCTATCCTTTATGAGGAAAATGAATGCTGTTGCCACCCAACTACAAGGTATCACAACGACTCTTGATGAAAACACTAGAGCTAGTACTAAAAATACAAAAGACCTTGGTAACATTTTGGGTACAGTTCAAACGCAATCTGAAACTATTGCGAGTCTAGAAGCACGCATTAAAGAGCTGGAGGACCGACTGGAGGTCCCCGAGGACCTCCAAACCAGGTTGTGGGAGTTGGAGAAGGGTCAGGCCATGTGTGTGAACAGGGTGAATGCGGTTACAGCCCATACTGAACAACTAGATAAGCAGGGTAGAAGATGTGCCATGATTTTCAGAGGCATAAAGGAGGAAGACCACCCAGCACCCCGAGCAGCCATTGTGAAGTTGTTAACTGATCTAGGGACAGGGCTCACAGGGGGTGATATTACGTCGGTACAGAGACTAGGCCCAAAACCGAAAGCTGGTGCTAAAAATAGCAGACCAATTAAGGTAGTATTCACCCAGGCCAACGCAAAGGGTTCCATATATACAAACATTAGTAAAATGGGACAACTACAGGCCTGGAGGGGGGTACAGGTCACTGATGACCTTACTGACCTTGAGTCCAACCAGCAGCGTGACCTTAGAATTATCACAGCCAGGGCAAAATCTCTCAACTATGATGCCAAAATGAAGGGAAAATCTGTCCTAGTACAGGGTCAGGTATACACCTACAACGATATTGATAAACTTCCGCTTGAGATCCAACCTGCCAGCGCCAAGACCCTTCAACTGGAGTGCGGGGTGGTATTTCAATCACATCACAGTTATCTAAGTAACATGTACCCCACATACTTTAAGTATAATGGTACCTGGTACAACTCTGCAGAACAGGCCTTTATGCATCAGATGGCTCTGGTATGTGATGCAAGGGGGATTGCTGAGAGGGTGATGCTTGCTGTGGATGGATATGAGGCTAAAGATGCTACAAGATCCCTAGTAAAATCTGAAAAATGGCTGGCCAATAGGGACGATGTACTATATAACGTACAAAAAGCAAAGTTCTCAACCCACCCATTGAAGCAGAGGCTCTTTAACACCCACGACAAACAATTAATTGAAGCTGGCCCTGATTCCCATTTTGCCTCCGGTAGAAATATCACTGAAGGAGAACTGAATGGGGCAGAAGGCAGACCAGGTAACAACAAGTGTGGCGAGTTGTTAATGAGGATTAGGGGTGAGCTGAGAGGCGATCCACCTATACCTGAAGACATGCCTGGACTAGAGGGAGACGAGGTACCGCCACCAGCGCCAACCCCAGCGGACTCACCCACACCGTCACCTCCACACTCACCTGTACGACAGCCCACAGCAGCGCACGCTACACCGCCAGCGGACCAACCAATAGTGACTCCCCAGTAACCACACTGCTTGAAACAGGTCGTATAACCCTATACCTTATAGCTATGCATAATATACTTCTAGTATCGGACAGTAGAGGAAAAAGCATGCAGGCTAAGGTAAATAAGCTGTTGGCCGCAAAGGGTTATGAAGACACTATAAATATGACTGTGGAGCCTAAAGGAGGCCTGACCTGCCTACAGACTGTACCACGCATTAATGAACTGCTACAGACGGCGAGTTATGACATAGTAGTCATTATGGTTGGTGTCTGCGACCTCTCAACGATCAAATGGCTGCCTGGAGACGAATCAATTATCACTCCGATATATAATGAAGTTGGTAATCTGGTGGAAGTGCTTACTGAAAGACTTGAATGTATAAAGGATGCTATCTGTGGAAGGAACCAACCCATGGTGTTTGCAAAGCAAGTGGGCGTATCGTACGAGCAGTACAACAAATGTCATGCTCCCTCCATATACAACCCCGTCCTACACGATCATCTGGAGGCACAGAGGGTTATTAACACTAGCATACCGCTACTCAATGAAATTGTCACGGACATGAATAGGCAAATGGGCTTCCCTGGACCTAAAATTAACGAGACTGTTCATGATTATAAGAGGGGGAAAGTAATCCATAAATATAAAAAAATCCCAGATGGGATTCACCCGGACACCTACACCAGAAATGAGTGGGCTCGTATTCTAGCCACCAATGCAATAACATGTTATAATATCCTACACACCCCCACTGTACAGGTCTAGACATAACACTATATACAATTAGCGTCGGGCACACAGACGCAGGCGCTGGTCTGTTTATAGTGTATGGCTACACATCAGTGCTTTTCCAATAGCGCCCAAACCTAGCCGCCAGTTCTGGAATTCTATACTAATCCAATGCAATCTCGCGTCGCCGTGCAGAATTTGGACGCTACTGTATTTCCCATAGAGAATTAACTTTAGGACTACGAGACCCTCAGCTCAGGTAAGGGCACATAGACGCATAACCTAGAGTGAGGGGTCTGTCTAAATCCCATGCACCTTGAATAATGATGGTTAATTGTTTTTTTCTGACAAATAATTATTATAAACAGCTCGTAATGTACTGCTTGAATGTATTATTGGAATGCATATGGACGTTGACATATTATGCGACACATCTAGTCTCGCTCATATATATAATAACTGAATTGCCACCTGATGAACATTTTGCTCTGGCTATTTGCACAGTAATGACTATATGAGTCTATAAAATTATTGTACTAACCATACCCCACTTACCACCACACAGATGACAACGGACTCTGGTAAGGTGGGCATTGTACTTTAATACTAACCTTTGCCGAAATGCTGTCTCCCCGACAAGCGAATATATGTTACATTGTTAACTGTACTATGATATATAAATATTAATATGGTAAATACCTACACATTACCCATACTTTTACTGTCTATTACTGGTCAGTCAAATGAGATTACTCGTAGAAGATATGGGCAGCACTAGATGCATTAGCCCCATTCATTGTATAACATTGCTGAGAGGAGAGAGAGGTGAGGGGACCCTAGCTAGTATGGGTCTGGGGGAATGTATGTCCAACCCGATACTATATAATGTCTTTTGACATTGGTCTTAATGGGGTAAAAGGCCTTCACTTTACACATTTTAATGCTCGTAGTATATTTGGTGACATTGGGACAATAAGAGACTATGTAATTGATTCAAATATTGACTGTGCCACCTTTTCTGAAACATGGCTTGATGAGAGTGTGTCAGACAACCACGTTCACATAGAGGGTTATTCTATACACAGATTAGATAGGCAGCTCAAAGATGCAGGGGACACTAACCATGGGGGGCTACTAACCTTCATTAAGGATGGACTTACGTCTAGTACTGAACTCTCACAATATAATATTAGCAATAAGGACATTGAAATTTTATGGACAGTAATCTCCAGGGCTCAAATGCGTAGAATAGTCATAGCCAATGTCTACCTACCCCCCAAAGGTGATGTACCTAAAGCACTGGATATCATAAAAAACTCGTTTAATACAATTGATTCAGACAAATACTCGGAAATTTTCCTGTTAGGAGACTTTAACATAGATTATTTACACCAAAATCCAGACAAGGACAGAATTGTTAATATGATAGCTGGGCTTGGGGCTAGGCAGCTCATTAAGGATATTACCAGGTATAATCCCAATAGGGAGCAGCGGGACTCTATAATTGATTTAATAATAACAAATTCGGAACACATAAGCGCCTCAGGGGTAAAATCTATGGGCGGTCTTAGTGACCATGAACTAATATTTACTACTAGAAAACATATTCCAATTCCCAAGATACCCCTGTCCTTTAAAGGCAGAAGTTACAGACTCTTTAATGAGGCTGATTTTGTACAAACTTTACGGAATTTAGACTGGAATAATTTCTGGATTTGTGACAACCCTAATGATGCTTGGGGCATGTTTATTTCTTCCATCAACCATATTCTAGACATTAATTGCAAGGTTAAACAATTTAATTTCAAACAAAAGAAAAAACCCTGGCTCGATGCTAATTTAATAAGCTTAATTAAAGACAAAAACTATGCTATAAAACGTTTTCAAAAGACCAAATCACAAGACGACAATAACATTAAACATTTTTATCAAAATCTCTCTAAGCAAGAAAATAAAAAAGCAGAAGAAAACTATCACAAAAAACTAGTGGAGGATAATATTCATAACCCCAAGGAGTACTGGAAGTCACTTAATAATATAATAAATCCCAAACCAGCCAACCTGTCCTTTAACTTAATACATCATACTACTAATCAGCCTGTAGATCCGGATGCCACAGCGGACTATATAAATGAATATTTTGTTAACATAGGTTCCAACCTAGCCAGAACATTGAATGAACCATGGTCGTTTCAACCACCTGTGTATAATCCTGCTTTCACTTTTGCTGAGGTCAGCGAAGACACAGTCATTAAGTTAATTCGCAAAATTAAGGCTAAAAAACCATCAGGTATTCCTATGGTGAAAACTTCTATACTAAAAGCTGCCTTCTTAGGCCTACCTGGACATATTACTTTTATTTTTAATTTAGTTTTAAGTACATCCATATTTCCAGATGACTGGAAAGTAGCTACTGTCACCCCCCTGCCAAAGGGTGGAAATCCCTCTGATGTGAACAACCTTAGACCAATTTCCATTCTGCCTGTACCCTCCAAATTAATGGAAAAAATTATTCATAAGCAAATAATGATCCACCTAAAAAATAATGATATACTTACGGAAAATCAGGATGGTTTTAGGCCCGGACGATCAACCCTTAATAGTCTAGTCAAATTTACAGATAATATATACAGAGCATCTAATGAAGACAAAGGAACTACAGCAATATTTTTAGACTTCAGGAAAGCTTTTGACACAATAAATCACCTTCTTTTAATAAATAAATTGGGAAAATTAGGATTTAGACCTGCGTCCAGAAATTTGATTGAAAATTACCTAACCAACCGGGTACAGGCAACTAGGGCAAATGGTAAAACATCTGACACACTCAAAATTCCCTGTGGCGTTCCCCAGGGATCGGTCCTGGGACCCTTGCTTTTTATCATTTATATTAATGACCTTGGTTTTCCACTAAAGGAGATGCATTGCCAACATTATGCTGATGATACTGTGCTCTACTACCCCAACAACAATTTATCTCCCAATGTGGAAGACACCATTAATACTGAACTTGGTCTAGTGAACACATGGTGTAAGGCAAATAAA
This sequence comes from Harmothoe impar, assembly GCA_947462335.1. Taxonomy (NCBI): domain Eukaryota; kingdom Metazoa; phylum Annelida; class Polychaeta; order Phyllodocida; family Polynoidae; genus Harmothoe; species Harmothoe impar. Next base: position 64,870,543 of record OX381713.1, on the reverse strand, counting down.
TTATCTCTAAATGCAAAGAAAACCAAGGTCATGCAAATTGGTACTGATGCAAATATAAAATTAATGCCTAAGGCATCCTTGCGTCTAGATAATGCCCCTTTAACAAAAGCTCATACTTACAGGTACCTTGGTATTACCATAGACAGCAAGCTAGATTTTAAGGCACATACAAAAGGTCTCTCAAGGAATATCAACCATAAAGTCAGATTGCTTAGAAGGGTGAGAAAGAAAATGGCTGAAAAAACCTGTGAAAAGGTGCTTACTTCTATGATTCTTCCAGCTATTGATTATGGAGATGTACTTTATTGTGTCTCCACAAAAAATACACTTGAAAATTTACAGTATGCCTTTAATAGAGGTCTTAAAACTACTTATATAAATGATGAATTTCATGTCGAATCTAGCCTCAGAAAGTGTGGTGTAAATACACTGGAAGATAGAAGAAAGATGCATTTAAATTCAGCTGCTTTTGATTTTGCCTCCATTGATTCTAATGTTGACAAAAGAGACATTAGAACCAGAGCCCATGACAATAAGCTAGTTAAGATAATAGGGCCAAAAAATCCCCATTATAGAAAAAGTTTTGAATTTAGGGTTTCCACCTTATGGAATTCTTTTGAACCAGAAACAAGGTCATTAGAAGATAAAGAAAGGTTCCAAAGGTGGAATAAGAAAAGGTTCAAGGACATACTGTACCCCCCCAGAAATTAGAAATTGAGTCTGGTCTTTGTACACAGGGCCTAGGCAATCCCCTCTCCTTCTCATTTATCTCCTCTTATAATGAAACTTTGTATTTTTGTTTCTCAATTTTTGCTCTCGAGTGAACTATCAACATCATTAGTTCACTTCTTGGAAATAACAACACCAAGAAATTATTTTTAAACAGGCTTTTTCCATCAGCCATAGGCTTATAACATCAGCCAAAATTTAATTTTAAATTCTCTTTCTTTATTTTTATGTGGAAAGAATTTTTTTCTATTTGCAACAAGGTAATATAAGGTTATTCTTGATCACATCCATAAACATCTTGGATCTGATCCCACTGTGGAAATGCGCAAGCTGCTCCACAAGTTATAAATTTTTTCTACATGATTCCTTATGAAATAATATAATCATTGGAAACTTAAGTGATACCCATAAGGGCACTACTTGTACATATCCTATATGAACATCATCTCTATATGTATGTACACATTAATTGCAAAACGCAAACAGGGCCTGGCTCTACGTTATGCAATCAAAATAAACGAATTAACAACAACAACAACAATATAACAATTACTCATATTGTATAAAGCTATTATCTATATTGGTGCTTACAAAAGCGGAATGCTATGACTCATACAATGCATTATATACTAAGGATTGACAACAACAATGAAAGTTTCTTAGCACTCACCAAAGATAAATGAAACAACTTTATTTGAAAACAGTGTACACAATCAGACTTTGTCCTGTCACTTTGATATACCTTAGATACATTCTAAACAATGGTGGTACATCATTGTGGTGAGGCCTTAGGGGATGAGTACAACTGAAATACAAAACAAACAACTACAGTTAACCCTCTGAGGGTAGCAGTGTGCTATATTCGCCTTATACATTGCCCTTTTGCCATCACGATGCATGAATACAGAACTGGGGAATAGCCCTATACTGGGCTGCATTAATGCATCACGCTAAGCCTATATGTACCTGTATACACGCACGGTCAGCATGAAGCATATATATAGGCCTACATGCAGCACTGGCAAGGTACTCTGACTCTACTTGCATTATGACAACAAATTATCCTGATGTTCATGGTAGATGCGGTCAACATGATGATAATGGCTAAATGACAATACAGCCAAAATTATTTCTCTTTGAAGTTACAATGTATTAGTAGCCAGAGGGCTCTTTACATATAGGTATAAATCACGGCAGACGTCTGACTGGCACTTAGGACGTGATGTCCCTTTTCAACCAATGTTGTGACATGAAAGGACTCAGGACATTATGGCTACATACTATCATGTTGATCTGTGATCTAAGTGTAATACATTGTTCCTGTCTGTTAGCTGGACTGAGGGACAAACAGTGGGACAGGCTCTGCCAAACCCTCAGATATACAGCCAACAATTATGATCAATGTTTGCAAAACGTCACTTGTAAGGCCACTCAAAAAAATCTGGTTTCTCATCACCGCGCACATCATGAAATTAATGAAAAAATGTGTTAAATATTGAGAAATATTGCCATATTTGGTATCAAATTAAAGCTCATACTGTTGGCAATACAGTGGGCTAAGAATAACTTAGGCCTCCATTTTCCAACTTCTGTAAATCAATAAATGCTTTTACTACTAAAGTGTGAAATTTGTTTGCGAAAGTCTACATTTTGGCCCCTCAGTAGAAAAAAAAAGATAAAATAAAAAACGCCCTCGTCATATTTTTCAGTGCTTGGTGATAAGAAACCAGATTATTTTTTGAGTGGCCTAAATAGCCTCTAACATTGTTTTGGGAAGCATTACAACATGTCATTGCCAAGACGTACAGAGGGATGCTGCCATTGTTGGCAACTAGAAATGATGAACTCATCATTTGTGATAAATGATGACATTCAAAAGAAAGATATACTGGTTGGTGGTTGTCATAAACATAAGCATTAATTGTACAAACCTGCATACAGCTGGATCACCGGGATGTGTCTGACAATGCTAGAACAAGTTATATCAGCACCCAGAGCCAGAAACCTCCATAATCAATAATCCTTTATTCGTACATAACTGCTGGTTTTATCCCCCAATGGAATCCAAATTTGATATCATCAGTAAAATCAAAACCACCAATACTGTTAGGAAGTAAAACGTAAAATGGAATCATTCACCGTGTAAGCCCTTAGTACTTTGATGTGCTATGATCATTGTCGTCATGATGCATGAATGCAACTCTGACGAGTCTACTCATGCACATGGACTGAATTCCAGTATGAATTCATGATACATGCTGACCCTTCAGGAGTGCATCAACCCCGATGAGTCGGCATGATGCATGAATGCAGCCCTCGTGGGTACTTGCCAGGGATGCATTTATGCATCACGATGACAGAGTACATAGCACATTAAAGCACTACCGTAAAACCTCACATGTAAGCCACTAGTATGCTAGTCAGATCGGCGGTGTGGCTTATACATATAGAATCGGCCCAGGGTCAGGTTGCGGCTCATACGTGAGTTTTTGCTACTATGGTCAAGTACTAAAGTCATCATTATCAGATCACCAGTGCGGCTTATACCCGAGGTTTAAGGGTATGCGGCCCTTAAAGGGTTACCACTCCCCCCCAACATGCCCCTCACCAGGAGGCCGCCATCACGGCCACGTGACCGCCTTCCCGTGATGCTTAGCGAGAAGGACATGCGCATGCGCCGAGAGGGGCACGTGCGGGGCTGTGTAGAGTTACCACGTGTCTTATGGTTTCTCATGATGCCACCAGGGGCGGGCCAGGGACCAGGGGGTCCTAAATGTCAGTTAGGCCAAATATTAAAAAAAGGTGTGTTTCAGGTTACCCGACCCCACCTAGCAAAACCTACCCGACCCTAGAAATGTTTATCCAATTTTGAAAAATATATTTATACTTTAGGTCCTTTTTGGGCAATTTAAGAGCCGTTCTGATAATTCACAAGTCGAGGCGGTCGTTGGCGAGTCGGCATCGAAGTTTGTGAGTCAATTTCTATGTGCTTTTCAGGCCAAAGTAAAAAAGAAAATCGTAAAAAAATAGAATCCGACCTACCTAGCCTAGATTTTCAGACCATGTAACCTGAAACACACCTATGGTGTGGTCTGGACATGAGAGCTTTAGGTGCCTTGAAACAGTGGCCACAGGGGGTGAGCCGAGGTGAGGTGATGTACAGCCCTTCAATGGCTGCAGAGTGCTTTAATGCAGCATGTCCATGGTCGTCATGATGCATGAATGCAGCCTTGGGGAGTAGGTAAATCGCCAGTGCTGCATTCATGCATCATGCTGTCCCTATGGGGTTTGCTTTCTGCAGTCGTAGAGTCAACATGATGCATGAATGCAGCCCTGGAGAGTAGACTCTGCATTCATGCATCATGTTAACAAAGGGCACATCACATTAAAGCACCATGCGGCCCTTAAAGGGTTAAATAGGGTTCATGGGTGTGGGAATCAGAGGGCGACACACCTAGATAGGGGTTAGATGAGTGGTAGGGGTACCAGGGTGGGGGGTAGATTAACGTGGAGGGGCAGGTGATGCCAAGGTAATAGGTAGGCATGGAGAGAGGGGAGGACGTCTTATATTGGAGGGGACGTAGCCCATAGTGCCCATGACAGGCTATATTAAAGAGTTCAGGCTGGGCATGTCAATGGTGAAAGGTGGCGCGTTTCATGATTTAATTAATGGATGCATCTTTAGGTTCTAGACACTTGAGGTGCGCATACCATATTTTAAGAGGCTATATATCCAGTCCATGATTGATATTGTAGAAAGGTCAGGCCAAGACAAAATTACAGAATTTGTAGCATGTTAAAAACATAAGGTAGAATTCGATTTCCTTTGACTAAAAATATGTTTTTATGATATTTGGTAATTCTAGTAAGAACCTTGAGGAATTGTGTGTAGGCTAGATGTGTTTTTCATTCCAAGAAAATATGATGAATAAACTCGACTGACGCACACATGATTAGTTTCAGGAAAAGAATAATCTTCACATTATTTTAAGCTAGTCCTTTGTCCGCCAGCAGAGTTTATTTATCTTATTTTCTTGAATCGAGAAAACAATTATCGACTGTACAAAGAGGGCCTACCCAGTGGGCAAAAATCCACTTCAATGTTAAATCAATGTTGAATCAACTTTGAATCAACATTGACAACAATTTAGCAATGTTGATTTAATGTTCTGTGTCCCCTGGGTAGACCTTTGGGGTAGAGCCAGAAAACGTTGGTAGTGCATGTGTTGCTTATTGATGGTGGTAAAGATGGGTTGGGATGAGCAGAGCTGCATCAGATGAGCTAGGCTGATACAGCTTCACCCTCAGAAAAATGAGAGTCATTGTCGCTAAGTGCCTGACCCTCAGGTGAGGGTAGTTTTAGCGACAATGACTCTCACCTTTCTGTGTGTGTTACAATGCCATGGAGGCAGGTGGGGTAAGGGGGTCTAGCCCAGTGAGCACAAAACTCAGTTCAATGTTGAATCAACGTTGTATCAACATTGAATCAACCTTGTCAACCAGTTTTCAATGTTGATTCAATGTTCTGTGCCCACTGGGAGATGGGGGGGGTCTCATGTCGCATTTCGATTTTAAGAAATGGCCCTGTCAACATGCCATATCCCATGTCGAATTTTACAAATACCCATGTCATGTCACTTATTCTTCGCAGTAAACAAATAACGTTATACACCATTTTATAACGTTATATAACGTTATATGTCAACGTTTTTCTAAGACTCTTTGGTATGGCATAACGTTATGTAAAGTTTAAAACGTCATTTTGACGTAAAATAACGTCTTTTTGTTACCTGGGATTTCCTTCATGTCACTAAGCTCTATGTCGGATATTGATTTTGAGAAAAGGCCATGTCGCCATGTCGATTTTAGGGGTCCACCCCATACACAGAGAGAAGAAACAGCGTCAAAAGGGAGTACAGGTTGCCACTAGAATGACTCCCCTGCCTAGGGGAGTCCAGGTTGCCTAAGAGAGCCTAGGTGACTCTCTGAGTCACATGGGGAGTCATATAGAGCTACATGACTCCCCCAGGTGACTCCTTTAGGTCAGCCAGAGGGTCACCTAGGCTCCCTTAGGCGACCTGGACTACCCTTGAGAGGGGAGTCATTCTGGAGGCAACCCGTACTCCCTTTTGACGCTGTTCCTTTTCTCTGTATAGGTATGGGCAGGGTGGGCTGTGGGTGGGTGGAGGAGGTATGCTGGCTAACTCTGACCACGTGCATCTAAATAGCCTCGTGTTGCACGTGATGTAGCGCCGCCTACAGGGGGTTTGATGAAACACAGCCCATCTATAGTATAGAAGGATCTCACCCCCACCCCCCACACACCTAAACCTCAGCATGTCTCTGCCCATCCACAGAGAGTAATGGTCCTCACCATTATACTCTATAACATGCTTATTTCTATGTGTTAGATAGACGACACCTGTACCCTGGTATGCCTCATAACCACTGTCCCACAAGGTCGAGACGAGGTGTTATACACCGAGTCGCTGACCAGTGGGCAGTGGTTATAAGGCATACCAGTGGGGTGTTTCACAAGGAGAAAATAGATACAATTAATTTTACATGTTTTCTAAGACTGACTTAATATCACTCAATGTAAATTTTATCTTGGTGTTTCACAAGTTTCAATTGTATCTATGGTCATATACTTAAATACAATTGAAGATAATAATGCTGCTTGTGAAACACCAACATAAGACTAACATTTGGTAAAAGTAAGTCAACCTTAATAACCATGTAGCATTAATCTTAAATACACTCCCCTTGTATGATGATCACATAGGATCAACATAAGTGTTGTTTAAATGTGTATAACCAGTTTATTTTCATCCTGAATAAACAGATATTTTCAGGTATTCTTGTGTGCAGTATGACACATATATTGCATGAAAAAAACGTGAAAAAATGTGTAAGGAAAATATTAGCGGGCATGGTATGAGCTCCACGCTAATATGCATTGTGAAACACTTATACATTAGTTGTATCTAGATTGTAGGCCAAAGACCCTGACTTAACATCTTGGTTGTAGACCTTTGTGAAACACTTTTTATATGCAGTATACAATTGATACAACCAAATGTCGGTCTTAGTGGTTATATACAATTAACACCTGCTATAGAAACACTTATTCTACAATTAATTGTATGTCCCCCTTGTGAAACACCCCACAGGGTACAGGTGTCGTCTATCTGACTTAACACTCGGGTATGCAACATAACCAAGGTGCCAAGCCTTTGTCTTAGCCGCCCACCGTGGGTTAATGTAAAATAACTTTATGCTTATCTACTCCACCATGCCTGGGCAATGTCAAATATTTCAGTGTATTATGTCTAATATACCAAATATGATAGTACAGACACACACACCCTTTAGTAAAAGAAAGCAAATCTCAATTCCTATAAACCTCACCCAGTGCCCTATCATATGACACGGAGTGGACATAGTATGCCAACAGAAATACAAGATCTGTGGGGTGTTTCACAAGGAGAAAATAGATACAATTAATTTTACATATTTTCTAAGACCAACTTAATATCACCCAATGTGAATTTTATCTGGGTGTTTCACAAGTTTCTATTGTATCTATGGTCATATACTTAGATACAATTGAAGATAATAATGCGGCTTGTGAAACACCAACATAAGACTAACATTTGGTAAAAGTAAGTCAACCTTAATAACCATGTAGCATTAATCTTAAATACGCTCCCCTTGTATGGTGATCACATAGGATCAACATAAGTGTTGTTTAAATGTGTATAACCAGTTTGTTTTCATCCTGGATAAACGGATATTTGTAGGGATTCTTGTGTGTGGTATGACAAATATAATGCATGAAAAAAAACATGAAAAAATATCTAAGGAAAATATTCGCGGGCATGGTATGAGCTCCACGCTAATATGCATTGTGAAACACTTATACATTAGTTGTATCTAGATTGTAGGCCAAAGACCCTCACTTAACATCTTGGTTGTAAACCTTTGTGAAACACTTTTTATAAGCAGTATACAATTGATACAACCAAATGTCGGTCTTAGTGGTTATATACAATTAACACCTCCTATAGAAACACTTATTCTACAATTAATTGTATGTCCCCCTTGTGAAACACCCCACAGAGACAGTTATGATCAGATCAATGTTTACAACATAACATAGTAACATGAGAATCTCTGAATTGGACAATGGCTATACTTCAATAGTGAATGGAGACAAAGGTTCAATATAGATATAAACACATGCTGCCTGTAAGATGCAACAGGATACCAGTTCTTGTAAATACCAAGCTGTTATAATGCATAGCATCTCCATCATTCGCGTATGAGGCCAAATAAAAAAATGATTTGTTTCCGGTCACCCGACTGGGCCTAGCATTAAAACAGTGCCGAGTCTCCCTATTCTTTTTGGACTTTTAGAAAATTATGCTATTTCCAGATTTTACAGTTTATAAATCGGACAATTAATAAGGATTTTGCGACAAAAGCTCTAAAACCAGGCCCTACAAGGGTTAAACAAATTTAAAAAAGAATTTAAATTTTAAAATCGGACTGGCCGGGTCTGGTTTGTCAGACCATGTTACCAGAAACCAACCTTTTTTTATTTTTATTTTGGCCTGAGTACCACACCATACCCAACACACACATCATTCAGATGCATTCAGTTTATCCACAGAGTGTATTGAAAGGGAGGAAATAACACTAAATCATTTAACTTCAATTTCACATTGGCATCACCATATCATGATACTCAACTTAAAAGGTGACACTATTGTAATCTGATCTAGGTTGTAACATTCATGGCTAATGAATAAAGTCTTAACACTATGGGGTCCATATCCGTGTATCCAGTCATGTTCCCCATCAAGTTACCTGCTCACCAGGTGGCTTAACCCTGTAAGGGCAGTATAGTGCTTTAATATATGCTTCTGGTGTTAACATAATGCATGTTTCTCGTCATAATGCATAAATTCAGCCTTGATGATAAACTCACAAGCAGTGCATTCATGCATCAAAGCAAACATACGTGGTTGATACACTCCTGGTTGTTCGGAATGGTTCATCAATGTAGTGTCGATGCACTTTATTGGCGCATCATGACATCACATGGACCTTAAGCCTTGAGGCACTATGCGGCCATTAAAGGGTTATTGGCAGTAATCACAATCAGACAGCTCCTACCTCCCACCCAGAGCAGCTCTGTTACCCTATGAGGACGCCATGCTGCATTAAAGACTCATGCCCTTTGTCGTCATGATGCATGAATGCAGCCCTTGAAAGTAACTCACCAGTGCTGCATCCATAGGGTGGGTATGATGTACCAATGCAGCACTGGTGAGTTATTCCCCAGGACTGCATTGGTGCATCACAAGAGCCCACCGAGCCTTTAGGGACGGTATAATGCATGAATGCAGCCCTGCCGAGTAACTCACCAGTGCTGCGTTCAAGCATCATGCCGACCGTACAGTGTTGAGACACTCCCATAGGGTCGGCATGATGCACCGATGCAGCACCGGTGAGTTATTCGCCGTAACTGCATTGGTGCCTCATGCCGACAAATGTCATCTTTTAGCGACATCCGTCCTTAGAGAGCTTAAAGCAAGACGGGTGGGTTGAGGGTGGACAGCAGGGGGTTTCAAACCTCCCTGTGGGCACCGTCTGTCAGATATAACACTTTATAATGCCTTATATTGGCAGTATGATGGGGTACCATGACAGATGTCTATCACCTCACTTAGACGCGTAAGGAGATCCAGATTGAATCACTTAAATGTAGATGACCAAGTTTAAAGTTGGTGAACTTGGTATTTTTGGTATCTACAAAAGTTTTCTGCATGACGGTTGGTGGTTAATTCAAACCATATTTCTCTGGTTGAATTACGTGGGGATAAAAATAATGGTGTGTATGAGGTCATGTTATATAGATATCTGGATACAACTAAATGTACAATAGAATATATAGACAAATGCCAACGCCTATTGATACCGTCTCTGTTGTATTTCACGAGTCGGGGCTGGGGCAGTATCCCACAAAGCTGCAAGGCTGAGTGGGATCCGCAGCAGCCCCCACGAGTGAAATACGGCAGAGAGGTATCAATGTAGTTGCCATTTGCTTCTTTTTTTTGAAAGCCATTTCATGAAGAAACATCTGCTTTTTCTTAGCCCATTGAAAACGGCCACATTGTATTCAATGGGGGGGGGGGGGGGCATTGGACACGGCCCTTCCTATAGTTAAGCATAGTAAATCTCAAAAAAAAAATCTAAAAGAAAGGATGGGCAATTGTACTCGAATGAGTACAGAAAACTACAAAGAAATAGGTAATGATATACCCCAGTTAATACAGATGCTGTGCAGATCATGTTTTATATTGCATGGTATTTTCTAGTTTTTGATACTAGATCACGACGCACCCTACCACCCAAGTCACCACATAGGCGTTTCCATCCATCCGGTAAGCATCCTGCAGAAGGTCCCAGAGTTACACGATTCCTGATATCCCCCGACCACAAGGTTTAGCTGGAATCCTCTTCTGAGGCCCAAAAAAAATAAAAGGTGTGTTTCAGGCAACCCGGCCCTAGATTCAAAAAAGGGCCGACCCTAGCATTTTTTCCCAATTTTGGAGATTTTTTTTTTTTTTAAACATTTGTTACTTTTTTCCTCATTTTTTCCTAATTCGTTCAAGAATTCTTGATATTCCTGGTCAATGGAGGAATTGTGGAGTCATTCTGGTGAGTCGCGCGATGATTTGTCGATTCGCAACTCATTCCTAGAACTCTCTCTATGTAAAAAAAAAAAAAAATCCGACCTACCTACCCTAGACGTACTACGGAGCCCCTAAGGGGACATACTTTTTTTTTTTTTTTTTGGAACCCCAGAAACTTGCGCAAACAAAATGGAAACTTGCGCAAACAAAATGGAAACTTGCGCAAACAAAATGGAAACTTGCGCAAACAAAATGGAAACTTGCGCAAACAAAATAAACTTGCGCAAACAAAACAAAACTTGCGCAAACAAAATGTAAAAACTTGCGCAAACAAAATGTAAAAACTTGCGCAAACAAAATGTAAAAACTTGCACAAACAAAATGTAAAAACTTGCGCAAACAAAATAGAAACTTGCGCAAACAAAATAGAAACTTGCGCAAACAAAGTATATGTTGCAGAAGGAAATTGGCAACTTGCCATTTTTTACGGCTTGTAAATCGGACAATTATTAAGGATGCTACAACAAGTTAAAGTATAATATCTTAAATGAATCATAAATGTATATAAATATAATACACATATATACCAGTATATATATATATATATATATATATATATATACATATGTATATATAGATAGATAGATAGATAGATAGATAGATAGATAGATAGATAGATAGATAGATAGATAGATAATCCCAATTAGGGTTTGCTATATATATGTATATATATATGTATACATATTAATATAATACACACATATACTACTAGTGTTTATAAATATATATATATATAGAGATAGATAGATAGATAGATAGATAGATAGATAGATAGATAGATAGATAGATAGATGATCCCAATTAGGGTTAGCTCCAGGTGACGTGAGGTGGGATCATGCTGGTGGAAGGGGTAATAACCCCTATTCAGACATGTGGGTGACGTGAGGTGGTTGTGACATGAGTTGAGTTGAGTTGAGTAGAGTAATTCTTTTATATAAATATAAAAAAATACAGCAATCGGACAGGTGAGGTGGGATTGACGTGTGCGGCTTGGGGGGGGGGGGTGACGTGAGGTGGGAGTGACATGTGCGGGGTGACGTGAGGTGGGAATGACATGTGGAGGGGGTGACTCCTCAATGTATGTCAATCCCAGTGGGCACAAAATTCAGTCCAACGTTGAATCAATATTGCATCAACATTGAATCAACATTGACAACCATTTAACAATGTTGATTCAATGTTCTGTGCCCACTGGGATGGTGCCTTTTTTGTCATTAACTTTAACCTGCTGTAGAATCCTTAATAATTGTCAGATTTACAATCTGTAAAAAAGGGCAGGCAGCTATTTTGTTTGCGCAACTTCTATTTTGTTTGCGCAACTTTTATTTTGTTTGCGCAACTTTGATTTTGTTTGCGCAACTTTTATTTTGTTTGCGCAACTTTTATTTTGTTTGCGCAACTTTCTGGAGCTCAAAAAAAAATAAAAAAAAGCATGTCCCCTTAGGGGCTCCGTAACATTCTGACCATGTTGCCTGAAACACACCTTTTTTTTTTTTGGCCTGATGTTACTTTTCCCTCCGTGAGGGATTTTCGCACTCTCTCACTCCTCAATGCTGTGTATAGAGATTGTTTTAAGGTAAGTCTTTCCTCCACTTGTCTATATAAAACACCTTCATCAGGCAATCCCTTCATTTGACCCAGTTAGATCTTTGCAGATAAATTCTGATGTCATTATAGGATCTCAGTTAGATAGTAGATGTTAAAGGTAATTGGCTTTGGGAACTGAATGTCTTTTTCGATTCACAAAGATAACTCATGTAAGTTTGGGTTACCTGAAAAGAAGTTAACCAAGCCTATCCACCCTACCACATCCCTTCACAGCATTCCTCTAGTTCCCCAGTACCCTAGTACCCTTACTGCTTGAATACCTCTGTAAGGCCAAAAAAAAAGGTTTGTTTCAGGTAACATGGCATGAAAATGTAGGGTCGGTAGGTCGGATTTCTTTTTTTTTTAACTTAAAAACATGAAAGTACTACCCGGCCTCTCCGAGGACCCGAAAATTGACCGAAAAAGGCTAAAAATAAGGAAATTCCTTCAAAATTGCATATAAAAACGTAGGGTCGGCCCTCTTTTGATAGGGTCGGTCGGGTGACCTGAAACAAAGCTTTTTTTTGGCCTAAGCATCCCCCTCATTCCTCTATACCCCCACCCCTGTGGTCCTCCCCCCCCCCCTCCCCTTACCCTACACCACAGGTGCCACCCACCCTGATCTCCTCCAGTACAGCCCGGGATACAGCCGACCAAAGATCAAGGGATATACTAAGAGGGTCAACTATGTAAAGATATCCCTTGACCAAAAATGTATTGTATTTTAATACATTGTATGTGTGGTACAGTGCTACAGCCTTACAGTCTGATATACACCTAACCATCCTCTGGAGCCAGCATTTATAATGTTCAGATTTGTTTATAGATTATTTCAATTCAGTCAGATATATAGGATATCTGGCTCAACCTGTGGTTAAAAAGAAACCTTGTTTTGAGTGAGCCTTATGGCGTCTACACCCTATCCATCAGCGTGTGTGAATGTGAGTAAACTATCTTTGTATTCCTCTTTGAGCCCAAACCCAGACCCCCCCCCTCCCCCCACCTCCAGTAAACTATCTTTGTATTCTTACCTCTTTGAGCCCAAACCCAGACCCCCCCCCTCCCCCCCACCTCCAGTGAACTATCTTTGTATTCTTACCTCTTTGAGCCCCAACCCAGACCCCCCACCTGCAGTGAACTATCGTATCGTTGTATTCTTACCTCTTTGAGCCCCAACCCAGACCCCCCACCTACAGTGAACTATCGTTGTATTCTTACCTCTTTGAGCCCCAACCCAGACCCCCCACCTACAGTGAACTATCGTTGTATTCTTACCTCTTTGAGCCCCAACCCCAGACCCCCCACCTGCAGTGAACTATCGTTGTATTCTTACCTCTTTGACCCCAACCCCAGACCCCCCACCTCCAGGACTGAGTCTGCAGCATGCTTACAGTATCAGGTCAGCAGGTACATTTTTGTTGAAGCACAATAAGATCTGCTTGTACCTAGTGTATTCTTGGTGTCTCTATACCCCCGCCCCCCACCTCCCTAAACCGTTATGGGTAACATGGTACATTGGGGGGGGGGGGGTAGATGGGGGCCACCCCATGTCGCATGTCGATTTTAAGAAATGGCCTTGTCACATGTCATTAAGGAAAAAGCCATGTCACTAGTGTCACTAAGGAAACGAATTTAGGAGCATATGGAGAGTTAAAAGTTAAGGTTTTCGGGCCACAGGCCCCAGGAAAATTTAGGAATTTGAAAACCCACAAAGACCAATTTGAAGAAAGGGTTTGGTAACCTACTTCACTCTATATGAGATTCTTTTTTCATGTCACTAAGCCCCATGTCACATGTCGATTTTAAGAAATGCTCATGTCACATTTCACTTAAATGGGCATGTCCCATGTCGATTTTAAGAAATGGCCATGTCGCCATGTCGATTTTAGGGGTCTATACCCATTACATTAATGTGCTATGCCTTTTGGTCGCTATGATCTATGAATGCACTTTGAGGAGTCTACTCGCCCTAGGGCTTCATTCATGCATCATGCCAAGCCTTCGGGAGTGTGTCAGCCCAATAGACTCGGCATGATGCATAAATGCAGTACTGTTACTCATCAGTGTGGCATCCTTGTAGTAGGACGGCATATTGTGTTAAATCAGTATGCGGCCCTTAAAGGGCTAGTGTCACTATCTCTACCTGAAAACATTTTTTTTGGCCAATGCCCAAGCATGAGCCATCATAATATGTCTTTACTGTCCTCGTGTTGTGAGTATAAATGCCTTGGTTTATTGTGCATACTGGACTGGACAAACACACAGATGCCAAAGATACCATCCTCAAGTCTTTTTTTTTCGATTGTTAACCCTTTAATGATGGTATATGCTGCTATGAAACATCATCTGTCGTCGTGATGCACTTAGTGCTGAAAAGTGACTTGCTTGCACTGCGTTGGTGCTTCACAGGTGTATCAACACCATACAGTCGGCATGATGCATGAATGCAGCCTTGACGAGTTACTCACAAGGGCTGCATTCATGCATCATGACAAAGGATATTAAACCAGTATGCCATCATTGAAGGGTTAAAGAAAGGGGGTTTCCATAAGTACTTCAGATTGTTGGTGTGGGACACACTTCCAACAGATATAACAATAATTCAACACATGTTTTGGACACATGATTCAACCCTCTCTCCAGAGGGCATCAACATTGATGCAGACCTCTTCCTCTTAACCCTTAACCCTTTAAGGACGGCATAATGCATCAGAGCATCATGCTATGGTCGTCATGATGCATGAATGCAGCCCTGGCGAGTAACTCGCCAGTGCTGCATCCAAGCATCATGCCGACCCTACAGGGTTCACACTCCTGAAGGGTCGGCATGATGCACCAATGTAGCACTGGCGAGTTACTTGCCGGGGCTGCATTGGTGCATCATGACGACAAATGTCATCTTTTAATAACTCCCCTTGGCTGTATTTATACATAGTGTTGACCCTACTGGGTTGATACGCTCTCCCATGAATGTTGATACTCTCCCCCATGGACGGCATGATGCATTCATGTATCATGCCGATAAAGTACATTACAGCACTCGCCAGCTCTGCATTCCTGTTACCCCTGCTGCCCTGATACACTCCCAAAGGGTCGGAGTGATGCACCATTGCAGCACCGTTGACAAGTTGCTCGCCAGTGCTGCAGTGATGCATCGGGAGGGAAATACTAGTAATATCCTAACATCTGGAGTCATTACGCAACCATTAAATGGTTAACACCCATCCAAAAAGAAACCTCAAGGTCCGCTAAGATGGACATCCACACGGCGATAACATCTCTCTGTTACCTTTGATAAAAATCCAGGGAAGGAGAAACAAAAAGAGGATGACATGATTCATAAAAAGCCGCCTTGATAAGGGAGGTCTTTCTTTGTAAGATAAACCCACGTGACCAGGGCATCCCGGCAGGTTGGGGCCTGGTCCCTGCACTCAGGGCATTAACATGACGTTATCTGCGTTCCCCGATCTCTGAAATACACCATTTCTATGTACTATTAGGTGAAATATCATTCCTTTTTTTAGAGAAAGAAATGGTGTTTATTTGTATTTTTATTTCATTTTATTTTTTTTATCTATTTTTATTTTATTTTATTTTATTTTATTTTATTTTTTTTATTTTTTTTGGGGGGGGGGCGGAGCTGGGAGGTAAAGCTAAAAGCGCATCAATATATTTTCTTTTATCTACTTTTGCTTTATTGAGAAAACGCCACCTCTCTTAGGAATTTACATGCAAATGATAGAACCCCTTTTCATGAATCCACGAACATTGAGCGTTGAAGATAAAAGACCCTTTACTGCTTTCCTAGAACGCAGGTGACGCCCTTTGTGATCGGTAAGTGCAGGGCCTGTGACGGGGGTCCATCCTTTCCCAGGCCTCTCAGAGTGTTATCTTCACAATGATGAATATTTCCAGAATTTGAGAGCCTGGTTATGAAAATGGAGTTCCCGATGGGTTAGGGAATGTAGGGACATAATGCCGACCAGCTGGTGTATAGTGTATAGGGGAGTGGGGAATGTTGATATGAATGGGGGATCTCCCGCAGATTATGATTAGATAAGCTATCCTTTAAGGGCCGCATAGTGCGTCAATGTGGCATGTGCTATATGCCCTTTGTCGTCATGATGCATGAATGCAGCTCTGGTGGGTTATTCTCCAGTGCTGCATTCATGCATCATGAAGACCTTTCATGTTGATGCTTACTGTCAGGCATGAAGAGTCGGCATGATGCATGGATGCAGACCTGGCACCGGCGAGTCACTCGGAGGGACCACATGCTTACATCATGACGATATAGGACACGATGCGTTAAAGCAATATGCGGCCCTGAAACAGTTAAATGGTTAGATAATAAAATCTGGTGAGGCATAATAGCAGTAAACATTCACTCAGACTGTGCCATATGTCTCCTGCTGATATCCCTATCAACACCTGATGTTTCCCCCACCCAGAAAGCCCATGCAGATGACACCAACATGCCAGACCATACCAGGGAAGTCCTGCAACAAAGGTTTCATATGTAACATCGTTCACAAATGATGTCACCAAATTTGGAACCGTTTTCAAGAACCAACCAACCACACCCACGCGGGCACGCCCACACCCTTCCACTATTTTGGTCAAAATGATCCATACAAATGTTTGTCCAGCATCGTGTTTTGTCACCAAAGCCATCTACACTCAAAACGTAAACTTTTCTAAGTGACAAGGAGGCAGGTCTTTTAGCTGGAGATAGAAGACCCATTTGGCATGTGCCAGCCCAAAACCCGACATTTGCCAGCTCCAGACTCTATTTGTGGGATGGTAACCTGATAGGTTAGACAACTTTTGACTCGTTTATTTTTATGACAGTCACTTAGACGAGTCTGGAGACAAGTTTACCTTTTCACTGTAGCTGGTAACATGATTTGTGAACGTTCCCTAGTGTAAAAAACAATATGTAGTTAAGTAGAATTAGTTTGTCACCCAGGTGAACCGAGAGGGGAATCACCCAATATATTTCTGGTATAAAAACCTGCCATTCTCCGGCTCCGATGGGGCAGACAGTGGCGTGGTAGGCGAGGCAGGGGGGTGAGTAATACATGGTTTATTTACTTCACATCTGGAAAGGGTTGTCAACCCTTTAAGGGCAGCATAATGTTTTAATGTGCTATCCCTTTTGTCGTTATGAAGCATGAATGTAGCCCTGGCTAGTTAGAATGCACCAGAGGACTGGTACACTCCCATGGATGCAGCCCTGTGAGCCTACACACACAGAAAAGTGAGAGTCATTGTCACTAAAACTACCCTCACCTGAGGGTCAGGCAGTGATTTTCTGAGGGTGTAGATTTGCCAGGTCTGCATTTGTGCATCGTGACGACCAATGACATATCACATTAAAGCACTATGTGGCTTTTAAGGTTTAACACATCTCCACTATCTGTGTTAAATGTTTTTGCAGTGAGTTTATCTGTGATCTGTGTGTACACCATTCCTCCTCCAGACGCCGTCCCTTTGTATGGCGCACTACAACAGATAACGGCATGAAGATGATGGTCAGGGACACATTTTGGCATACAAGAGTAAATAAGAGGAAAGTTTTTAGCTGGCCCAAGGTTGGCCAGCTATTGACAGTGCAAACTGTCAATAGTAGAAATCAATCTTCTTATTAGCAGTTTAAACTGTCAATAACAGATAACATTCCCTTATTGACAGTTCAAACTGTCAATATTGGGATATTTTTCTCTTATTGACAGTTCCCTTTTGGAAGTGTAAATAAGAATCTTTTTTCCCTTATTGACAGTTTGAACTGTCAATAAGGGAATTATATCCTGGTATTGACAGTTTGAACTGTCAAAAAGGGAATTTCGTTCTGTTATTGACAGTTCCAACTGTCAATAGTCACGGCCATATTCAAAAGAGAAAATAATACTTTAGTTATCTGTTAATAGCATATGGACCTGCCGATTTAAATCTTTTACCAACACTCAATATCCAAATATAATGGAGAACGCTGCCCACAGTTATAACACGATGGTCGGCTTACCCATCCTAACCATGACAAAGGCCATCATTGACAATGGGTTTCATAATAAATCCATATTTTTATTCTCTAATAGCCAGGTCTGGACCTTGTCCTGGGTATGATCCAATTATGATGTGGGCGGCGTAGTGCTTTAGTGTGTCGTGCACTGTAAAAAGTTGGTTGCCATTTTTGTAGATGTACAGTAGATTCTGCTGTAGCCTGTAGGTGTACAGTTTATTGCAGAATATACTGTAAGTATACAGTAGATTCTACTGAAATCCATTCTCCAGTACAATCCACTGTAGATCTACAGTAGATTCTACTGTGTACCTATTTACAGTGTGCCCCTTGTCGCCATGATGCATGAATGAAGCCCTGGCACCTAACTGGCCAGGGCTGCATTTATGCATCATGCCGACCTTACAATATTCATACAAATTGTACAATGCCCCAGGGTCGGCATGATGTACCAGTGCAGCACTGGCGAGATGGTGCATCATGATGACAAAGAGTATAATACACTAAGACACTCTGCTGTCCTTAAAGGGTTAATAAGGTGGGTCTGTCATGGCGGCTGTCACATGGTATCTCAGCGTCCCTGGTTAGGGCTGATACGCCACCCCCCCCCCCCCCCCAGCCCCTGCCTGTCTATAATAACCTTCATAAACGATATCCTGATCCATTACGGCTAGCAGCCTGGGTACCCCGCTTATCAGGAGGCATGTGTGTATGGGGGGGGGGGGGAGGGGGGGAGGTGGGGGGGGGGGGTATAGTAATTAAACCACATAACGTACTCAGTGGTGGATTCTGGATTTTGAATAGGAGGCTGCGCGCTATTACCAAAGATCTTTTGAGCTAAACCTACTTTTTTTTTAAATTCCAGCAAAATTGGTCCCATGACTCAATACCCCGGTCCCTGCACTCGTAGCCAAGGGGGGACGTCACCTGCGTTCTCCATCTTAAAAAACACCCCCTACTCCACAGATTTACGGGTTAAATATACCCCTTTCCCCCAAAACATTCAGGTATTTGGGTGCCAAAAATTACCCCCTTTTACTAAAAAGCACAGGGAGTTTTAGCAACATGCCCCTTTCTCGTACTATGAATGACAGAAAATACCACATCCCCATCAAATTATACCACTTTTCCTGAAAAGTATGGGGATTTATTTAGAAAAGTACCCCCTTTTTTCGTAAAATCCACAGGGATTATTTGAGAAAAGCACCCCTTTTTTGTGATTTCATGGACATTGGAAGTGCTGCAAAAATGACCCTTTTCCCGTGTTTTTAGAACGCACGTGACGTACATTACGTACACTAAGTGCAGGGACCGGGCTCAATACCCCTCACCTATTGGCTAAGCTGTCAGGGAAGGCGGGAAAACCTGCCGTATAAACCGAGGTCCCTGCTACTGACAGTACTGAGGATCATTGTTGTGGTCAAGTGAAAGCTGTGAGTATCCGCCTCGCCAACCGCTATACTGTACTATACTGCCAAAACCTACATTATAAAACGTAAAGTCTGTCCCTAGACAAGGGGAGGGAGCTCTCTATATTCACCACTATATTAAAGGGCCTAGAATGCCGATCGTCGCTTCACTAACAAGACTTGTCTGGAAGTATTTTTACCCCTGGCGTTTATATACAAGACATGCGAGACCACATTTTATTGCATAAGATATATTTCAACACCCCCCCCCCCCCTACCGGCCCTCTTTTGAAACACTGCGGCTATTAAATCGAGACAGTACGACTTCACAAACGGATGATGGTAAAGTGACGTCATACCATCCGCAGTAGCAGTGAGTGCCAGCGAGTTACTCGCCGCTGTGGATCTTGCCCAAACTGCGTAAGCATTTATAATTGTGTAATGACGATACAAGAGCATGAAACATGGATTTGATATCACATCTTAGAAAGCAACTACAAATATAGTATCTAGTCAGACAAACATCATAACTGGTTATATAGGAGCACTTATACACAGAAAAAATCCAGAGTCGGCGAACCTGGCACTGCCTTGTCAATTTGACAAGGAAAACCCTTCAGTAAGAAGACCCATCTAGAGCTACCTGGCATATGCCAGCCCTAAACTTGTCTAGAAGTGATTCACCATTCTCCCTGCAGATGGCCATTACCTAGCATAAATATGTACCCTTGGGAACAAATTGATTAATTCCTATGTTGATATAATACTGAGTATTACAATACATATATGTTAATATGGAGGATTATGTGAAGTATCTAGGGAAAAAGTAAGATAATGTAAAGAATGCATACTTTTGACAACATTAAAAAAATTGAGCACATGTGTAGAAGGAAGACACCTCTTTTGTGTCTTTCACCAGGGCACAAGTAGGTGCATGCACCTTATATTTGTATCATACACACACAAGCCTACAGTCCATTGCTGGAGAGTAACCTATTCTCAGTAAAGATTTGGTGATACACTATGTGAATCCTTGGTGGCATTAGTGTATCAAATATCACTTCTATATGTGGTTATGTATATAAACAAATTGATAAAATAATCTTGTCATCTGGAACCAGACCAAACTCATACATTTGAAACCCTAGACCTACCACCCTTATGCAATGATGAGCCCCCAGCTGTGGCTAATCTAGGCCTGCATCAACTATCTTAGTTTGACGACCTTGACAAGTCTAGGGTCGTCTTGTGGGATGGTAACCTGGCAGGTTGTCAATTTGACAAGTTGAAGCTAGTTGATTCTATGCTGTTCACTTAGAAGACCCTAGGGTCGTCCTGTAAGACGACCTTACAGACTCCAGAGCTGTCCAGAGTTTTTCAGTGTACTATAAGTGTGCCTCTACATGGGTAAAAATCGACACGGGCGACACGGCGAGTAGTATTGTATGTATCGGAACGGGACTATAGTTAAGTACTGTTTATTACTCAATCGACCTGCAGCCAATCAGAGGCCTCCCTTTTGGCGGGAAATTCAAAAGCAGCCAATGAGAGGCCTCCCTTTTGGCGGGAAATTCAAATAGGTCACGTGACCGGAAGTGACCTACTTCCGGTCACGTGACCTTTGGGCGGGAAATTCAAATAGGTCACGTGACCGGAAGTGACCTACTTAAGAGGGTCACGTGACCACCATGTTGGCGGGAAATTCAAATAGGTCACGTGACGGGAAGTGACCTACTTAAGGGGGTCACGTGACTACTAGGTTGGCTTTCAAAATAAGTCACTTGAGATTTTGATGGATAAATAAATTTAAAAAAAGAAAAAAAAAGCAAGCTGAAAAAGCTTGCTAAAAAATAATTTAAAAATGTGGCTCTTTTTTTCTAGGGGGAGAGGGGCACTCTGGGGGGCACTCTTTAAGATGCATGGGGGGGGAGGGGGGGAGGGGGGGGAGGGGCAGGGTTTTTTAAGAGTGAGACTCGCTTCTCTGCCCTCTCTAAAAGAGAGGGCAGAGAGGCGAGTCTACTTACCATGAAAGGTATCATGATCGCGTTTATGATGATGTGCATCTCTTGCTGGCTAGACTTTCAAGCAAATTTGCTAAAGTCCAGCTCGTTATTGAATGTCCGGCCTAGCCTGACCCTCAGTAGAACAGTCCTTGACCCATCTATTATAGTCTAGCAGCGCCTGACCCTTGTATGAGAGTAGTATTGGCGACATTGGCTGACTCTGATATTTACCTGTGTGTACGGAGAGAGGAGAGGGTTCACAGCCACAGCTCTCTTAAGGCAAAGCTTGCGCTTATAGAGCACTACTAGTGGAGGACTGGATAAGGAAGCTATGGCGGTTGTCTTCAAAAAAAATAAAAAATAGCCATGGCACATGTCGATGTCGCTTAATTATGCTCATATCTCGTGTCGATTTTAAGAATTGCTCATGTCACCTGTCACTATGTTTTTCAAGCTTCATGTCAAATGTCACTAGACCTCATGTCGAATGTCGATTCTAAGAAACAGATATGTCACCATCTCGAATTTAGCGGTCCACATTGCCGCTGCTGCTGCTGCTGCTGATTTGCTGTTGCTGCTGCTGTCGGTGCTGCTGCTTGTGCTGCTCGTGCAGCTGCTGCAGCTGCTGACAGCTGCTGCTGCTTGTACTGCTCGTGCAGCTGCTGCAGTTGCTGACGATGTCACGGATGCTGTTGACAGATGCTGCTGCTTGTGCTACTCGTGCAGCAGCTGCTGCTGCTGCTGCTGCTGACGATGTCACTGATGCTGCTGACAGATGCTGCTGCTTGTGCTGCTTGTGCAGCAGCTGCTGCTTGTGCTGATCGTGCTGCTGCTGCTGACGATGTCACGGATGCTGCACGAGACCGAGTAGCCGCTATTACTAATGCTACTAATACTAGTATGAGAAAATACATTTAGTCAGTCGACTAAATCAAGGAGGTTTTCTGACTTCAGTGGATCGTTTAGCCATCGGCCACAGGCAAAACTTGAAACCATTTTATACATGGGACAATTGGCAGAGTCGAAACATGTTGGTACGATGGGGTCGATCATGTTCATCATCAGTTCAGGCAAAGGAAGTGTGTCGACAGCACGCGAAAACTTCATGTCCGGATGTTTCAACACAACACTTTTTATCACACTCACACAGCTGCTTTGAAGAGTGAATCCTTGACCAAACTTGAGCTTTTCCAACACAGCTTTGGCCTCCTTCTGTGCAGTAAGGGATCTCTCTTTCGGGGTCATCGCAGTGCTGGCTAGCATGTCCTCAAAGTCTTTAACATAATGTTCCAACGGGCTACAAATGATGTACTCCAGATCATCGTCCGCATATGTCGTCTCCTCGCACCATACTTCTTTTGTTTCGAATTCCGTCATTTTCTGAACAATCTCCTCGTGAGTGCGTTGCATATATCGAAGCTTCTTCAAAGACCAGATAACTTGTATGCCGAACGCTGAAAAACCTGAAGGAATTTCACCACTACAGTCACGCCAACTATACGGAGCTAAGAAAAATAGCTCCAACAAAATTTTCTCCCTCTGTCCAAATGAAACTACTTCCGTTCCGATGAAGTTGAAGCATGCTTCTATCCATTGCTCCTTGGTGACGTCCTTCCAATGTTTCTTTACCTCACATGCATCATAGGGCACCGTTTCTCTTCTTGCTTCTAGTGGGAGTTGCTTTTTCTTTCTTGGACTCATTTGGAGAGTTTCGATGCTCTGTAGCGTCGACACTTCGATAAGAAAAGAAGCTGTAAAGGTAGAAATAACCCTCATAACATGCTGAGCGAGCGTGGAGTGGACGATGCTACGATGATGAAGGGCGAGTCGAGAAAGTGTGATGAGTGAGAGCAGCGTTTCACTCTTTATGTACCCTGTCCTAGATAATCCTCTTAAACAGCTGAAAAGACTCTCTCAGTACAGAGTCTCTACTCAATTAAGTGATCTGTTAAGTAAGTTTTCACATGCTACTTGACTACTGCAGGGGGGTTTAGACTTAAGCAGCTTAGTGCACACACGTGTCTGTTAGAAAGCTACCTGCACACCTGCCTTCCTTTTTCACTAGTATTTACCCCTTGCCGACTAATAAGGCACCTATACACGTGTCAGCCTCCTTATATACGTCATTCTTCCTCTCGAGAGGAAGAAGCGTGTCTCTGGAAGCGACTTGATGAAGCAAGTGACTAGAAGCGACGACGTCACATGCTTTTAATGAGGTGATCGGCTGTGACTGGCGGCGGCGGCGGCGGTGGCAGCGGCGGTGGTGCTGGTGGTGGTGGTAGTAGACGTTACTGTGGTCAAAGGTGATATGGTTTTTTTCCAACAGAAATCAGAGCTTTTATACAGAGAGAGTTTAATCCTATTTCCAACAGCACCCCAGCTGTCCAGCAGCCGCTCCGCTCCGTAAGAGCTTCTTAAGAGCTTAGATGACGAGGGGTGTGTCATCATCATCTTTGGTGGCCAGCTGAAAATGGTGTTTTTTCTTTATCCATTAGCCTTACCTCCTACTCCCTACCTGAGGACGACTCTCTCCCCCTTTAGCATTCATTGTAACAAACGTCAGAGGTCAGGTGAAAATTGGATTTTCATGCACAGCCTTAGTCAGCTGTCACTCCTATTGAACTAGCTAGCCGCCGCCGGCCGGTCTACTCACCCCAGCTGTCCAGCAGCCGCTCCGCTCCGTAAGAGCTTCTTAAGAGCTTAGATGCCGAGGGGTATGTCATCGCCATCTGTGGTGGCCAGCTGAAAATGGTGTTTTTTTTCCTTATCCATTAGCCTTACCTCCTACCCCCTACCTGAGGACAACTCTCTCCCCCTTTGGCATTCATTGTAACAAACGTCAGAGGTCAGGTGAAAATCGGATTTTCATGCACAGCCTTAGTCAGCTGTCACCCCTATTGAACTAGCCGGCCGCCGCCGGCCAGTCTACTCACCACGGCAGGAGGCGGTGATTTTTTTTTGTTTTACACTTAAGTCGCTCACCACATGCACACGACTCTACTCACAGACAGACACTCCCGTCTTAGGGGGTCCTGCTTCACACTACATGCCTCCTGTAGTTTTTTTGTATACACACTCTAAGCTCATGTCTGCTTAATCCTTTATACAGCTAATGCGCGTTGAATTAGTACAGTCGGTACACCGCCCGCTCATGGCAGTCCATCTCTCAAAAAAAAAGAGGGAGGGGGGAAAGAGATCCAGCTGAAAACGTCATGACTTATGTCTTTTGTTTCTCTTTGGGAATGTCCGCCGGTCAGCTGGCGGCAGCAACTGCTTAATCCTTTATACAGCTAACGCACGTTGAATTGCTGAACAAGGCAGTAAGTAGCTTAGCTCGTGTCAGTCGATCTCTCAAAGGGGCGGGGGAAAGGGATCCAGCTGAAAACGTCATACCTTATGACTTTTTGTTTCTCTTTGTGAATGGTCACCGGTCAGCCGGCGGCAGCTGAAGAGAGCTGTAAGTAGCTTAGCTCTAGAAGCGAGAAGGCGTATATAAGAGGCCTGGAAACACCCGTTCACTCACTCAGTCTTTTGCTACTCTCTACAGGCACCACCATGAGCAAAACACAACAACTACTGTCGTCCAAGGATCTAATCGAGTTCAACAACAAGAAGAATACGCAGAACGGTGATCGTTTACTGTCAGCGTCTCCTCTTGCTACTGAAATTGAGACTACCGCCGCAACCGCTTGGTCTTATCACCCTCCCGCTGTAGCGAGCGCACACAGCAGTAGTAGCGACGTTGTTACACTCGCGACGGTTGTTGCTGCTGAGCACGCTGCTGCTGCTACTGCTGCGCCTGCTGCGGCTGCTAGTGATCCTCGTGCTGCTAGTGCTGCTGCTACTGCTGCTGCTGCTGCTGTTGCTGCTGCCGCGCCTGTTACTGCTGTGCCTGCTGCTGCTGCTGCTGCTGCTGCTGCTGCGCCTGTTACTGCTGCGCTTGCTGAGGCGGCTGTGCCTGCTGCTGCTGTGCCTGCTACTGCTGCGCCTGCTACTGCTGCACTTGCTAGCGCTGCGCTTGCTCCTGCTGCTGCTGCTGCTGCTGCTCCTGCTGCTGCTGCTACTGCTGCTGCTGCTACACCTCTTGCTGCGACTACCGCTACTAGTACTGACACGCAGTACGTTGCACAGAACCTCTCCACCGCTTCATCAACCGACGCCATCAACGCTGCTCGCGCTGAGACTTACAGCTATTCGGACACTCAGCCCCAGCAGCGCGTAGTAGACATACATGTCCTAAAGCAACAGGGTGAAACAGAGAACGACGCTGACGACGAGGCGTACGAGGAACCCGAAGGGTCACGGGCGCACAGTCCGTTTTTCGACCTCATTTCCACTGGTAGTGCGTCCGGTCCGTGGCGACTGCCCTCACCAATACCTTACGAAGTCATGTGGTTGCCCTGTTCCGACAACGAGTCGTCTGATACCAGCGCAGACGCTGCTCCTGTTATTGGTTTTGCTGCAGTAGTACCTGTATCATCATACTTCAAAGCAGAGCCGTTAGGATACTTGTCAGACGCTATGCTACTGAAAATAAGCGGTAAGTTGCCGACATCAGATTACATACGGTTAGGTTCATTCCTTGAAGTGAACTTGAAGGATATGGGATATCTCAGTTGTGAGACAAGTGTCATAACTCAAGCTAGAGAAATGTTCACTACTTGGTACCAGAAAAGTTGTACTAGTAGGTGGAAGGACCTAGCCGCCGCCTTGGAAGAATCTTACCGTATGGACCTCATCAAATTCTCACGTGAGTACATGGACAAGCATGACATGTGGGATGGCTTAGAGAGTGGAGACATGGAGTGGAAAGTGCAGAAATATTTCTCTCTTTTAGCTGAGCTCTGCCCTAGAGACTGGAAGACCATAGGGATCTACTTAGGGTTGACTTCTCATGAAGTAACTTCCATCTCTCAACCTGTGCCTTCTGACAGGACTGTGAAGAACCCTGTCTATGAAGTGCTGAAAGCTTGGAAGTACAACGAGACGTCTGAGCCTATGGCTCTGATGAAAGTGTTGGAAGACTACATGGGACGCGGCGACGTCGCAATGTATGTTCAAGGGTTGTATGCAGCTGTACCCAAAGAAATAAAAGTGAGCTGTGACACACCAGTGTTGACGACTCTCGTCTGATCCCTGCAGTAAGATGGACATCTGTTGAAATCGATCCTACACTACAGACGTCTTTCACTATGCTAATAGCATCGTGTGGTAAGAGGCGTCTAGTATTCGAAGTGATAAACAACGTTTATTTTTTTAATATTTAGTAAATAAGTGAAAAAAACAAAAAAAAGAAAAACATGCCGCAAGACGTTTGCGAAAAGTGTTTCAAAATTTTTAAAAGACCGTACAATCACGAGCGACCCGTAGAAAAATGAAGAACGATACCTAAGTTTTGCTCTCTATGCAGCGATGTCGGCTAGCGTCGCATACGACTTTCCGGGGTAGGAAGAGCAGCGTACGTCAGAGAATCCGACGCAGATTCCGACCCCTTGTTAGACCGAGTTTAAAATCACATAAACGAGAACGCCAAAGTCATCGAGAAAGCTGTGCTAGAAGTTTACCGACCAACCTTAGCGAAGTTACATGTAGCGATAGGTGAAGCTCTCCTGCTAGAGGAAGCGACATTCACCCCTTCTCCAGGCGGCTTCGCTGCAGCTCACACCAGACAACCGTTAGTTCAACTGAAGAAGCGGCTTCTGAGATACATCCGTCAAGCTCCAGTCGTACGCTTCAACTCGGAGAGTTACGACTTGAACCTGATCAAAAAATACGCCTTCGCTCGTTATTTGCCTCCGGAGACCGAAGAAACCAACAATTCAGCGTCATAAAGAAAAGCAATCAATAGTTGACGTAGTAGTCAACTTTTTTAGCACTTGGTTACAGCTACGCGAATTATTTGCGAGCTTTCACTACAAACAAAGAGAAAGGTTGCTTTACTTACGAATGGATGACGTATACCAAGAAACTAGTAAACAAAAAACCCCTGCCACCGAGATCGACTTTTGACAGCGAACTGACGGGCGTCAAAATGGCCGAAATCCGACTACGCCACATGTCAGAAAGTTTAGTATGACAAGAAGAAGCAAACTATGACAGATTACTTGATCCACTACAACAACGAAGACGTCAAATCTTTCATAGAAGCTTTTTGAAAAAATCACGCTATTTTTTTCCAACATAGCAGCATTGTCATGTTGAAAGACGCCATCTCTCTCGCCAGTTTGACTTTACAAGACCTCTTCCAAAAACCCTATAAGCTGTGTTCACAACGTTCCCTCCGTTCGACGCCGTCCTCCACGCTCTGATCAAAGAAAATGTAGTCAGTGGTCCTTCCATCATCTTCCATAGATTTCACGAGAAAGAGTGTATAGGTGTCTTATAAGTCGGCAGAGGGTGAATACTAGTGAAAAAAGGAAGGCGCGTGTGCAAGTAGCTTTTTCTAACAGACATGTGTGTGAACTAAGCTGCTTAAGTCTAAACCCACCTGCGGTAGAAGCTCTGTACTTAGAGAGTCTTTTCAGCCGTTTAAGAGGCTTATCTAGGACAGGGTACATAAGGAGTGAAACGCCGCTGTCACCAGTCACACTTTCTCCACCCGCCCTTCATCTTCGTAGCATCGTCCACTCTACGCTCGCTCAGCACGTTACGATGGTTAGTTCTGCTATTTTCTTTGTTTATGAAAGTGTTGACGCTACAGAGCATCTAAACCCTCTCGAAATGAGTCCAAGAAAGAAAAAGCAACTCCCACTTGAAGCAAGAAGAGAAACGGTGCCCTATGATGCATGTGAGGTAAAGAAACATTGGAAGGACGTCACCAAGGAGCAATGGATAGAAGCATGCTTCAACTTCATCGGAACAGTAGTTTCATTTGGACAGAGGGAGAAGATTTTGTTAGAGCTATTTTTCTTAGCTCCGTATACTTGGCCTGACTGTGGTGAAATTCCTTCAAGTTTGTCAGTCTTCGCCATACAAGTTATCAACTCCTTGAAGGAGCTTCGATATATGCAAGGCACTCAGGAGGAGATTGTCAGGAAAATGACGGAATTCGAAACAGGCGAAGACACAATATGGTGCGAGGAGACGACATATGCAGACGATGATCTGGAGTCCATCATTTGTAGTCCGTTGGAACATTATGTTAAAGACTTTGAGGACATGCTAGACAGCACTGAGATGAACCCGAAAGAGAGATCCCTTACTGCACAGAAAGAGGCCAAAGCTGTGTTGGAAAAGCACAAGTTTGGTCAAGGATTCACTCTTCAAAGCAGCTGTGTGAGTGTGATAAAAAGTCTTGTGTTGAAACATTCAGACATGAAGTTTTCGCGTGCTGTCGACACACTTCCTTTGCCTGAACTGATGATGAACATGATCGACCCTATGGTACCAACACGTTTCGACTCTGCCAATTGTCCCATGTATAAAATGGTTTCAAGTTTTGCCCGTGGCCGATGGCTAAACGATCCACTGAAGTCAGAAAACCTCCTTGATTTAATCAATTGACTAAATGTATTTTCTCATACTAGTATTAGTAGCATTAGTAATAGCGGCATCCGTGACATCGTCAGCAGCAGCAGCAGCAGCTGCACAAGCAAAAGACAAACGCCGTAGTCTCCTCATCCAGACCTCCGCTAGTAGCGCTCTATAAGCGCAAGCAGTGGCTGTGAACCCCCTCCTCCCGCCGTACACACGGGTAAATATCAGAGTCGGCCAATGTCGCCAATACTACTCTCATACAAGGGTCAGGCGCTGCTGACCTATAATAGATGAGTCAAGGACTATTCTACTGAGGGTCAGGCTACGCCGGAAATTCAATAACAAGCTGGACTTTGGCAAATTTGCTTGAAAGTCTGGCCAGCAAGAGTCCGGCATACTCTCCCAAGAGTTCAGCATTGCCAGACTATGGCATGAGGATCCCGCATGGTCAGACTTTCAAAAGCAAGTTTGCCAAACTCCAGCTTTTTATTGAATGTCCGGCGCAGCCTGACCCTCACTAGAATAGCCCTTGACCCATCTATTATAGGCCAGCCGTGCCTGACCTTTGTCTGAAGGTAGAATTAGCGCTATTGGGTGCCTCTGATGTTTGCCTGTGTGTAGTCAAACCTCGCCTGAGAGAGACATACTTCAGAAAGAAAAGAAAGCGGCGTGAGAAGGTGACGGGATCCCAAGTGTCAACCCTAAAACTTACATTTGCTACGATCAAATCAGCGGCACCAGTGAAAGAAAATCTCAAAAAAAGTGTACAGAAGTAGTCGTCTTCTTAAATGTTTTCGAAAACGAAAAACTCTCCTTGCGGTAAATATAAATTTCAAAAGTGGTACGAACCAAAAATGGCCACTTACACCATAGAGAAAGATGACGTGCGCTACTTGTATTATAAGCGTCGCGTGCATTCTAACGGTGTGACAACGAGTCCTTTAAAATATGAAAAAGTGTGTTATTGATTGATTGAGCGCATCTTTTCAAAAATAGAGTGTTATTAGAATTGAAAAAAAAGAAAATAAAAAAATAAAATAAAATTATTGTTGTGTTTATTTTCATACGTCTTCTTTTATTAGTAAGTAAAACAATTATAACAATTAACTAGCGTGTCCTCTTAAAGTGACACTTCCTCCGGTCGCTGCTGAATCGTCTAATTAAGGTATGTGTCGTCGTCACTTCTAGTCACGTGACTCATCAGGTCACTTCCGGTCGCGTGATCCTAAAATCGATCACTTCCTAAACAAAATTAAATTAAGAGACACATTTCTTCATGACCCAACCAATCAGAGGTCTCCATTTGACCAGAAGTAGGCCCCTCATTTGCATAAATGGGTCACTTCCGGTGTACCAGCCAATCAGAAGCCTCTAACTAAGTCAAAGTCACTTGACGTCACTTCCGGTATGCCCTTATATGTACATGTGAAGGTCACATGACGTCACTTCCGGTATGCCCTTATATGGGCGTGTGACGTCACATGACGTCACTTCCGGTATGCCCTTATATGGGCGTGTGACGTCACTTCCGGTCAAATGGAAGCCTCTGATTGGCTGAGTCATGACCTTGACCTCTAACTAGGTCAAGGTCACGTGACGTCACTTCCGGTATGCCCATATATGGGCATGTGACGTCACTTCCGGTCAAATGGAGGCCTCTGATTGGCTGCATGTCGATTGAGTAATAAACAGTACTTAACTATAGTCCCGTTCCGATACATACTATACTACTACGGCGACATGGCCCTTTTAGGCCATTTTAAAAATCGACAGACACAGGAAAAATAGGGATAAAAATCGACCCACAGGCTTTTTTCTCTAAGTTATTATATAGCTAAAGTTCGACACAGTGACACAGCCCTTTTGCTTAAATCCGACACGGCGACACGGTCAAAATTGTGAGCACCCATGTACAGGCACATAAGTTATAGGTATGGACAAACCATCACACGATGCTCCAAATATAGCATCAATCCAAACATAGCATCAAGTAGATACTTACGCCTTGGGTAATGCCGGGGGTAAAGCCTTATCTGGAATCCATTCAGAATAATACACGCCCTCTCTCATGGCCCTAGCCACGACTAGAAGGTAAATCATAACCATCTATAGCTGCGATAAATAATGATATAGTCATAAAATGTCACGTTCCCAAATTGACTATCAATGAATAATCAAGTACATCTGATTTCCTAGTATTGGTGATTGGCTTTTAGTATTATTATATTAGACATGATGTGGTTTGCATTGATTGCACTGTCTTATTTGTTAACCCTTGATGGGAAGAATATCGTTGTAATGCATTATCTCCTCTCATGGCCATGCAGCAAGTGCATAAACTGGGTCAATACACTCTCAGAACAGAGGTTACCTATAGTAAGGTACAGTGTGGGACACTCTGAATGTCAGCAATTTCTGTTGCACTGTCCCCTGTTAGATGACATAGGAGGTGGTAGACAAACACAAAAATGCTTAAAATCTCAAATATAAAGTACTTCTTAGTTTCTGGAATAGCAGGGTGTAACTGAATCAGGATATAAGTAAGGTCTGCACCATTTGGGGCATCTAATTTCACTCAGATTGTCCCTAGTGCCTATTTTACCGCCCTACACAGCAGGTGGTAGTCAAATGGTTTCCCACACTGTTAGTAATATATCAGAACATCTGTCTGGAGATTGGAATGACCTAGTTAATGCACGTGCCATGCAGTCTATACGAAAACTTTTTCACCATGCAGGACATGCGGTCCTGCAGATTCTTTTCTTTGCAGGCCCAGCTCAATTTTTGCAGGCCCGGGTAGTACATTTTTGCTATTTAAAAATGAAATATAAAGCAAATGTTTGTACTGGCAATGATAATAAATAGCGTTCCCCCTACATGTTACAATTATATTAATCATTTTAAATATGTAAATCATTGAAGAAAATTACAGAAAATATTCACACTTTCTGTTTTATGCTGTAGAAACCTTGATAATGGTCCGATTTACAAGCCATAAAGAATGACATATAGGCTAGAATCTCTGGAATACAGCCAGCCAATCTGGCCGGCATCCAGGTTTTGGAAAAGGAGGGGGGTGCGCCCCCTATTTTTGGCCAAAATTGGGGTCTAAAAATAAGTATTCAACTCTTAAAAATACGACACGGGCGACACAGATCGACATGATGCTTGAATGCTGCCATGGCGAGTTACTCGCCGGAGCTGCATTCATGCATCATGACGAGAAAGTATATCAATCACATATCTAACGTATCTAACATCCCCTGAGCCTACAACAAAATAAGCTGACAGATTTACACATCCCTGAATAAGATCAAAATCAGAATAGCAGCTCAGCAATATCAACATGACAAGTGCCCAATTTGTCAGAGCAGGAGTAGTGATAACGATCTGGGCCACATTTGTAAAGGCCCCCTTTGCTGCTGATCTAATCAGGTCTAATCAGGTCAGCCTGTATCCCGACCTCCCATTGTCACTCCCCCTCCAACCTTAATGAGTCAATTTCCAATTAAACCCAAAGGCAACGGCAACGGCTGTCCAGGCTATAACCCTTTAAGGGCAGCAGAGGGATTTAATGCCATTTTGGGTACCCTGTGTTTGGGAAGCATGTACAACCCATTGGGCGCAGAATCCAGTTCAACATTGCATCAAAGTTCAATTAACATTGAAATCTTGTTCTGTTATTGACAGTTCGAACTGTCAATAGTCAGAACGGCCGTGACTATTGACAGTTCGAACTGTCAATAACAGAACAAAATTCCCTTATTGTCAGTTCAAACTGTCAATACCAAGATATAATTCGCTTATTGACAGTTTGAAGTGTCAGTAAGGGAAAAAAGAATCTCTTACTGACACTTCCAAAGAGGAACTGTCAATAAGAGAAAAATATCCCACTATTGCCAGTGTGAACTGTCAATAAGGGAATTATATCCGGCCATTGACAGTTTGAACTGGCAATAAGGGAATTTTATTCTGTTATCGACAGTTCAAACTGTCGATAAGAAGATTGATTTATACTATTGACAGTTTGCACTGTCAATAGCCGGCCCACCATGGTTTAGCTATTGACAGTTCAAACTGTCAATAGTGGAAAACTTTCCTCTTATTGACAGTTCACACTGTCAATAGTTGGATATCTTTCTCTTATTGACAGTTCAAACTGTCAATAGTGGTAAATTACAGCGTTACTGACAGTTCTTCACTGAACTGTCAATAGCCGGAATTTCCTCTCTTATTGACAGTTTCTTATCTGTCATTACCCTGAGAGCGATTTTAGTGGAAAAGTCGATTTTGGGGGAAAAGTCGATTTTGGTGGAAAAGTCGATTTTGGTGGAAAAGTCGATTTTGGTGGAAAAGCCGATTTTCGGGGCAAAACCAATTTTTGGGGCAGAACCAAATTGGGGCAAAACCGACTTTGGCTCCAAAACCGAATTTGGCTCCAAATCAGATTTTTGCTCCAAAACCAATTTTGGCTCCAAAACCAATTTTGGCTCCAAAACCGATTTTGACTGATTTTGGCTCCAAAACCGATTTTGGAGACAAAACCGATTTTGACCGATTTGGAGATAAAAACCAATTTTGACCAATTTTGGGGACAAAACCGATTTTGACCAATTTTGGGGACAAAACCGATTTTGGCTACAAGACCTATTTTGGGTCTAAAACCATTCATGGGTCCATAACCGATTTTGGGTCCAAAACCGATTTTGGGGGCAAAACTGATTTTGGTGAAAAAAAACACTTTTGCCAAAAAAAAACAACACTTTTTTGACTCTAATGTCAGTGGGGAGTGTCAATAAGACAGTATTTATTCCACTATTGACAGTTTGCATGAGGAACTGTCAACAACAGGAACAATTTCCACTGTTGACAGTGTGAATTGTCAATAAGAGAAATATATTCCACCATTGACAGTTCGAACTGTCAATAGCGTTTTTGTTTTTGGCCTTGAGTATAGCTTGCCAGTGCTACATACATGCATGCTACTGTATGCATAGTTGGGGGTCTGGATGGGCGGTCCCAATTCCCCATGTCGATTTTAAGAAATGACCATGTCGCCCTGTCGATTTTAAGAAATAGCCATGTCACCATGTCGATTTTTAAAAAAAAGTCCATGTCCCATGTCACTATCTCTAATATTCCTCATTTCGCATGTCACTAGGCCCAAAAACGGCCATGTCGCCATGTCGAATTTAGTGGTCCACACCCATATGGTTGATGCATTCCCCACAGGTTGACATGATGCACCCATGCACAGCATAGGTGTACCATGTCGACAAATGAACATGCACATGATACATCATGCCGTCCTTAGAGGGTAAACATGCCTGCACCCTGCACGGTAGGGTCGGACAGAGAAACAAAGCCATATACGAGACTCCTGTGGGCAACCACAAGGGGCAGTAGTGGGCAGTAGTGGGCTACTTGCATGTGCCGGTGGTCGCGCCTCAGTTGGGCGATATTTGGGGTCGTTAAGCTGACAATGGGGCAATAAGGGGTAGTTAGTGGCCGGCCCGCTAGACGGCGCGGGGGGCGGTGACAGCTGCTGTGGGGTCGGGTTGGCGGCAACAGAAGGGGGAGTAGGGGTAGTGTGTGAGCTGCTCCCGTGAGCTGCTCTAATTAGTAACCATCTAAAGGCCGCAGACTGTTTTAACCCATTAAGGTCGGCATGAGACCTTAATGCATGGTCATGATGCATCCTACAGGGTTGAGACACTCTAGAAGGGTCGGCATGATGCACCAATGTAGCACCGGCGAGTTACTCGCCGGGGCTGCATTGGTGCATCATGACGACTTTTTTTTATGTAAATCGTTGGTCAAAATGTTGTTTGGTAATTCCAGGTTCGGTCCGTATGGGCCCTGTGGACCTGCTGGCCAGCCTTCGGCTGTGTTGGCTTTTAAAACTATAATGTTTGGTAAATATGTTGTTTGGTAGCGCTGCACCAGTGGCAGATCCAGGATTCGGAAAGGATGAGGCTCGCCCCCATCACTTGGTAACAGAATGGGGCGCACCCCTTATTTCTGGGCCAAAATGGGGTTTATCAATTACAAATAAACTCCAGACAAACAGGAGGCGCAGATGCCTGGGGTGTACTTGTCCTGATACCCCATGGTCCATAATGGACGTGTGAAAGATAACCTCAGTTAACACATGAAGCATACAAGCAATCTAGCACATGAAGAAGCACCCTGCAGTTTGGCACAGCTTGTGCCAAACTCATGGTCATTAACCTCATTACACGACAAAGTCCCCTACGTCCACGCCAACAAACCACACCAAAATCTCACCCTTGGAGGTACTTCCTAAACAGCTACTAAAGAGTAAATACCCATACAACTGGCAATTCATGCATGCTGGCCTTTTCACGCGGATCCTCACAATAATAATCCTGACCCTGGTCCTTCTTCACCGTACTTTCTTTATGAGGGAGTGGTCATTTTAACAGGTGAGGGGTGGGATTGAATTTATGTGCCGGTGGAGGGGTGGGGTGGGGAGCAAAATACCCCCCCCCCCCCAACCTAAGTCTTCCCCCGGGGGGGCTACTCACTCTATGACGGTACCCACCGACTGCCAAACTACCACCCACCTAAAAACAGTAGCCACCAAACCACTGCCCCTTCTAAATGCAGTTTACCGCGTCCAGATTCCACACAGATAAGCCACCGCCCATGTTATTTCAGCTTTTACCTTAAATTCCTCATGCAACATGTAAAGCATACATGGATAATACTTTTGATTCTTACAGGTTATCACTAAAACCATACTGATACCGAATTACTATGCCTTCCTCCAGAGTTACCGCCCACCTTTTTGAGGGGGGCAGAGAGTCACCGCCCACTAATTTTTAGCCTGACCGCTACCGCTTTCGGGGGCCGTTTGGCTGTTGGTAGTCATTTCATATCTGAGTGACCCCCCCGGGAGTCTTCCTATTACAGGGCCCTAGACGGGGGGTAGCTGTGTCACTTGTCGAACCTTAAAAATGCCAATGTCCCTTGTCGATCCTAAGAAATGGGTCTTGTCCCTTGTCGATTTAAAGGGGTAGGTTTGTCACTTGTGCTTATCTCCATCATTCCCTTGTCCCTTGTGTGCCTCTACATGGGTAAAAATCGACACGGGCGACACGGCGACACGGCCCTTTTAGGCACTTTTAAAAATCGACGGACACAGGAAAATCGGGGATAAAAATCGACTCACAGGGTTTTTTCTCTATGTTCTTATATAGCTAAAAATCGACAAGATGCCACTGCCCTCCTGCTAAAAATCGACCCGGGGACACGGCCTAAATATCGGGTACCCATGTAGAGGCACCCTTGTCCATAAGGCCTAAAACAAGGGCTTGTCGCATTGTCGAATTTACCCGTCTGGAGCCCTTATTACTATATAGCTAAAAGTGGTCTGCAATGACGATTCTGATTCCATCTCCAGGGAAGGGGGGGGGGGCATGAGAAAATATGCGGACCCCTCTTGTGAGGTGCACGCATAATGATCCAACCGCATAAATACCCCCCCCCCCCGCCCCTGCTGTTGTTAGAAATGGCCGCTCCCTGACACCGTGGTGTCCTGTCAAGGACTGGGGACAACACTGAAAAAGTAAACTGGTCTTCAGGCTCGTCGAGGTGACTATCATAAAATAAACGAGTCGTCTAACCTATCAGGTTACCATCACACAAATAGAATCTGGAGCTGGCAAATATCAGGTTTTGGGCTGGCGCATGCCAAGTGGGTCTTCTATCACCAGCTAGAAGTCCCGCTTCCTTGTCACTTAGACAAGTTTTTGACTCGTTTATCTTATGATCGTCACTTTGAAGAGTCTGGAGACAAGTTTATTTTTTGAGTGAAGGTCAGACTTTAGGGTCTACCTTTGATGTTGGTATGTAGCGAGTCTAAGAGGTGTCAGGGCATAAGGGGGTCAGGGGGCAGACAGAGGCTAAAGGACTCATGTATACCTCATTAGACAAATACACGTGCATGAAGTACATGAAGCCATTTCCAATGCTTTCTTCCTCTTTACAAACTATTTCTGGTTGTCTACCTGAGGACAAAAAGGAAAGATGTGTGGGCTTTAGGTTTATCTTCCTTTAGCCTCTCTCTTTATATATTTCTGAATACGTTTAAACATGCTGCAAAAAAATACATATCTTGCAATTATACAATCATAAATTATCTCAATATCAAAAGGGATCAGTTGTCATTCATAGAGTGACGTTACACAGTCCGGGGGTATAGCTCAGTGGTAGAGCATTCGACTGCAGATCGAGAGGTCACTAGTTCAAATCTGGTTGCCCCCTTCCGACTCTTTTCGTCCCTGCCACAGTTTGCAGCTATGTAAGTGGCCTAATTCAGGTAAATAATCACCAGCCTTTGTCTGTGTTGGCTTTAAAACTATATCTATATCAGCAAATCATTCATAAACTATTTGGGGCGTTTTCTGTCCAGACCAAGCGTACTTTTCATATACTCATCAGGCCAAAAATAAACGACGTTTTCATACTAGTTCTGTAGATCTGTCCCAATATTCACAAGATGTGGACTAAGATCATTCAGGTTACAGGTTCGGTCCGTATGGGCCCTGTGGACCTACTGACCAGCCTTCGGCTGTGTTGGTTTTAAAACGATATCATCATTCAGGATAAAAAAAATCATATATGTAAAAACTGTACAATACTATAAGTCCCCAATGGACATATAGTATCAAAACCATTTACATGACTGAAACCAGCTGGTACCCCGGTTCTAGTGTGCTCTATTTGGGTTCTTGGTGTTACATCGTCCATCTAGTACCACGAGGTATGCACCAGCCATAACTACCCTAATATCAACTGGGAATTGATGCGTTATCCAAATAAACATTAGACACCTTCCACTTCCATTGTACGGTTTAACCATTTAGGGGAAAGATATTGTTTTAATGACTCGCCAGCGCTGCATGCAAGCATCATGCCAACCATAAAGGGTTGAGACACTATCAAAGGCTTGACATGATGCACCAATGCAGCACCAGCGAGTTATGGAGGCATTGGTGCATCATGACGACAAACGTCATATTTTAGTGACATGCTGTCCTTATAGGTTTACCTTCGGCCGACTGGTGGCAGTACGACCTTCCTAACGCTAACTTTGATCAACTCCAGCACCACACCCTCACACCATCCGGGTAGTCTGGTTACGTCAAAGCGGACAAAAGCACGTCACACTGGATGGGAACCCACTGCGCAGGCGCACAAAGCCCACAGGTGCCCCCTGGTGGCGGGGGACAGTGGCGCCACATTCCCACCTGGCGGCGGTGACATCATTGGCCAGAGATTAATTGATAGATAAATGACAAAAGGGGGCACTGGGCGGTTTGACAGACAGTGCGGGTCACCTTTCCCTATATTAATCCATTTCCAGGTTTCCTAGTGCTTCAATATATCGTGCTTTCTAACAGCATGATGCATGAATGCACCAATGGACCCATACTCACCTGGTCTGCATTCAAGCATCATGCTAATCCTACAGGGTTGATATACTACCGGCCTGCCCGTATGAACAGTTACTCACCAAGAATTCATTCATGCATCATGCCGACCAGGGACATAACATTAAAGCACTATGCGGCCCTTAAAGGGTTATAAGACCTTAGTGGTAGGAGCTCAGTAGAACAGAGTGTTGGCCGTCTAGGCCAAAAAAAAGAAGGTGTGTTTCAGGTTACATAGTCTGAAAATCTAGGTAGGGTAGGTCGGATCTTTTTTTTTTGATTTTTTTTTTACTTTGGCCTGAAAAGTAGCCAAAAATTGACTCGCAAATTTTAGTGCCCACTCGCTGACAACAGCATTGGCTGATGGATTATCAAATTGACTAATAGCCCAAAAATTGTTTGAAATATACTTTTTTTTTCAAAAGTGGATAACAATTTCTAGGCCTGGGTCAGCCCTGTTTTGCTAGGTAGGTTCGGGTAACCTGAAACACTTTTTTTGGCCTTACGGACGGGAAGGGTCGTGCCCCCCTTTGTTCTTGACTCCTGGTCGGGAATCTTCCTTTATTTGGTCCCACAAAGGGGGCACACAGAGAGGGTGTCGGGGGGTGTAAAGGGGGTGGGAGGGGTGGGGGCAGGTTTTAGAAACCATTTAAGGGTCGCATAGTGCTTTAATATGCTATGTGTTTTGTCGTTATATTATGTTATGTTATAAAGCATGAATGCATCCCTGGTAAGTAACTCGCCAGTGCTGCATTCACGCATGTATACGACCCTACGGGGTTGATACAGTCCTGAAGGGTGGGCATGAGCTTCTGGCCAAGGCTGCATTCATGCATGATGACGCCAAAGGGCATATCACATTAAAGCCCTATGTTGTCCTTAAATGGCTAGTGTTGTCTGTACTGAAGCTGGTTCCCGACTGTTGCAGCAGCCTGGTGCCATTGTCCGTCACGTCATTGTCAGTGGGGGGTTTGAGGCTACCAGCACAGGGTTCGAGGCTAATGGGGTTGGGTTCGAGACTATTTCCCATCCCACCCTGCGTGTTAATGTTGCTCATCTTTGTTTTCTATTCAAACACGCTCTATTCATGGGGAGTCCTTTTTTTTAATATTCAAGTTCCCTTTCATTAATGTCCCACTTTTACTTGTGTTTTTCTGTGTGTGTTCCTGACCTGAATTAGAATTGAAACAGGCCATTCAGCCTCGGTATGAGCTCCATTTGGCCGTCACAAAGCCTGATCACAAAGCCTGATTAATCAACTTGTGTCCCGGAAGGACGCTCATCCTGTACAATACACCCTACACGTGCAGGGTACACGTGGCCCTGTTGAGCGGTAATAGGGACCTTTAGCAAACCCGATGTCGCTCATAAAACGCAGACTTAGTAGTGCTGGAAGCCAGATAGGCTAAGCGGGAGGCTAAGTCAGGTTTGCTAAAGCCCCTAGTATGCTCAAACCTCCAGTCAGTGGCGTGGGAAAAGAGGGGCAGCCCCCCCCCCCCCTCCCCCAAATCACAGAGGGGGCCCCCAAAAATTTGCCCGGACCGTATTACATGATACGCACGGTTCCCAAAACTTACCTCTCCCACATCAGAGGAGCGCAATGGATTTGTTTTAGGTGATGTTTTAAAGATTTTAGAACATCATCTGAAACAAAGTCTAAATGCCCCCCTCCAGCCCTACCACCCCCTGCTATACGTATTCACAGCTACAACGTCCTACAATGGCCACCTTTCACTCTGACTCCTACCTGGACGCTAATCCGGAGTGCGCACGCGCCGGTTACCGGACATGACGTAAGCCCTTTGTCACCTGGGTGCGCGGGCGGTCAATGCGCATCACTTCCGGCAGCTTGGTTTATGTACATAGTGGGATTCTGCCGCCAGGGGGCGGCACAATAGGCCGGTGTAAAGGCGTCAGGAGTTACTTATCTCGGAATCTGGACATTTAGTTGTCACGGGGTTGTCACGGGGTTGTCACTTGTCAAATACTACCATCTGTTGGGCCTATTAGAGATGAAAAGATCTGATAATAGACAGATAGCCAGGCATATATCGAGGGCTCGCCTTTGTCCATGCCGCCTATACGTCTCTGTCACACTCTGTTTCTACCTCTCCCTATTTTTTTCTATATTTCTTGTACAAATAGTAATACCCTGGTGTGTCCATACGATCCCCCCTCTCTCTCCCTCTCTCTCTCTCTCTCTCTCTCTCTCCCTCTCTCTCTGTCTCTCTCTCTCTCTCTCTCTCTCTCTCTGTCTCTCTCTCTCTCTCTGTCTCTCTCTCTGTCTCTCTCTCTCTCTCTCTCTCTCTCCCTCTCTCTCCCTCTCTCTTTCTCTCTCTCTCTTTCTCTCTCTCTCTCTCTCTCTCTATCTCTCTCTCTCTATCTGTCTCTCTCTCTCTGTCTCTGTCTGTCTATACTCGGTTCAGTGCATACGGGCTTTGTCAACCTGTTTCTCTCTGTGTCTGTCTGTGTCTGTCTGTAATCTGTATGGCTATATATCTGTTTGTTTTTTGTCTCTGTCTGTCTGTTGCTGTCCGTCTCTGTCTGTCTGCATGTCTCACTCAGACTCTCTGTCGATGTATCTGTCAATGTATCTATCTCGCTCTGTCTCTCAATCTGTCGCCCGATCTTTCTTTCAATCTTATACAATTAGGGACCTTAAGCAAACCCGACGTAGCTCATTAAACGCAAACGTAGTAGTGCTAAAGAGATAAACGTCTGTGTTAAATGAGCTTTTACATGATTGCTAAAGGTCCCTAGTATATACGATGTGTCGACTGTAATTGATCATATCAATATCAGTAGGGATCAGGCTGCATTCACAGCACCTGGCAAGCAGTCCGGGGGTATAGCTCAGTGGTAGAGCATTCGACTGCAGATCGAGAGGTCACTAGTTCAAATCTGGTTGCCCCCTGCAGACTATTTTTGTCCACACTTTTGAAAAGATAAACTTCAACTGGTCACAATATGAAACATCTATTTAGACCAAAGCGGGGTTAAAGCCTGGGTTACATTGGTTAAAAACTAAAACAGATTTGACTGTGTTGGTTTTAAAACTACTGTAAATTCCCGC
The DNA here is from genome assembly GCA_947462335.1 of Harmothoe impar. Classification (NCBI taxonomy): domain Eukaryota; kingdom Metazoa; phylum Annelida; class Polychaeta; order Phyllodocida; family Polynoidae; genus Harmothoe; species Harmothoe impar. The sequence goes on along the minus strand of OX381713.1, from coordinate 64,829,022 downwards.
GTATAACCCGCAGCTCGTGCATTACCCGCACCCCCAGCAGTGTTTGGTTCGCGTACAACCCGTGGGTAGTACGCTGGAATTTACGGTATCTTCTGTCTATCTATCTGTCTGTCACTCTTTCTGTCTCCATCTGACTTTTTCTCTGTCTGTCTGTCAGTCTGTTGGTGTTGGTCTGTCTTTTCCTGTCCCTGTCTCTTTCTGTCTCTTTCCTTCTTTGTCTCTGGCAGGGTCTTTCTCTGTCTGCCCTGTGTCTGTGTCTGTCTCTCTGTCCGTCTCTCTGTCTGTTTTTGTCCTTCTCTGTCTTTCTATCTCTGTGGCTGTATTTCTCTCCTGAGCCCTCGCTGTCTCTGTTTGTTTGTTTGTCTCTGTCTATCTCTCTATCTTTCTTGTCTCTTCGTCTCTTTCTTTCTCTTTCTTTCTCTTTCTTTCTCTGTCTTTCTCTGTCTCTTTCTGTCTCTGTCAGTGTCCGTCTGTCTCTGTCTCTGTATCTTTGTTTCTGTGTATATGTTCATCTCTGTGTATGTCTACCTGTGTCTGTTTGTCTGTCTCTGTCTTTCTTTTATCTGTGACTCGGTCTCTGTCTGCCTCTATCTGTCTCCGTCTGTCTCTGTCATGGATAGTAGACGTAAGACTACCAGGTTCGGTCCGTATGGGCCCTGTGGACCTGCTGACCAGCCTTCGGCTGTGTTGGTTTTAAAACTATATCATCTATAGCTCTCTAACTGATGTGGACTTGTTCCCGTGATCACGTTGTTTGCATTGACACCAGCAATCTCGTGAGACCTTGGTTCTGCTCTCGTACTGCAGCTTGTTGCCCGGAAGCTATGGTGAATGTGATACTGTAAACGTATTTTATTTCGCGCTGTACATATTTTCGCGGATTTCGCGGATTTTAAAATCCGCGAAAATATGTACAGAGCGAAAATTTATCCAATATAGCTTTATAACTGTAATGTTTCAATATCAGCGAATTTAAATCCCAGCGAAATTGTATTTTGAAGCAAATCCGCGAAAATTTGTACCAGCGAAAATATGTACGTTTACAGTAGTTGTTACTGCCTAAGTCTCACGATAAACTGCGAGCACAGAACTAACATGGCTGCCCACACGGAGAGACCCGAAATATCGCTATATCGTAATACTGATATTTACCATTGCACATATGATAAGGGGCTGCGTCTACGTTACGTTTTATGAACTATGTTGGGTTTGCTAAAGAATCCTAATTTTGTACTTTAGACCTATGTGTCACATGTAAATTGTAAAGGAGTATATTCATATCTAAAAGCGATCTATCTGCATTTACAGCTATTAGGAAGCAGTCCGGGGGTATAGCTCAGTGGTAGAGCATTCGACTGCAGATCGAGAGGTCACTAGTTCAAATCTGGTTGCCCCCTTCCGACAATTTTTTGTCCCATCTTTTGATAAGATGCCCTTTGATTGGGCAGAATACCGGGGCAGAATACAAAATATCTATTCAGACTAAAGCAGGGGGTTAAAGTAAGGTTTTCATTGGTTAAAGCTAAAACAGATTTGACAGTGTTGGTTTTAAAACTATCTTCTGTGTATCTGTCTGTCATTAGGGACCTTTAGCAAACCTGACGTAGCTCATTTAACCTAGACGTATCCTATGCCTTCAGCACTGCTACGTCTGCGTTTTATGAACTTTTACGTGGTTGCTAAAGGTCCCTAATAGGGACCTTTAGCAACCACGTAAAAGCTCAATAAACGTAGACGTAGCCTATCCCTTTAGCACTACTACGTTTGCCTTTAATGAGCTACGCCGGGTTCGCTAAAGGTCCCTACTATCTGCCTTTGTCTGTGTTTCTCTTTGTAAGTCTGTTGGTCTGTCTGCCTGTCTCTCTTTGAGTTTCTGTCCCTTTATGGAATATTATATCATTATTGCTGTCAATATTGTAATGTTATTACCAGAGCAGTAAGCAGTCTGGGGGTATAGCTCAGTGGTAGAGCATTCGACTGCAGATCGAGAGGTCACTAGTTCAAATCTGGTTGCCCCCTGCTAACTATTTTTGTCCCAGCTTTTGGATATGTGTCGTTTTATTGATTTACAAAACGTGTATAAAATCTGTATGAACGTCAAAGCACCTCCTATTCCGCTGGTTTTTAAAATCATTTCAATATAACTTGAAATATTTGTTTAGGCTTAAGCGGGGGCTACACATGGATTTAGCTTGGGGGAGAACTAGAGAGTGATATTAGGGACCTTTAGCAACCACGTAAAGGTTCATAAAACGCAGACGTAGCAGTGCTGAAAGTATAAGTTATGTCTACGTTTAATTGGCTAGGCCAAAAAAAGAAGAAGGTTTGTTTCAGGTAACATGGGAGGAAAATGTAGGGTCGGTAGGTCGGATTTATTTTAAAACAATTTTTTTTAACATGAATATACTACCCAACTTTTTAGAACCCCCCAAAATTGACCAAAAAGGGTAAAAACATGAAGATTTCTTCAAAATTGCATAAAAAAACCTTGGGTCGGCCCTCTTTTGATATGGTCGGTCGGATGACCTGAAACAAACCTTCTTTTTTTTTTGCCCTACGTTAGGTTTGCTAAAGGTCCCTAATTTGTGATTCAAGTTACCTACCTGTTCAACTATTACATATAGGGAGTGGTCATCACTTGACAACAAACATAAGTTGGGGCGTCAGCATAACATGTTAGCTACAAAGACACAGTACTAAAGGTGCGTATTGTAACACCTCAATTAGGGACCTTTAGCAACCACGTAAAAGCTCATTAAACGCAGACGTATCCTATCCTTTCAGCACTGCTACGTCTGCGTTTACTGAGCTTTTACGTGGGTTGCTAAAGGTCCCTATTGATACGTCTGTGTTGTATAAACTTGTGTTGGGACGTTGTCCCAGGACATGCAATGTGACCAGTTAAACACCAAACCTTGTATATTCTAAAAGTTGAAGCCGATTACATCCCTGGCCGCCATCACCCGAGAGCATCGGTGGTTCAGTGGTAGAATGCTCGCCTGCCACGCGGGCGGCCCGGGTTCGATTCCCGGCCGATGCAATTACTTTTCCATTTTGGAGGTCATACAGTGACCTGACCCCTCAACAATGCTTGTTTACAGGTATTCATTTTAAGAGCTGCTGGATTTCCAGTGGACTAAACACGCCACAACTTCCCTGCAGTATTAAAAAGCTGTTGAATAGTATGAGTAATCTCACACTTTTTATGAGAATATTAAATTGCCATCTCAGACTCATGCTCCTACTTTTCTGACATGATAAAATCCACATTAGATCTAGACTGAAAACAATGGACAATGAATTAAACTCAACTTCACTTTTCATTTATTTACTCAGCAATTTGGTGGCTTTTGCCCCCAGGCATATTGGCAACGCCTTAGACTCTAGTCTCAATATAGGGACTATACCATGCCAACTCATTTCACACTTTTTAGGCAGTATAGTGCTGTCATGTACATGATGCATAAATGCAGCCCTGGTGAGTAACACACCATTGCTGCATTTATGCATGCTACCTACCCTATATGTGAGGCCTAGATATGGGGGTTGTCTGATACCATGATGATACATTAATGGCAATATAGCGCCAGTCAGGTACTTGTCAGCATCACATTGAAGCTTATTCCTGACAAGTCAAAATAAAATGTTGAGTCATGATGCAGTCCTTAGAGGGTTAATGGACACTATAGTAACGACCCACCTGTATCCAAAACATGGTGTAGACCGTCTGCTGCAGGTCTGCTGGACACCAGAACGTTAACCCTTTAAGGGCAACATAGTGTTTTTATCTCTACACTTGGTGCATGAATGCAGCCCTGCATGGCAAGTCTATACCGAGGTGGCAGTGTATTCTCCTCTTCCCCTTTATGACTTTATGTATTTTGTTCTTTTTTTCATTTTCCCTCGTCTTTCTGAGTGTATTCATCTTCACATGTTTGTCTGTGTTGTCCTTCATCTCATTTAAGCGTTAACCATGGACCCTGTTGTCCCAGGTTTGGTCCGTATGGGCCCTGTGGACCTGCTGGCCAGCCTTTGGCTGTGTTGGTTTTAAAACTATATCATCATCATCATCTGGCTCTATCACAACACTAAGTGGTATTCTTCATCTTTTAAACACCATGCAGCCCTTAAAGGTTTAAAGGTCATAAAACCTGCCCCCATGCTACATTACCTCCCGCTGCTAGAGGCGCTGGTGGCGGCTTGCCGCTTGTACCCAGTCTGTATATCAACCCTTTAAGGGCAGCAGAGTGTTTTAATGTGGTATGCCCTTTGTCATCATAGTGCATGAATGCAGCCCGGCGAGTATGCTCACCCGGGCTGCATTCAAGCATCATGCCGACCCTTCAGGAGTGTATCAAACCCAATATAGGGTCGGCATCATGCTTGAATGCAGCCATGGCGAGTTACTCTCGATGCGGGGCTGCATTCATGCATCATGACAACTTTGAGCATGATGCATTAAAGCACCATGCGGCCCGTGACGATGAAGCTGTCACGGTGGATAATGACATTAAACAGTCGTCACCTTGTTAATCGCTGTCTGTCAGCTTGACATCTCTGTCACATTAGTAGTCCGCCTTAACTCTTTTAGGGCAGATGTCGCTAAAAGATGACGTTTGTCGTCATGATGCACCAATGCAACCCCGGCGAGTAACTTGCCGATGCTACATTGGTGCATCATGCCGACCCTATGGGAGTGTCTGAAGCCCGTAGGGTCGTCATGATACATGAATGCAGCACTGGCGAGTTACTCGCCAGGGCTGCATTCATGCATCATGACGACCAAGGGCATGCTGCATTAAGGTATCATGCCGTCCTTAAAGGGTTAACATTAAGACCTCACAGTAGACGGGGCAGTGGGAGGTTATAGCCGGCAGTCTGGCCCCGAATTGGGTTCAAAATGAGGGCAGATTCTGATTTTATTCAAATTTAAATCTGTGATTGTGAGAGGGCTGCATATATTAGACGATAATGGTAATGGGGGGGGGGGGCGGAGTAGCGGGGGGGGGGGGCAGTGAATAGGTCTGGGGCTGACACAGTGGGCGCCAATAATGGCCATTTAACCCTTTAAAGTCAGCAGAGTGCTTTAATGCACTATCTGCCCTCTTTAAATCATGGCGCACGATCCTGGGGCAGCCCAGTCTCGGGCCCAGACTGTACCTGGAGAGGTCGAGTAATGTGGTGAGTAATGTAACGTCGCCAGGGCTGCATTCATGCATCATGCCAAACCTATACTGCACAGGTTCGGTCCGTATGAGCCCTGTGGACCTACTGGCCAGCCTTCGGCTGTGTTGGGTTTAAAACTATATCTATACTGCATGGCTTGAAACACTTGTGAAGGTTTGGCATGATGCAGCAATGCACAGGGGCGTGGCAAGCAGTTTCAAATTAGGGGGGGTATTTTGACCCTTTTTGACCCCTTTTTATTTGACTTTTTTGCTTTGACCTTGGTTGGTTGGTCAAAAGTGGGGGGGGGGGGGGGGGGGGGTCATATATTGCACCCGGTCATAGACTTTCAACTTGGCCCAATTTCGTGAGACACAGCCATAAGGCTTTATTGAAAAGGATACATTGACAATAAATGAAACAGCACGCCGTCCTCAAAGGGTTGAATGCATGATGAGGCGGGAAAGGCGTCTTGTCCAGGATCCAGTCATGAGGAAATTATAGGTCTCCATGGCAACCCACAGGAAACATAAGGAGAATGGTATAGGGGTGAGCAGGGTGGGCTGGTCAGACACTGGGAGGCGGATTTGCTTTGAAGTCGAGATCCGCTGTGCATTATGGGAGCTGGGTACAGCCTCGTTCTGGCCTGTGTCCCCTCAGCCAATCACCATTAAGCTGGGGCTGTCACGTGACAAAAGGTCATCCGGGTCGTTATGGCCAGGTGAGGTGTCAGAATGGGTATGGACACCATAGGGGATGGGGTGTGGGAGGTGTGTGTAGGGTGAGGGGGGGGGGGGGGAGGGGGCTGACTACTGTCCCCATACACTTTATACTCAACCTCAGTACACTTTTATTCTCAAACACAGACAGGTCCAGGGGCGGACCCAGCAGGGAAGGGGAGGGGGGCTGGTTCTGGGGTCTCCCCTCCCCCCTTTGGAAAGAAATTTCCATGATTACTTTTCAAATTCCTGTGTCTGCCCCTGAGCTCTATATACTAGTATCATGACGAAATCAGAGAAACCCCTTGCAAAGAAATGGTATCTATTATTAAGCCGATGCACCGTCCATCAAGCTCTGTCGGCCGAGTTGGTGGCTGATTATGGAGCTCCGACCTGACTAATTTTGACCAAATTCAGAGCTCTAATCGGCCACCTAGTCGGCCGACAGAGCTTGGTGGACGGTGAGCTTTAGAGAAGGAACTCACTAATGTGGTCACCTCACTAATGTGGTCACTTTACCAAAGTCCCAAGGGTGACCACACTATAGGGATACTATAGGGAGTTGACCGTATTACCCTTCTAGGACGGACAAAGGGTGGGTTAAGTCCCTCATTATGACACAAGCTCTGGTGTAATGCCCTAGAAGAGTGGTCATTTCTTAACAACGGGGGGGGGGGGGGTGGATTTGGGGGAGGGGGGCGGACCAACTTTTTTTTGTGTGTGAAAAAGCCAGTTCATTACTATATGCCAAAGTTGTCGGCCGCAATTAATTTCAACCTGCCTTGGGGGGACCGAAAGATTTTAAACCCCTCCCACAGGGGGGAATGAAAACTTTCAACCCATTGGCACCCGATGATATAGTTTTAAAACCAACACAGCCGAAGGCTGTTCAGCAGGTCCACCAGCCTCAAACACTCCAGTTTCGGTCTGGACAAATTTATATCTAAATAAAATGATCCGGAATCCTGGATCATTTTTCAATGAGGTGTGTGGGTTCGAATCCCACCTTGGCACAATTGGTAGTGCATTGGAAAAATTATTTATCTAAGCCATTTGAGGCATAAATCCCCCGTTATTGACATAGTTATATTACCTACTAGATATATGACTAGGCCCATTATTTCAATTTAGGTGCATTATAAAGATATCAATTGTAATATCAATTGAGCAAGATTGGGGTTCGAACCCATGTCCTCCTGAGTGCTGATACACAGTAGCATAGGATATAAGGGCCAGTGTAGGTATACGGGACTAGCGTATTAGGCTATGGGGGCCGCCATCTTGGCGCATTGTGGTTAGGCCCCCGACTCCAGAGCAGTGCATCATGGGAGAATTTCTTATCAGCACCTTTGTTCTAGGTGTGAGGAGAGGGGATTAGCCTGATAAGGAGATGGGGTTTAGCCCCCGACTACCTAAGGTACCAGGATAGTCCCGTATAAGTCTCTAAGTAAACCGTCTCTAAGTAAACCCCCAGACTGCCCAGGTTCGGTCCGTATGGGCCCTGTGGACCTGCTGACCAGCCTTCGGCTGTGTTGGTTTTAAAACTATATCATCATATCACCCCAGACTGTACCAGGTTCAGTCCGTATGGGCCCTGTGGACCTGCTGACCAGCCTTTGGCTGTGTTGGTTTTAAAACTATATCATCATATCACCCCAGACTGTACCAGGTTCGGTCCGTATGGGCCCTGTGGACCTGCTGACCAGCCTTCGGCTGTGTTGGTTTTAAAACTATAT
>OX381713.1:64797830-64821201 GCA_947462335.1 Harmothoe impar | reverse complement strand
GGCCTACATGTTATATATATTTAACATATGGTGATAGTGAGGCGGTCTAATTGAATCTCAACCTTAATATTAATAGAATAAACAGATGGATATCGTTTTTAAACCGATACAGCCAAAGGCTAGGGCCCCAGACGGGGGATAACAGGCCCGGTCCCTGTGGACCTGCTGACCAGTCTTCGGCTGTGTTGGTTTTAAAACTATATCATCATATCATATCGGGGCAGGTTCGGTCCGTATGGGCCCTGTGGACCTGCTGACCAGCCTTCGGCTGTGTTGGTCTTAAAACTATATCATCATCATTCATATCATCATATCGGGGGGGTAGCTGTGTCACTTGTCGATTTTAAGAAAAGGGTCTTGTCCCTGGGTCTTGTCCTTGTCACTACCCTTCATGATTTGTCACTAGGCCTCATGTCGCTTGTCGATTTTAAGGAATGCCCATGTCATTAGACAGTCGTTTCTAAGGAATAGGTCTTGTCCCTTGTCACTAGGATGGGTGTAGACCCCCGGGTGTAGACCCCTAAAATCGACAGGGCGACATACCTGTTTTTTTAAATCAACAGGTGACATGGGGCTTAGGCCAAATAAAAAAAAGTTGGTTTCCGGCAACATGGTTTTTAATTTTCTTTTTCTAATTTTCTTATTTTAGGCCTATCTTTAGCGTTTTTCCTCTAAAATCCTTAAAAATTATCCGATTAACAAACCGTAAAAACTGGTATGTATGGAGAAATTTGAAAAAGAGAAAAAAAGAGGGGGACCCGGCCCTGTTTTGCTAGACCCGGTCGGGTTTCCGGAAACGGACCTTTTTTTTTTTGGCCTTAGTGACAAACGACATGAAAAAAGATAGTGACAAGGGACATGAGCATTTCTTAAAATCGACAGGGGACATATATCACTGTAAAAAAAGTGTTTAGAATTAAAACACTTATTGTGGCCGTTATTTTAAACACTTGTAAAAAGTGTTTAGATTCTAAACACTTTTTATCTAAACACTTCAATAAGTGTTTAGGTTTTAAACACTTATTTGCAAAGTGTTTAGGTTCTAAACACTTATCTAAACACTTATTAAAAAGTGTTTAGATAAAAAGTGTTTATAACAAAAGTGTTTAGATAAGTGTTTAAAATCTAAACACTTAGTCAAAAGTGTTAAGGTTTTAAACACTTAGTCAAAAGTGTTTAGGTTTTAAACACTTATTAGCTAAACACTTTCAATAAGCGTTTAGGTGTTTAGATTCATAGAAAAGTGTTTAGATTTTTAGAAAAGTGTTTAGATTCTAAACACTTATCTAAACACCTTTTAGAATCTAAACACTTATCTAAACACTTTTGTTCTAAACACTTTTAATCTAAACACTTGTAAGTGTTTAGGTTAAAAGTGTTTAAATGCTAAACACTTTTCAAAATGGTGTTTAGATAAGTGTTTAAAACCTAAACACTTTGCAAATAAGTGTTTAAAACCTAAACACTTATTGAAGTGTTTAGCTGAAAAGTGTTTAGAAGCTAAAAGTGTTTTAAATAACGGCCACAATAAGTGTTTAAATTCTAAACACTTATTTTACAGTGTAGGCATTTCTTAAAATCGACAGGAGGAATAGAAAGATAGTGACAAGGGACATGGGCATTTCTTAAAATCGACAGGCGACATGGGGACATGGGGACCCCCCATCTAGACCCCCACTAGGCACATGTCGATTTGTCGATTTTACCAGTCTGGGGCTCTAAAGGCTGGTCAGCAGGTTCCCGAGCAGGTTCACAGCACCCATACGGACATCCTAAAACATCCAAAATATTCAAAATATCCAAACACCTGTAGCATGCATGGAAACCAGCGGGGCCAGATAGATAAAACCAGGAACCGGAAGCTAACTGCCCCCTAATAGATTCCACCCACACCCTCCGTCCCCGCCGCTAGGGGCATCCACACCAGGCCAGCTAACCCTTTATAAGGGCAGAGTGTCTTAATGTTGTCTGCCCTTGGTCGGATGATCAATGCATGCAGCCCTGGAGAGTCACTCGCCAGGGCTAAATTCAAAAAAAAAAAAAGTCAGCCCCTTTTAAGCAAAAAAGCCTGCGGGGTACTATACTATACGTAGTTCAAAGGGAGGGGGCGAAAATTTTCGGCGAGGGGGGGCATGAAACGTTGTACGCGCTCTCGAGGGGGGGGGGGGGCGTAAAAAAGTGTCCATATTTATGGATACAGATTATACTAGGGCCTAATGAAAAGGTCTGTGTCTGTCGATTTTTAAAGGACCGTGTCGTGCATGTAGATTTTTACCCATGTAGAGGCCCCGGGGTAGAGGCACACATAAAAAGCACTATGAAGATGATATAGTTTTAAAACCAACACAGCCCAAGGCTGCTCAGCAGGTCCACAGGGCCCATACGGACCGAACCTGGTAAAGCACTATGCGGTCCTTAAAGGGTTAAGGTCACCAGTAGCACTAGTAGTCCAGTCACGTGGTCCAGAGTATAACCTTCAATTACAATTAACTCTCCCAGTCTCCACCAGGGGGCTGAATCGATGCAATTTATTCTCAAAACGAGGCTGACACCGCTGGTGGGAATTTCGCTGGTCCCCGTAGTACACAGGCCCCCTCCGTGGCATACCTAACGATGACCAGGCCAAATGAAAAAAAAAAGTTTTGTTTCCGGTCACCTGACCGGGTCTAGCAAAACAGTGCCGAGTCCCCCTATTCTTTTGGATTTTTAGAAAATGTTGCTATTTTCCAGTTTTTCCAGTTTGTACAACGAACAATTATTATGGATTTTGCAGGGAAAACTCTAAAAACTGGCCTTAAAAAGGTGTAGGCCCTAAAGCAAAAAGAAAAATTAAGAAAAGAAAAACCGGACCGGCCGGGTCTGCTTTGTCAGACCATGTTACCGGAAACTAACCTTTATTTTATTTTGGCCCCAGCAGAGGTCCGGTGCATAATAATTCACCCAGTGTTTATATTGGCAGGGCCCTAAGGGTATTTATTCCAGAGGAAACCCCTCTATTGGAAATACTGCATGTGTCCATTGTCTTGGGGTGCAGAGGGTTCCTGAGGTCACAAAGTCAACACTTTGAAGGGATCCCTTCATCCACAGAAAGGGCTGCCGATGTCTAGGGACTTTCATATGAGATGGGCAGCTGGAGATGCAATATTACATAATACCATATGTCTGTCACCCCTCCTGGTGTGAGGGGCTCCTTTAGCTCTGATGAGGTTGTGAATAAAACAAATTGAAATTGAAATTGAAATTGCTAGAGGGCTGCCCAAAACACTAGATAAGAATCTCCCAACTTCCATCACACTGTATTCTATATCAGATGTGTTATCATCACATACTTTGATTCTAAAACAAATTGATCTGATATAGAATACTCTTATCTAGTGTTGTGGGCAGCCCTCCAGACCCTCACACCAGGAGGGGAGCTTACCCCTCCTCTGAATGTCCCTAAACCTTGACAGCCCATTCTGTGCATGAAGGGATCCCAGCCTCGAACACTCCAGGTCGGCTACTCAGCCTACTGGGCCTGGGCGAATTTATATCTAAAGAAAATGATCCGGAATCCTGGATCATTAGGGACCTTTAGCAAACCCGACGTAGCTCATTTAACCCAGACGTATCCTATGCCTTCAGCACTGCTACGTCTGCGTTTAATGAGCTTTTACGTGGGTTGCTAAAGGTCCCTACTTTCCAGTGTTTTCAGTGTTGTTTTCTTGTTTGTTTACATCTCTTTCTGGATGAATTCCCCAGTAAACCAGCTAGCCCGGTTAGCTCAGTCGGTAGAGCACGGGACTCTTAATCCCGGGGTCGTGGGTTCGAGCCCCACATTGGGCGATGTATTTTTCGTCCTTCACTTCCCATGTAATATAATAGGCCTACATGTGCTGCATTGATTTTAAGAAATCCTTCCGTCCATTGTCGATTTTAAGAAGGCTCATGACGATTTTATCGATTTTACCTGTCTTCCTTGTCGGAATCTGACGGTTGGCTGACCTCAAACCAATCCTTCTAGCAAAATAGGCCTATGTAAAAACAGTCGGAAGGGGGCAACCAGATTTGAACTAGTGACCTCTCGATCTGCAGTCGAATGCTCTACCACTGAGCTATACCCCCGGACTGCTTGCCGCACTGATAATAACATTGGAATATTGACAGCAATAACAGTTCGCGCCGCGTCGTCACACGGAGCAGACGTGCACGGAGACACCGCACTGTAAGTCAGGTTTTGTCTTTGTTTTCAGCTGTTTCTACACCATTCCCCGGCACCTGAGGTATCTGAGGGCATTTCAGTGCCTTGTAGGGCAGTTCCCAGTCACTTTCCATCAACTTTTCAAACATATTCTGAATGGAATAAGGGAATCGCCGATCGTGAGAAAGCTGCCTCTTCTGTCGCTGATCACGGCCCGTCCCGGTGTGGACGTACAACACGTGGCCCAACACCTCTAGTTGTGTCAACACGATTTGTACGGTTCTGGCCCATGTACTTTCATGGAATAGTCACTGTTGGCATCCCTACATGTTTATATCAACAGTAATAGGTTTCCAACCCATGCTTTCATTCATATTTTGTCTTCAAGAGGACGAGGAAGTCAGGCTTACTGAAGTAGGTTGGATGTTGGTTACTGTGTCCCTCCCCCAGCCACTGCCGTTCCCTGCCTCCCAACGGTCCCCGGCATCTCCTGCTCTGGTCCCGTGGGAAGGCGTTGTACGATAAAGGCCTGCATTTGTCGTCTGTTTATTGGGACATATTGTTTTTCACTTTTCAAATACTGGAGGAGGGAGCTGTGCAGGTTTGAGGTTGGAGTTCTGGGCAGTTAAGCAGAATACTCTTGCTTGGATACTGGCACCCCCGTCCGTGTCTGTCTTTGGGTGGAAATCAAGAGGTACGGCACCTCCCCTCCCCCCCCCCCCCCCCCCCCCCCTGCGGCCTGTGGTGTCTGCAGGCCTCCTCGCGCCGCCACCGCTGCCGCTGGGGGCTGCACCCAGCGCTGGCTGCTCTGGTCTCCTGCCCGCCTGTGTACACTCTCTAAGCCTGTCTGAGGGTAAGGGGGTGTGTGTTGTTTACTATCACTCTAATCATCTCTGATTCTCTCAGTCCTGTGGAGCAAGGTTTACTCATCCTACTGGTCTGGTTTATCCACCTAACTCATTCAAAATTCATTCATCATTGGGCAGTTATAGGAGGGAAGGCTGTGGTTGTTGTGGGACAGTGTGGGCCTACTGCAGCCACCTCTACACACCCCTGTCTGCACCTCCCCCTGCTGCTGCTGCTGGCTGCACCCAGCGCTGACTGCCACTGTCTCCTGCCTGCCTGCTGCCTCACTGGGGGTCATAGTGCACACACCCCAATACATACACACAGGGGTTCTCTCATTGACTCTGTCTGCTCCTGTTGAGTAGGCCTAATGCAGAGGAGTGTCAGGCATTGAGTAACACTGTGGTGGTAATTAGATCTATATACCTAGATCCACATCACTGGGATTGTATTTGTTGGTCTCTATTGTATTTAAACAGGGCTGCAGTCTCCTTCCAGTGTCTCTTGGCAGCCTGTGGTCCGTGAGGGTCCGTGAGGGGATGTCTGGCTTTGTCTCTAATTGTATGTTGTCTTTTAAAGGATTATATTGTGTTCTCTGTGTTGGGATTCATTGGAGCAGCTTTAACATTAGTTTGTCAGTATCTGATGAAGGCTGTTTTGCCAGGTCTATATTCTACTCGCCCTGACAACCTATGCCTCCTTTGTCAACACCTAGCCACATACACTAGGTGATTACCAGTGCCTGCTGCTTTTGTGTCATGCAGAGTATTGGCAGGGGGTTTGAGCCACTATTTCAAATGATGTTAACTAATTTGATGTATTGACCTCTTCCCCCCCCCCCCCCCCCCCACTGAATAAAATTGATGTATTGAACCCCTCTTCATTATAGCTCCTAACCTGTGCAAAAGTGTGAAAGTTATGGGTCCTGTTGACAATTTCTGAGGGGGATATGATATACACCTATGCCGAATATAGGACTGTATAGGACTGTATAGGCCTTGGTATATTAATATCTGTTGTTCTTCTACGACGATTGACTGTAACGGTTCTCATCATCCATCATGTCGGACAGTCCCAAGTACATACACCCAAATCATAGAAGCATGGGCTCCAGGCCTACTCTTAACTCTACTGTTGGCAGGAAGACACCTCCTCTCACTAGAGGTAGACACAATCGGAATACTGGGGACACAGCTCAGTCTAGTTCTGGCATTGTGTCTGGTGGTGCTTCTCCAACCCTATCTAACTCCCACCCAAGCTCGCCAGATTCATGTTACTCGTTGGATGCAGTTAACATTAGCGACTCCCCGGTCCCGACAAGTCAGGCCCGAGAGCGTCGTAAGGCTGTGGTTCCTATACTGTACGATGCACATCCCCGCACTACCGACAGTGGTGGGAAACCCATTAGTCTGGCACTAGATATGGTTCCAGCCTTTGTGGCTTCCCCCCTCACAAACGCCTCTCAGGTAACATCCTCGGGATCTGTCCTCTCAGTACCTAATACCACAGCTGAGCTACCAAAGGTACGGGCTCTGGCTGGCAATGAGGGTGGAAAGCATACCCAAACTGACTCAGTACTTCATAATAGTGTAGCCGGAGAGGTTGGCTCCCCCAATGCCACATTCTCTAAGGAGAATCACAGTGAATATTCATCTCTCCGGCCTGACATTAATGCTGCCTCTGCACTAACCAATCACTTGGTGGTTCTGCCTTCTCCAATTTGTATTGAGGATGATTCCATTGTCTCCACTTTGGTGGTTAAACTTTCTCCTCATACTGAGGCACGCGGACAGTTGGATGGAGTTGGGGAAGCTCACAGCCATGACTCTGCCCAATCTCAGTCTCGGGTTATGGAGGCTTCTAGGAGGGCATCCCCAGGGAAGACTTCTAACTCTGCAATCATTACTAATGTCACCCCAACCTCTAAGGCGGGAGCAGGTGCTGTTCAAAGTAAGACAGTATCTCTCCCTGCATCGTCTGTTCATGCTACCTCATTGGATACTTTGCCCTCACTCTCAGCTGTAGACCTTTCTGGTGGCATATTGGGCGACATTCATCCTTCGCCTCCGTCTGTCCAGGGTACCTCTGGATCTGTGGGGATGGTCCTAGACAAGGGTAACAAGGAAAATCAGAGTGGTGGGATTAGTGATGGGTTTGACACAGCTGGTTCTCAAGCTAAGAACAACGGGAGCCTGACCCACACCCTGGACCACACCGACTGCCCTTCTTGGGGGGAGAACAAGAAGGGTTTTGATTTAGCCACCCTTAGAGAACAGCTGGAGTGTGACTGTCAATATTTCTATTCTCAGATTGAGGGTCTTGGGTACTTCTTGGTCCAATATTCTAGTGATTCCATCAAGTGCCTTAGTAAGGTGCTTATGCTCCTCAGATCAAAAGCAGCTTTGGCAACTATGTCTGCTTACTTCGTCCTCTCCGGCTTGAAGGTGGACGACCCAGCCTTTCTGGCAGGTTTTGAGGACGCTCTTGGAAGGCTGGTCACGTTGGCAGTGATAGTTGAACGTATTCATCCCCAGTTCTCCTCGTCCAACCTTCGTCAGGCCCAAGACATTACCCGACAGGCCAGGGATGAGGCAATGAAGATATACAACTGGGTTCTGGAAGTCTTTGATAAATTTGGTTATGATGACCCCAGGACCACTCCACCTAAGGGGGGAGTCCAGTTGACTACTGAGATTTTCTTGACTGCCAGAGTTGGGGAAGGCTCATCTCTGCCAATGTCCCCCTGCACTCCTCCTGGCAGTGACGCCGGTGCTGAATCTTCCCGCACTGATCTCTTGGCAGTGGTAGGTAAGCGGGATGCGGCCACGGAGGTAACTAAGTCTTGTGTCAGAGAGCAGGGTGGGGGTATTGCGGCAGGGCCATCCAAGCAGTATGTTTCTGTCAAAGTTGGTCACACACCTGATGAGTTATTCGCATTCTATTACTCTAAACACTTTCCGCATGAGCCTCTCAAAGGTCTGGAGGAGATTGACCTCCGTGAAGAGGGAATCAAGTATAGGGTCATAGAGTTTGGCGCCATTCACCTCCTTGCCGTCCAACCGGGCTCTTTCCTCGACCAGGACCTACATGCTCACAAGGGGGAGTTTGTGGAGTTGACCCTTGAAGAAGAGGCACTTAAATCAGCAATGGAGGCCCATCGGAAAAAGGGCAAGGCCAGGAATACGGCTGGGTCATTTGTTTATGTGACAGCGCCATCCTACCCCAATGACCCCATCAAGGCCCTTCTTGAGTTGAAGATGGCAGTACCCAAGAATCCAGTACTTCTTCGCAATGACACATGGGGCACCTTCCTCCGGCTTCCAGAGAATTGTGACCTCCATAAAGCTGTAGAGTCACTCCGAGGGGGGGATTTTGCCACGGTCCCCCTGGAGGACGACGAAGTTGAAGCACTGGAGCCAGCCACTAGACCGTTAGAGGAACTGCCTAAGACACACGCATTTTATTACTCCCCATCTTCTCTTGATGATCCAGTTCAAGCAGTCCGGAAGCTCGCGGGCAAGCTTCCAAAGCAGGTCACTCTTGCAGAGCGGGAAGGCGACAGTACGCTTGTCAGACTGGATTTGAAGTCGAGGCTCTCCAAGACAGTGTCTACAGACAAGGGTAATGATCTCGTTGAGGTAGTACTTACTAGGGAGGAAATCCAGAGGCTGCGATTCCGCAGGGTGAGGGTGAAGGATTGTTGCGACTCCTCTGAGCAGCCTGCTCAGAAGAGGCAGGAAGATGTAAAGGGTAAGGAGGATGGGGGGAGTTCCACTACAGCCCCCCTGGAAGAGGGTGAAGTGGAAGAGCTCGAGCCAGTCACCAGACCAGTGGTGGAACTGCCTAAAACACATGCTTTCTATTACTCCCTCTCTTCTCCAGATGATCCTGTAAAAGCGGTTAGGGAGCTTACTCTTAAGCTCCCAAAGCAGATCACTGTTGCAGACCGGGATGGGGGTAGTACGCTTGCCAGACTGGATTTAAGGTCACACCTCTACAAAGTGGTCTCTGCAGACAAGAGTGGTGATCTTGTTGAGGTGGTTCTTACTGGGGAAGAGGTTAAGGTCCTGCACCTTCGTAGAGTGAGCCTGAGGAGATCAGGTGACTCTGCTAAGAGAAAAGACATGAGAAGGAGAAGGAATGGGGGAGGTTTTCCACCCTTGCCCACTCTAGGTCCCCTTCTACCAGGGGTGGGTGCCCCACGATACAAGCCGGTTCCTCACCCCTATCGGTTCTACTCATATCTCCTGTGGAACTGCCCGGTGGATATTATTAGGGATAAGGACATCTTGTTCAACTTGTACAAAGGTATCACTTCAATCAATGCCTCAGTGTATTCTCCTATTGGGTCCACCGCTGTCCGGGTCCTGTCTAAGACGCCCCTCAAGAGTCCTCTTGTGACCCCTTTGGGGGACCTCCGGCTTGAGCAGGCTCCAATCCGCCCTGCCCGGTGTCACAAGTGCTCAGTATTGGGGCACCTAGGGCTCCATTGTAATCTGCCTACGTCCTGTCCCAAATGTAGAGGCCCTCACGAGTTAGAAAAGTGTGACAAACATGACATCACCCCTAAGTGTGTTAACTGCCATGGGGAACACATCTCAGTGGCTGGTGCCTGTCCAGAGTTCCTCCGACACTTGTCTGTCCTTAACCCAACATTGCCGCTTCCGCTCACGGACTTCCTTGGTGTCTTGGGTCATAAGCCGAAGGACTATGTGGGGGTGGAGAATTCAAACAGGCCTGTCATGGTTGCCTCTTGTGGGCCAACTGGGGATGCTAAGGTTCCTCCTTCTAATGCTCCACTGCAGGCTCCTCGGCCTGTCCGTAGGGAATGCTCCCGGGCTGTGGACAGATCCAGATCACGCTCCAGATCTCGCTCAAGGATGGGACGAGTCTGTGCTCCTGTAAGCCAGACCTCACATAACCAGGTGGCTGCTGGATCTCACTTTAACCCCCCGGCCCCGGCCCTGGTTGGGACCCACAATCATGTTGGTCGCATGTTGGTCAATGAGTCTACTCCAGACTGCAGACCGATGGCCTACACCATCGCTGGTGGAAAAGTTGTTGGATTTGGCAGCAAGCCAGTGCCGCCTGCACCAGTGCCTCACCTCCAAACCGCTTCACCTGCCTTCTCTTTTGCAACCACTAAGGTGACGTCTTCATCTGTTGCCGCTGCTGGCGCTCCTTCAGTGTGGTCGGCGGGTCCTCCGGGAGGGATCCCAGCATCTGCTGGGTTTTCTCGGCCTGACCCCCCTGCCCCCACTTCGCCTCTTTTGAAAGGGGTGGCCTCCAGCCAATCCGGACTCACTCCTATTTCAGCTCCAACACCTTCGATATCAGCACAACCTCCTCTTTCGCTGGGGATTGATCCTGGCCTGAGTGCTTCTGTCCCTCAGGCTCAGCATTCTGCTCCAACTGCGGGAGTAGTGGATCCGAAACTTATGGCAGCCTTTATGACGGCTATGCTCAAGGCCATGAACAGTTTTTCAGGTGCTGGGCCTCACTCTGTACAGGCAGTTGTCTGAACTACTCATAACTTGTGTCAAATTTTTACCCTTAGCAACCAACATGAACGTACAAGATCATAAGAATGTCAAAATACTGTCCTGGAATTGTGCTACCATGAACAATAACTGGAGTAGGCTTCGCAAATTTGTGGAGGAAAAGAATATTGATGTTATCTGCTTGCAGGAGACCAGGCAGCGGAGGGATTTTGCTTTCTCTGGTTTCCAGGTCTTCTGCAAGCCATTCGCGGGAGCAGCCAAACTGGGCTTAGCCATTCTGGTTAGGAGACACATTCTCTCACACCAGGTCTCGGGTTGGAACCCTAGGGTGGAGACAGAGGCCATTACGATTGCCATGCAGCTCAAAGATATCACTGTCCATGTGACCAATGTTTATCATGTCTGCAATGCCAATCCTGCCAAACCCCCCAGCCTTTCTGGTATCTTGCGCAAACAGCCTGACCAGCATGTGATTGTCGGGGATTTCAACCTGAAACACTCGGCCTGGGGCTTCAATAATGATGATACCCCTGCAGGCAGGAGGTTTCTCAATGCCATGGAGGCTACCAACAATTTGATTTTACTCAATAATGGGGAGCCTACCCACTCTAGGGGTGGCTCTATTGACCTGGGGATGGTCACAGCAGACCTATCTACCTCAGCATCCTGGAAAGTGGACATGACTCTAATGTCTGACCATTTTGCCACAGTTCTGTCCCTAGGTGTGGAGAAGATATCTGTCCCTGTGGACTCAGGAAGGTTCAACACTCGCAAGACCAACTGGACGCGCTTCAACTCCAAGCTCTCGGCTCTTCTGGCTGGTGACCCAGCCCCCTCTTACGAGAAGCTACAGGAGTCCATGCTAGCTGCGTTGACCTACTCCACGCCCCCGTTGAAACCAATGGTCCGGTCACGGAGGTGGTGGTTTAACACCCCTGTGTGTAAGTCGGTTTCTAAACTGGTCAATAGGGCAGAAAAGGCCTTCCGGAGGAATAGGACGGATAGCAACCTGAAAAGACTTCGGCTCAACCAAAAGATTGCTCGGCGGGTGTACCGCAGAGAGCGGGCCTTGGCCTGGCATAGGTGGGTTGAGGAAATGAATGACCGAACCAGCCTGGCGGAGATGTGGAGGAAAACCAGGATCCTCCGGGGTGAGCTGCCCAGACAGCCCCTCCATCCAGATCCTGCAGGAGAGGCCGGTCGGCTGGCGACTGAATTCGCCCAGAGGACAAGCCAGGACAACCTTCCTCTAGCACATGTCCTTAAACTTGATGAAGAGATGGACTCTCGTCAATCCACCATAGACCATGCCATTGCCACTCCCAGTGGAGCAGGCCTTGATGGCCCCATCACAGTAGGAGAGGTCAGGTACCAGATTCACAAGACTCCGAACAAGGCTCCAGGGTCTGACCGAATCCCTGTGGATGTCCTTAAGAACCTGGATGATACCAACCTTGCTTGTCTCACGGGGGTTCTGAATGGCATATACCAGACCTCCACTCTGCCAGAGGAATGGAAGAAGGGGCAGGTAGTTCCTATTCCAAAGCCTGGCCAGCCAGGTGCCAAGCGCCCCATTACCCTCCTCCAGACCACTTCCAAGTTACTGGAGAGGGTTGTTGGGGAGCGACTTCTGTACTCAGCTGAGTCACCAGAGCTGGACTCCTCGGTTCCTCCCAACTCGGAACAGTTTGGGTTTCGGAGGTTTCGGTCTGCACAGCATTGCTACTCCACAAAGCTTGATCTCATTCACCAGGCCCGGGATAGAGGAGCCACCGCGGTGGTTGTCTACCTGGACCTGGAGAAGGCTTTTGAGCTGGTCGATCATGTGGTTCTGTTGAGCTGCATGGCAAAGAGGGGGGTCCGGGGGAAGGTTCTTGCATATGTGCAGGACTATTTGCTAGACAGATCCATTCGAGTGGGGTTCCAAGGGCATACCTCACCTTATGAGTCTTTAGGTGGTGGCGTACCTCAGGGAGGGGTACTTTCGCCTACCATATTTAATATGGTTATAGACGAGTTACACTCTGTCACACTGGAGCGCGCCACTCTTATCTCTTATGCCGATGACCTAGCACTAGTGGTTGCCTCCAGGGACGATGTGGTCTCCTGGGCCCAAGTCGCATTAGATATCATCTTCAAGAAGTGCCAGTCCTTAGGCATCAAGCTGGCACCAACCAAGACCTCTGCCATGGCCTACTTCTCCAGAAAACCTACTGACCTGCTCAGGCTCGGCACTCACAGCATTGAATGGTCCTCTGCCTGGAAGTACCTGGGAGTCTGGTTCGACACCTACCTTACCTTCCAGAAGGAGGTGGAGTACCTTGTCTCTAGGATGCAGGCCCGTCTAAATGTCATGCGATCCATTACAGGGTTCCGATGGGGGGCAAACCGTAGCAATCTCCAGCTATTCTATGTCCAGGCTGTTCGGTCCCTGCTGGACTACGCTGCTCCGGCACTCTTTGTGACCTTTCCCAACACGTTCTCCACCAGATCTCAGAGGAGGAGACATAGGGTACTGTTGGCCAGGCTGGACAAGGTCCAGAACTCAGCTATCCGGATCATACTTGGTGCTGTCACCAGAGCCAAAACTGTTGTGCTGCAGAGGGAGGTAGGCCTGCCCACCGCGGTGGATCGGATCTCACATGTTGGCCGCTCCTTCTTGGTGGCCATGGCATCCAGGGTTGACTCTAGACTTGGCCTTGCCCTGGAGGAGAAGTTCCACTCCTTCAAGGACACGTCGTTAGGGAATCGTGTTGAACAAAAGCTCTCAAGGGCATATGCTGTCTTAGTGTCAGACACCCATGCGCTTGGGTGTAGTCTTCATGATAGGCCAGTCGGTACCCTCCCACACCCCACAAGGGTCATCCCAGTTGTCACTAAGGTCAATCACGACTATAAGAAATCTGAGATCTCTCCCCTTGTTCTCCGGACAATGGCTGCAGAGCAAATAGCCTACATAACGGAAGAGTTCCCTCAAGCGGCTCATCTGTACACAGATGGGAGTGTGCTGCCTGAGACGGGGCACTCTGGCAGTGCGGTTGTTTACCCGGAGAAAAACCAAGAAGCGCTGGCTCGTCTTTCCGACCACTCCACCACTCTGGTGGTGGAATTGTATGCCATCTTCATCGCCCTGGGTAATGTACCTGGCTTAGATGTGATCATACACACAGACTCTCTCAACGCTGTTCTGGCTGTCGCTGACCACCGCACCCCCCACTTTTTGGCTCGGGTCATTCAGGAAGAGGTGGTTTCACGGCACACAGCAGGGTTTAAGACCATTCTACACTGGGTCCCCTCCCATGTGGGGATACCCGGGAATGTCTTGGCTGATGAGGCAGCACGCCGGGCGGCTCTTAGTGATGAAGGAATATTCCATCACGCCCCTCCTTCCAGGGGCCAGGCGCAAGCTGTTCTGTTGAAAACCCACTTAGCGGAGATGGAGGCCACTAACAAAGAGATTGATGCGTTAGACCGCCTGCGCGTCCCGGTTTCCCAGTCCAGGGAATGGCACCTGAAGGTGCAAGCAGCTCTGGATCCGGTCCCGATGACGCTTAGACGGGTAGCCCAGACTATGGTGACCCGTTTCCGGATAGACTACCGGCGGTGGGCTGACGTACCCAAGCGAACGGACTGTGTTTGTGGATGTGAGCAGTTTTCTGCTGTCCACATCCTCACATCCTGTCCAGAGGCAAATTACAGGGCTCTCCTTGGAATGCCGCCAACCTCTAGAGCTGACCAGTTCCCGTCACTCGATGATTTGGCTTTGGCCACATTGAAGTGGGCTTCTACGGAGGACTACAAACCCCTTGTACGGTTCTGTGCTGACAACAGTGCCCGCCTGTGGTGATGTCCGCCGTCCCTTGGGTTTGTTCCCCTACCTGATGGGGGAGGGGTGACAAACACTTGTGTATATATATGTATATTCATGTTGGAGCGTGACTCCATTTTTCCAATAGAGTTAGGTATTTCTACTTCTTATCTTTGGGGCTTTAACCCCCACATTCAATATATACAGCATAAACAACAACAACAAAAAAAAAAAAAAAAAAAAAAAAAAATACATATAGTAAAAATACCTTGGAGCTACGGCGACCTATTTAGACCTTCAGTGTCATCCACATTACATTTTATTCTAGTATCTAGGTTTCTCTAGTGTATTCTCCATTTTCTCTTTATGACTTTATGTATATTGCTTTTCTATTTTCCCTCGTTTTTCTTAGTGTATTCACCTTCATGTGTTTGTCTGTGTTGTCCCTCATCTCATTTAAGTGTTAACCATGGACCCTGTTGTCCCAGGTTCGGTCCGTGTGGGCCCTGTGGACCTGCTGACCAGCCTTCGGCTGTGTTGGTTTTAAAACTATATCATCATCATCATCATCATCTGACAGCAATAATAATATAGTTCATAAACCTTAGGGGGTCTAGATGGGGGGTCCCAATGTCGCCTGTCGATTTTAAGAAATGCTCATGTCATTTGTCAGTATCTTTGTATTTCTCCTGTCATCTATCACTAGGCTCCATGTTGCCTGTCGATTTTAAGAAAAGGCCGTGTCCCTTGTCAATATCTTTCAATTTCTCCTGTCATTTGTCACTAAGGCCAAAAAAAAAGGTGTGTTTTAGGTTCCATGGTCT
This sequence comes from Harmothoe impar, assembly GCA_947462335.1. Classification (NCBI taxonomy): domain Eukaryota; kingdom Metazoa; phylum Annelida; class Polychaeta; order Phyllodocida; family Polynoidae; genus Harmothoe; species Harmothoe impar. Next base: position 64,806,042 of record OX381713.1, on the reverse strand, counting down.
GAAAATCTAGGGTAGGTAGGTCGGATTTTTTTTTTTTTTTTAATTTTTTTTTTTTTACTTTAACCTGAAAAGTACCCAGAAATCGACTCACGAACTACAATGCCGACTCGCCGACGACCGCCTCGACTCGTGAACTATCAGATCGACCCTTAACTAGCCCCAAAATGACCCAAAATATAATTTTTTATTTCAAAATTGCATAAAAATTTCTAGGGTTGGCCCTGTTTTGCTAGGTAGGCTAGGGTCGGGCAACCTGAAACACACCTTTTTTTTTATTTGGCTTAAGCCACATGTCACCTGTCGATTTTAAGAAAATGCCATGTCGCCCTGTCGATTTTAGGGGTCAACCCCCATACCTTAGCAAAAGGGACCTTTAGTGACCTTTAGCAAACCCGGCGTAGCTCATTAAACACAGATGTAGTAGTGCTAGGGATTAAATAACCGGATAGGCTCCGTCTGCGTTTAATGAGGTTTTAGGGACCTCCCAGGTTCGGCCCTGTGCCAGCTGTGGACTTGCTGACCAGCCTTCGGCTGTGTTCGTTTTAAAACTATATCATCATCTTTAGGGACCTTTAGCAACCACGTAAAAGCTCATTAGGGACCTTTAGCAATTAAACCACGTAAAAGCCCATAATTTTAAGAAATGACCATGTCGCATGTCCATGTCACTTAATAATCCCCATGTCCCATGTAGATTTTAAGAATTGCTCATGTCCCCTGTCGCTATCTTTTCAAACCTCATGTCGCGTGTCATTAGGCCTCATGTCACATGTCAATTTTAAGAAATGGCCATGTCGCTGTGTCAAATTTAGCCATCCACACCCATAGGGGAGGGACCTTTAGCAACCACGTAAGGGAGTGTTCATTTATTAATTACAAGGGGGGAGGGGTGAGATTTCGCACCCCCAACCCCCCCCCCCCCCCCCCCCCCTGTAGTTAACAGATGAACACTCCCTAAAGATGATGATGATGATGATGATGATGATGATGATGATGATGATGATGATATAGTTTTAAAACCAACACAGCCAAAGGCAGGTCAGCACGTAAAAGGGACCTTTAGCAAACCCGACGTACCTAGCTCAATAAACGCAGACGTAGCAGTGCATGAAGTGTAATGGGGGTGGATGGCTAAATTCAACATGGCGACATGGCCATTTCTTAAAATCGACATGCGACATGAGGCTTAGTGACATGTGACATGAGGTTTGAAAAATTAGTGACAGAGGACATGAGCAATTCTTAAAATCAACATGCAACATGGGGATTATCAAGGGACATGGACATGCGACATGGCCTTTTCTTAAAATCGACATGCGACATGGGGACCCCCCCCCCCCATCTACACCCCTAGTGTAGGCTACGTCTGCGTTTTATGAGTTGGGTTGCAGACGCATACTCAACAGCAAAGGATTAGATAAAGTATATTTCCCAGGCGTACATTTTGGTCATCCAACCGGCCGGTTAGCTCAGTTGGTTAGAGCGTCGTGCTACTAGGGACCTTTAGCAACCACGTAAAAGCTCAATAAACGTAGACGTAGCCTATCCCTTTAGCACTACTGCGTCTGCGTTTAATGAGCTACGTCGGGTTTGCTAAAGGTCCCTAATAACGCGAATGTCGTGGGTTCGACCCCCACATTGGCCAGGCGGTATTTTTCACCCTTTGCACTCACAATGTATGTCTGGTTATTGCAATGAATATCCTCAGCCCCCCAACACCCAGGAAAAACACTAAAAATATAGAAAAGGTCATGCATTTCCCACACCGAACATATTGTATCTAGGTCTAGATTATGAAAAAGTCATCTGGAGAACCGGGGCATCGATCCCCGTACCTCTCACATGCTAAGCGAGCGCTCTACCATCTGAGCTAGTTCCCCACTCCTGTTGAACGTGGTATTGCATTTGGCAAGCTTCACGGGCAAGAAGGGAGGGGGGGGGGGTAGGCGTGGACACCATCTATCAGTGGGGACCTTTAGCAACCACGTAAAAGCTCAATAAACGCAGACGTAGCAGTGCTGAAGGCATATGATACGTCTGGGTTAAATGAGCCACGTCGGGTTTGCTAAAGGTCCCTATTGGTATCATTTTGTTTATTGTTTCTTATTAGACATACTGATGACTTCAATTACAGGTAGTTGGTAGCTGCAGGGGTTTGGGGAAGGGACGTTCAAATTCAGTCCCTTTTTAGCATTTAGCGTTACATGTACATGTACTATTGGGTACTACTAGTTCAAAGGTAGAGGTGTAAAAAGATTTCAACACACACCTTGCCTGTAATTAATAATTGAACACAGCGTTAGTTTTTGGTAACATGGTCAACATGTTGCAGTCGTTAGCTTTTTTTAACATTTGAATGTTGAAATATGAAAAGAAAAGGGAAAAAAAAGAAGTGGTATTTGAACTGTATAAGGGGTGTATCTATAAAGCGTTCGGGAATGGAGAGCACACACAGAGAAAAGAAGAATCACACTGACTACCAAATGGGAGTCTGGACTCGATCACTGAGGTAACTCTCCCCCTGACTCTAAAGTGACTCCCAATCATTAGGGAGTGTTAGGACATAGGAGTCATTTATCCTTAGCACAACCATAGCGGGCCAATGCGTATAGTAAAAAGGGCCCCCTGAAAGCCAAGATTTTGCGTTTGCATTGGAAACAATACGCTATGGCAGTGCGCCTCCAGAAAGTACTGGCAGTCCTGGGTAATTATAGAGTCCTGCTAATGTAAGGGACTCAATTTAGAGTCCTGGGAAGAGTTACCTCAGTGATCAGGTCGGGAGTCACAGTGATTCTACTTTTTTTCTCTGTGCAGGAGAATGACTTATCCTATGGTATGTTCAATAGCATTAGTGTAACATTCCTCAGAAATGGTTTCAAGCTCTTCTCATATAAATAGCACTGGCCTCTATCTATGCCCAATACCCCTGTTACATTCTGCACCAAGAGTTGGTGCCAGGGCTCAGTGTACCTCTCTGTCCGGATACAACCATCTTTAGTCTACACTAATGGCTTATCATTCATATTAGTATCATAAGGCCACTCAATAAAAAACTGTTTCACATCACCAAGATCAGAAAAATATGACGAGGGAGGCTTTTTTTTTTTCTTCTTTTTTTTTTTTTTACTTCGCGGAATAAAATGTAAAGGATAAGGCCACTCAAAAAATAGAATGATTTCTCATCACCGCGCGCATCATAAAAATCAGGTTTTGAGGAAAACTTTTTCTTTTTTTTGGAGATTTTTGATGAAAAACATGATAAAAATGGACAAAATTTGTTATGTTTGGTATCAAATTAAAGCTAATAATGCCAGCAATGCAGTGGTATAGAAATAACTTGCATTTTCTCCACTTTTAAAGATCAACTAATTCTTAATCGATAAAATGTGAATTTTGGTCACAAAAAACGTAAATAATCCAATACACTTTAGCCCGCGAGTAAAAAAAGAGAAAAAGAAAAGGCCTCCCTCGTCAGAATTCTCAGACCTTGGTGATGAGAAACCACTTTTTTTTTTTGAGTGGCCTAATATATATTTTTCGTTGTTGGGAATTCATTGACCTTTAAAAGTGGGAAAATGCAAATTATTTCTATCCCATTGCATAGGCTAACTAGCTTTAATGTGATACCAAATATGCCAATATTTGATCACTTTTTGAAATATTTTACTTTGGAGGGTTCTCTCTCATTTACTATCCGTATATTCTGTATAAATTAGATCAATTTTCCCCCATGACATAGCCTTTTATTAGATAAGCTTACAGGAATGTGAATATTTCAAATCTCAGAGAAATAGAACATTAACACCTCTGTGGGTGACCACATGTCAGTCAGTCAGAGTGTAATTAATGCATTGTCTCTCAATCAGGCTAAGTCCCTCACTTCACACCTGAGACAATGGGGAGGTGATTACGGTGATTAGGACGGAGGTGGGATGTCACCCATCACTCTTATCAGTGTTATCTGTTGCCATTGTTCCTGGGTGTGAACAGTGGCTGATAACAGATTTACCCACAATGCACTGCTCTGAGTCAGGGGACAGTAAGAAAATGGCGGCTCCCATGCCATGTAGGCTATCCTCCCTATACAGCTGCTGTCCCCCTCAGAGAGCACGTCCTGGGTGGACCCGTGCCTCAGAATGCCCGTTATCCGGGACGCGGTGTGGGGGATGTCTGTACCAGACGTTGACGACAGCACCAAGTGTCGGCCATGTTTTACTGTTATCACCCCTGGGGTGTGTGGGGGGGGGGGGGGGGGCAAGGGGGAGGGGGGGGGGGGAGTACAAGGGGCAGGGGGTGTGGGTTTGAAATGCCCAATTACTATGTTATTTAATGTTAATTAATCATGTAGGTTAGACCCCACCGGTACTTGCTGGAATATGGTACCTTAATGCATAAAGTAGAAGGCTTTCTCACGAAGCATGTGTAGAATTGAATTAATAGCATGCAGCATGATCTGACAGTACTGCATTGTAATATGACATATTAATCGGCCACTGATCCAGGTAACAACGTGAACAAGGACGTTATCAATGCAATACAGGTATACAACAGACGACAGACTACACATATATAATGAAAATGTAGACCACTGTGTTTCAGAGCTGAGCCATTTATTACTGGATTATGGATGGGGAGATTTTTGGTTTTTGGAGCTACTCACAACAGTAATGTCACCCCCAATATACGTTCACCCTCAGAAAAGTGAGCGTCATTGTCACCTCAGATTATGGCACTGCCTGTCTTTCAGGTGAGAGTGCTTTCGGCGACAGTGACGCTCACTTTTCTGAGCGTGTTACTGACTCACTATACTGATTTTGAGAAATACTCCCCTCAGAAATCCAGGGTCTCAATAACCATGTATTGGATAACCACTGCAGCACGACTCTGAAAAGCGGTGGCGGTGAATTTCCATTAGATCCAAAAGGGGGGGGGGGCGGTCAGATGTCGTCCAGGCCCTGATAAGTAGGGCGGTCAAATTCCTCGCCCTATGTATCCATGCCCACCAAACTGACAATAAGTGACCGGGCCCACACTGATAAGGTAACACGATGTGAGGAGTATAACGGTCCACCTGACAGGTCTACACGGTTTATGGATCCCTAAAAAAGCTCCTCCAGTACTTTAGACCCTGCAGGTCAGGTTACGCCCTAAGGGGTGTACTAACCCTTTTAGGGCAGCATAGTGCTTTATTGCATTATACCATTTGTCTTCACGATTCATGACTGCAGCCCTGGCGAGTAACTCACCAGTGATGCATACATGCATCATACTGACCCTTCGCGAATGTATCAGTCAAGCATGATGCTTGAATGCAGCCCTGGTGAGCAACTCGCCAGGGCTGCATTCATGAATCATGCCGACCAATCACAGAAAAAGGAAACAGCGTCAAAAGGGAGTCCAGGTTGCCCCAGAATGACTCCCCTGTTTAGGGGAGTACAGGTCGCCTAAGGGAGCCTCTATAGTTGACTCTCTGGCTGACCTATAAGGAGTCACCTGGGGGAGTCATATAGCTCTCTAGGTCATATGACTCCCCCAGGTGACACCCTTAGGTCGACCAGAGAGTCACCTAGGCTCCCTTAGGCGACCTGGGCTCCCCTAGAGAGTGGAGTCATTCTGGAGGCAACCTGGACTCTCCTTTGACGCTGTTTCTTCTTTCTGTGAAGGACATCCAGCATCAAAACACTATGCGGCCCTTACAGGGTTAACCACAGGACTGTAGAGTAGATGGGGGGGGGGGGGGTCGGGCACCTCCTACATTACAGGGACGTGCTTTGAGTCCTATAGACAACTGTTGTATCCTGGTTCATACACCTATAAATGTCATATCAGGTTTAAATAACTATTCATTAGTTATTCTTACAAGTGTTTAAAATAGTTTTTCTAAATTCCTGAAGAGACTGTGTGACTGAAACAACAACGTTAGGGGTATTGGTGCTTCCATAAAGTACGCACCAGGGGGGTGGGGGTCTATTCTCCGAAAACTGTTGCGTACATAAACCCTTTATTTTAATGCATACAAGCACTTAAGGGGGTGGGGGGGGTCAATTTTATGGAAGCCCCCTATAGTACGTATCCATGCATTTGTGTCCTCATCCCTAAGTCTGTTTTGTAAGTGAAACCAAGAATGCCTATGGACAATGAACACTTTGAGACGTAGAGATGACGATGAAAAGAAGACAGAATGGAAATATTCAAAAGGAGTCACTGGAAGAGGTAGCCCAGCTAACGAAAATAAGTTATTTTACGTCAAAGTAACGTTTTTAACATTATAACGTTTTGCCCTAATAAGCAGCCATAGAGAAATGTTATTAAATGTTAACGTTATATAACATCTTTTTTTTTGTTTACTGGGAAGCCTGCATATATTGCAGTAAAACCCCTGTCTGGGAACCTGGAGGAGACCCCAGCTAGACCCTCAGACCACGGGGTGGCTATCTGCTGCATCTCCCACAGGGGTGGATCCAGACGGGGGGGGGGGGGGGGGTGCATACCATTACATTCATGACACTAAATAACTTGTCGACACTGTATTGGTCATTACATTTAATTCAGTTCAACGTTGAATCAACATTGACAAGCAGTCTTCCAATGCTCATTCCATTTTCAGTGGCCCACTGGGTTTCAATGGGGGAGTATCGGAGTGTAGCCACCCCCTAAATGAAACACTGCCACTGGTGAGTTACTCGCCAGGGATGCATTCATGCATCATAATGCTACAGGGAAGTCCCCGAGGGAAGTCTGCACCGAAGGCAGTGGTCATTTTTTAACAACAGGAGGAGGGGGTGGTGGATTTTGGGGGAGGGGAGAACAAAAAGATGTTGACCCCTCATCAGGGGGGTACCAAAAAATTGCACCCCTTTTTAGCGAAAAAGCCTGCGCCTTACTATAGCTCAAAGGGTCAGCTTCACTTGATTTTAACCTGGGGGGAGGGGGACTGAAAGAATTCCGACCCCCTCCCGCGGTGGGGGGGGGGGGGGGCAGAACAATTCTGACCTGCTCGCATGAAAATCCACTAACCCCCCTCCCCCCCTTTGTTAAAAAATGACCACTCCCTTAGATGGTTAAGACCCGGGGGGGGGGGGCACTCGATATGAAATGACTACCCACTGCCAAACGGCCCCCAAAAGCAGTAGCGGCCAGGCTAAAAATTAGGGGGCGGTGACTCTCTGCACCCCTCAGTAAGGGGGCGGTAACTATGGAGGAAGGCATAGTAATGGGTATCAGTATGGTTTTAGTGAAAAACTGTAAAAAAACAGAACTATTGTCCATGTCTGGTTCACATTGCATGAGGAATAAAAACATGCATGGGTCCTGAAATAACATGGGCGATGGCTTTATATGAGAGGAATCTGGGGCGGTAAACTGCATTTAGATGGGGCGATGGTTTGGTGGCTATTGTTTTTAGGCAGGCAGTATTTTGGCAGTCGGTGGGTACGGTCATACACACTCTAAAAAATGTGTGTTAACCTAACACACTTTTATAACACGCTTTTTTTGTATACTTATTTTACACACCCTTTTTTTGACACACTAGACACTTTTGTCAAAAGTGTGTTACTCTTAAAAGTGTGTTGAGATAAAAAGTGTGTAAAATGTAAAGTGTGTAGGAGAAAGTGTGTAAGTGTTATATAAGTGTGTTGATTTATAAAGTGTTTAAATATATTAAGCGAGTTATTCAACATTGCCTGGCACCGGCTGCTAGCAGAACACCCCAAGTGTACCAAGAAGCAAAAATTTCACCAACCACAGCATGTATAGTCACCAATGCAATGGTGGCCAATTGTGGCAGTCATCCTCCATAGCAAAGCCTTGTACGGAATGACCTTAAGCAGGTGTCATTTACACATTGAATTATATTATTGCTGAACACACAGGAAAGGTGTCCTATTCCTTCCACATTCTTTAGACCTCCCTAGGACAGGATATTCAGTTGTCAGAGGGAGTATAACTTCTTAGTTTCATGAATCCATTGAAGTTACACTTCATTATACGTTTAAAATTTGATATCAAATCATTAAACATGATCAAAAGTGCAATTGCAATATTAAAGTGTGACTGAAATTTCTAAAGCAATGCCTTGTGGTGCCATCTGGTGTCAATAAAAATGTGTGTATATTGTACACACTTTTAAGACCTACACATATTTGACAAAAAAGGTATGTAAGTGTGTTGAGAAAAGTGTGTTCATGCTCAAGTGTGTTAAAGATATATG
>OX381713.1:64747044-64797630 GCA_947462335.1 Harmothoe impar | reverse complement strand
TAAGAATGCTTCCGTCCCTCGTCTTAAGAACAGCCCGATGACGATTTATCGATTTTACCTGTCTTCCTTTCTGTCTGACAGTTGGCTGACTTAAACTCATCCTTCTAATAAAATATGCATTAGCCCCAGCAAAAAATTGTCGGCAGGGGGCAACCAGATTTGAACTAGTGACCTCTCGATCTGCAGTCGAATGCTCTACCACTGAGCTATACCCCCCGGCTGCTTGCTGCTGGTAATAGGGACCTTTAGCAACCACGTAAAAGCTCATTAAACGCAGACGTAGCCTATCCCTTTAGCACTACTACGTCTGCGTTTAATGAGCTACGTCGGGTTTGCTAAAGGTCCCTAATAACATTATGTTGTGTACTCACGTATAAACCGCCATGACGATGTTTACGCTTATAACCTTATGAACGGCAGCACCTCTGTCTAGTTGTGGTCTGTACAACATGCTAGCCGTTCACCAGTCTACTACGACGGTTGTCATACGTAATAAACCACTTCACGAATATAACAATGGCGACGACCACGGGATGAAAATTCACGCGGAGTAAAGTTGACAATCTTGCCTGGCATACAAAGTGTCTCTCCCTGCAGATGTCAACATAAGTTCAACAAAGGGGTAAGGAAGCCCTAAAACCAAAATTGGATGAACTGTCATAGCCCAAAAGTGATAAACTTTGTTGTGTAAAGTGAAGTCCCTGAAACTGAAAGTAGACTCCAGATCCCAAAAGTGAAACTGAAGTCCATGAAAGTGAAAGTAGATCTCTGAAACTAAAAGTGACTGTGCATTTGTGTAGGCTAGGCCCTATATCTACAAGTGTTGATCTACAAATGAGTGACTCTGAAATAAGTGATCTTGAATCTGAGGCTGGGAGTCTACATCTAGAAACTATGGCTGAAGCTAGGAATGTTGTGAGTGCCATAGGAGAGTTTAGTCCCAATAAAGAAAAATGGGCTAATTATCAAAGAAGGTTTAATGCTTGGATGAGAATAAACAAAATCCAGAATGATGAAAAAATTGATGCCTTCATATCTATGGTGGGACCTGAGGTAGTGGATCTTTTGGTTGCATTGTGTGCCCCTGCTGAAATTGAAACCAAAACATATGCCCAGCTAACTACATTGATTAGTAACCACTATACCTCAGGGTCCAACGAGCTAATCGAGAGCTTCAAGTTTGATGAGCGCAAACAGGGTGATAATGAGTCTGTTGCAGACTATATAGTGGCATTAAAAAAAATCAGCATACATTGCGGGTTTGGGGATGAAGACCAAATCAAAAAGAGGCTAAGAAACCGCCTGGTTACCGGGTTGAGATCCCCTGCAATCAAAAACAGACTGTTAGGCTTGGGGGCAGGGTTGACATGGGAGAAAGCCGTAGACATAGGCACGTCCATGGACACGGCTAGCCATGGTAATCAGCTCATGGGGCCTACCCATGAGGTCAACCGGGTTCAACGTGGTAGCTACAAGAACAAAGGAAAAGCCCGCACTAAAAATAAGTGTTATCGTTGTGATGGCGACCACGAGGGCCGGTGCCCATTCGAAACGGAAAAGTGTTTCAACTGTGATAAAATTGGACACATTGCCAAGGCTTGCAAAACGAAGTCTGCTCAAGGTCAATCTCAGTCGAGAGGTAGCTCACGTCCATACCGTGGCCGCGGAAGAGGTCGCGGGCAAGGCCAAGGCCGTGCACATTACGTCGATGACGACGAAAAACAAGAGGAAGAGGTCAGTTACGCATCACTGTTTGAAGTTAAAAGCGGAAAATACGGAGAAATAACAGTGAATGCCCGTGTCGAAAACAACGAAATGACATTTGCTTTAGACACGGCATCGGCAGTTTCGATTGTCGGTGAGGACGACTACAAAGAATTCTTCCCCGATTTTGAGCTACGCGAAGCTTCTATCAACTTAAAATCGTACACCGGACACCAAGTTGAGCTACTCGGTGAAATCGACGTCCATGTGGAGTACGAGGGTCAAAAGAGACAGTTGCCGCTGGTGATCGCGAAAGGCGTCCGTACACCGTTATTTGGACGGACCTGGCTAAAAGCCATACGTATAGACTGGGAAAATGTCTTCGCGATACATGCAACGCCCGTGGAACAGCTCCTGCATGAGTATCAGTCCGTGTTCAAAGGAGAGATAGGAGAGATAAAGGGCTTTGAGGCGACAATTGAGTTAAAACCAGATGCCACGCCAAAGTTCAAAAAGGCGCGTTCCATTGTCTATAACCTCACAGACGGTGTAAAGAAGGAGCTAAATAGGCTTGAAGAAAGTGGAGTTTATCGCCGCATTGAAAGAAGTGATTGGGCATCTCCAATAGTAGTGGTTCCAAAAGATAATGGACAGATGAGGTTGTGCGGTGACTACAAAGTGACTATAAACAGTGCGGTTGTCGATCAACCATATACGCTACCCACAGCTGAGGATATATTCGCTACGCTGGCGGGTGGTAGCCAGTTTACGAAACTGGACCTGTCTAGTGCCTACATGCAAGTGGTGGTGGAGGAAAAGTCAAGAAAGTACCTGACCATCAACACTTTGCAAGGACTTTACGAAGTTACTAGGCTTCCCTATGGGGTAAAGACAGCACCACACATCTTCCAAAGGATCATGGACCAGGTCTTACAAGGAATTCCTGGTGTTTGCTGCTATATAGACGATATCCTGATAACCGCTCCCACAAAGGACGAGCACCTAAAGCGCCTCCAACTGGTACTTCAAAGACTAGACAAGCATGACATCAGAGTGAAACGGGAGAAGTGTTCCTTCTTGGCTCCCGAAGTTCAATATCTCGGACATGTGATCAGCAAGGAGGGTCGTAGGCCCGTACCAGAAAAAGTGAGCGCAGTAAAAGACGCCAAAGCACCAGAAGATGTCTCAGAACTTCGCACATTCCTCGGGATGGTCAACTACTATGGTGGGTTCGTTAAGAATTTGTCCACAATTCTCGCTCCGTTAAATAATCTCCTGCGAGATGACGTCCCCTGGAAGTGGTCAAAGGAGTGCGAAGGGGCATTCGGGAAAGTCAAAGACGCCCTTACAAGTGAAACAGTGTTAACATATTACGATGTGAACAAAGAGCTTCTCCTCGCGACAGACGCATCTCCTTATGGAGTTGGTGCGGTTCTGTCACACGTTGACGAGAACGGAGAGGAGCGACCAATTGCCTACGCGTCAGTGACTCTAACGAAAGCTGAGAGGAACTACGCCCAAATAGAACGCGAAGCGTTAGGCATTATCTTCGGAGTTAAGAAATTCCACAAGTACCTGTATGGTAGGTCATTCACACTGTTGACCGACCATAAGCCACTGACCAAAATATTGGGTCCGAAAACGGATGTGCCAACGTTGGCAGCACTAAGACTGCAGAGATGGTCTCTCATACTGATGACATACAACTATGAGGTCAAATATAAAAGATCAGAGGATCATGCCAATGCCGACTATCTGAGTCGGGCACCAGTGGACATAGCGAAAGAAAATATGGAAGCTGAGGTGAACTATTTTAGCCACACTGACAAGCTACCGATCAACGCCAGAGACATCAAAGAAGCGACCCGAAAAGATCGGATCCTCACCAAAGTGTATGAGTTCACCATGAATGGTTGGCCGAACCATGTTGACGACGATGAACTGTTACCATTTTATACCAGACGACACGAGCTATCGTGTGACCAAGGATGTCTTCTGTGGGGTATGCGAGTTATCATTCCACAGAAACTGCAGGAGCGAATGCTAGAAGAGCTACACATCGAGCACGTCGGTATAGTGCGCATGAAAGCACTAGCTCGTAGCTACCTGTGGTTTCCCGGCATCGACAATGCTATAGAAGCATTAATAAAAGCATGCAAAACATGCCTGAGTCTCAAGAACGATCCACCAGCATCTCCGATGTATCCATGGCGAAATCCTCAAAGGCCATGGGACCGACTGCACATAGACTTTGCAGAGTACAAATCTGAAATGTTCCTAGTGGTAGTAGACGCACACTCAAAGTGGTTAGATGTAGTGCTTATGAAATCTACGACCGCAGAAAAGACTATAGAGGTACTGGAGCGGATGTTCGCCCATAACGGGTTCCCAAGAGAGGTTGTGAGCGACAACGGCCCACAATTCATCGCGGAAGTGTTTCGCGAGTTCCTGCATAACAAGGGTATAAAACATACCTTGACCGCTCCCTACCATCCAGCGTCCAACGGACTTGCAGAGCGAGCGGTGCAGACCCTGAAAAATGCCTTAAAGCGGCATACATTGGACGAGAAACCCGGCATGACTACTCACAGAAAGCTGTGTAGTTTCCTCCTGTCGTATAATTCGACGCCTCACTCGGTGACAGGGGTATCCCCATCCGAGTTGTTTCTCAAAAGACAGCTTCACACGCGGTTGTCGATGATAAAACCTGACCTTCATGTGACGGTGGAGGGAAAACAGGACAAAATGATAGAGTATCGAGACAAGCGAGTGCCACAGCTAAGAGAGTTCGAGAAAGGAGAAAGAGTACGTGTAAAGAACTGCCGAGGCACCGACGTAAAGTATGTACCAGGATCCATAGTGTCTAGGAAGGGTCCCGTACAGTACTTGGTACGAATCGGCCGTAACATCCGTTACGTCCATGTCGACCATCTTCGAAAGTCCGGCGAAGCCATCGAAGATGACATTGATGACGAACAGCTCAGGCCTATGCAAAGGCCAATCACGGATATCATAAGTGATATACCTAAAGGTGGAAATGACCCTGTAGTTGTTGAAACGCCAGCTACGGCCATGCCACAGGAAGATGTGGTTACCTATGAGGAACCACCTAGAGCTATTCCACCCCAGGTGGTTGCTACTCCACCGAGAGTGCCGTCTCCAAGACGTGTATCTGTGAGACCTAGAAGGGCTCCAGCAAAGTTCAATGACTATGTGCCTAAATAACTGTTCTATTTCAGAGACTGATATATTTGTGTTTCTGACACTACTGTTCATGTTAAAGTAACATTACATAAAGATAAGAGTTATCGTTATCAGTAATCTCAAAGAGATAAAAGACTCCTTATACTATACTACAGTAATATCATAAAGACTCAAAGACTTTAAGTTCATTGACACCGGCAGGGTGATGTCTGGTCATATGTTTATTCCAGCATATATATTAAGTGTGGAGGAGTGTTGTGTACTCACGTATAAACCGCCATGACGATGTTTACGCTTATAACCTTATGAACGGCAGCACCTCTGTCTAGTTGTGGTCTGTACAACATGCTAGCCGTTCACCAGTCTACTACGACGGTTGTCATACGTAATAAACCACTTCACGAATATAACACATTACAATATTGACAGCAATGATAATATAATATTCCATAAACCCCCGCATAAACCTTAGCAAAATCAACAAAGTAGATAGCTTGGTGGGATCTCACCTTAAAATTGTATTGCCGCTGGACCCCCGGGAGGGGGGAGGGGGGGGGACGGGTGGGGGCACTCAAATCTTTTTTGACAGGGGTATCCGGCTAGACCCCTATCGACCCTTGCACCTTGCTTAGGGAGTGGTCATTTTTTAACAACAGGGGGGGTTGGTGGATTTCCGCACGAGCGGGTCGAAATTTTTTTGGTCAAAATTTTTTCGCCCCCCCCCCTAGGCAGGTTGAAAATGAGCGTGGCCGACCCCTTTGAGCTATAGTAACGCGCGGGCTTTTTCGCTAAAAAGGGGTGTAATTTTTTTGGTCCCCCCCTCAAGAGGGGTCCAAATTTTTTTGGTCCCCCCCTTCAAGGGGTCCAAATTTTTTTGGCCCCCCCAAATCCACCAACCCCCCCTGTTGTTAAAAAATGACCACTCCCTTAGGGAGATTCTGGGAGAAAATTGACATTTTTTCAGGGTATTTTCAAAATGAACCAATTCGTACGCAGATTTAGGCAAAAATGATAATTTGGGAGAAAATCAGCCCTTGCTTAGGGAGATTTTGGTAAAAATCGACCTTTTTGTAGAGGAATTTTGCAAATCAGGAGACATTTTTGTTAAAATGGTGTCGATTCAGAGAAATTTTGGTCAATATTGACCCTTGCTTAGGGAAATTTTGCAAGGTTGACCCTTGCTTAGGGAAAGTCTTCTCAAAAGTGGACTCTTGCTTAGGAAAATGTTGCTGAAAAAGTATCCTTGCCAGCTGGACACATGTCCACATGTATAGGCCTACTAAGTGTCCCCCCCCCCCGGGCCCTGGATAGACAATTAGAGGGCCCCAGACGGGGGGTTGCTGTGTCACTTGTCGATTTTAAGAAATGTCAATGTCCCTTGTCGATTTTAAGAAAAGGGTTTTGTCACTTGTCACTGACACTGTAAAAATGTCACTAGGTCTCATGTCACTTGTCGATTTTAAGGAATGCCTATGTCATTTGTCGATTATAAGAAATAGGTCTTGTCCCTTGTCACTAGGCTCATGTCGATTTGTCGATTTTACCCGTCTGGGGCCCTAATTAGGGAGTGTTCATTTATTAATTACAGGGAGGGGGGACTGGTGAGATTTCGCACAGAGGCGCGAACATTTTTTATGCCCCCCCCCCCTCGAGAGCGTGTGGAACGTTTTTCGGCCCCCCTCACATAAGGCGCCGGAAAATCAGGGACCTTTAGCAAACTTGACGTACGTAGCTCAATAAACGTAGACGTAGCAGTGCTGGAAGTATAGGCTACGTCTGCGTTTTATGGGTTACAGGTTCGGTCCGTATGGGCCCTGTGGACCTGCTGACCAGCCTTCGGCTGTGTTGGTTTTAAAACTATATCATCTTATGAGTTACGTTGGATTTGCTAATTAGGGACCTTTAGCAAACCCGACGTAGCTCATTAAACGCAGACGTATCCTATGCCTTCAGCACTGCTACGTCTGCGTTTTATGGGCTTTTACGTGGTTGCTAAAGGTCCCTAGTCCCTCCCCCAGACGCATACTCAACAGCATAGGGTTAAATAAAGTCTTTTATCCAGGCGTACGTTTTATACATTCATCCGTCCGGTTAGCTCAGTTGGTTAGAGCGTCGTGCTAATAGGGACCTTTAGCAAACCTGACGTAACTCATTAAACGCAGACGTATCCTATCCCTTCAGCACTGCTACGTCTGCGTTTTATGAGCTTTTACGTGGATGCTAAAGGTCCCTAATAACGCGAATGTCGTGGGTTCGACCCCCACATTGGCCAGGCGGTATTTTTCAATCTTTGCACCAAATAATATACATACCGGTACATGCAGATACACCTAACCCTTAGCCCCCCACCTCCACCACCCCGAAACTAAAAAGGTAGGGAAAGATATGCATTTTCCACCCCAAATATATTGTTTTTAGGTCTAGATTATGAAAAAGTTATCTGGAGAACCGGGGCATCGATCCCCGTACCTCTCACATGCTAAGCGAGCGCTCTACCATCTGAGCTAGTTCCCCACTCCTGCTGAAAACGGTATTGCATTTTGGGAATATTCACGGGTGAGAAGGGGGAGGGGGGGACCCCATCTACTAGTGGTACAATCATTATTTCTTATTTCTTATTGGAAATACTGATAACTTTTCAGGTAGTCTTTTGGATTGTTCCCTGTGGACCTGCTGACCGGCCTGCTGACCAGCCGATATATATGATGATATGGTTTTAAAACCAACACAGCCGAAGGCTGGTCAGCAGGTCCACAGGGCCCATACGGACCGAACCTGGTATTAAAGCTGCATGGGTTTGGGGAAGGGGGCGTTCAAATTCAGACACTTTTTAGCATTACGCGTTACATGTACTAAAGTTCAAAGGTAGAGGGGTAGAAAATATCCTTCCTCCGCGCGAGATTTCAACACCCAACTTGTCTTTAATCAATAATTGAACACAGCCTCAGAACATGGTCAAAAAGTTGCAGTCGTTAGCTTTTTGAAATTTGAATGTTGAGATATGAAAAGAAAAGGGGAAAAAACAGTAAGTGGTATTTGAACAGATGGCTGAGTGTATAGGGGGTGTATTTATGAAGTGTTCGGGAATGGAGAGCACACACAGAGAAAAGAAGTAGAATCACAGTGTCTCGATCACTGAGGTAACTCTCCCCTGACTACAGAGTGACTCCCAATCATTAGGGAGTCTTAGAATACTATAGGAGTCATTATATTGTTATTAAAGAGTCCTGCTAATGTTAGGGAGTCACTTTAGAGTCCCTGGGAGAGTTACGTTTGTGATCAAGTCAGGAGTCACAGTGATTCTACTTCTTTTCTCTGTGTAGGAGGATGACTTATCCTATGGTATGTTAAATAGCATTAGTGTAACATTCCTCAGAAATGGTTTCAAACTCTTCTCATATAAATAGCACTGGCCTCTATCTATCCCCAATACCCCTGTTACATTCTGCACCAAGAGTTGGTGCCAGGGCTCAGTATACCTCTCAGTCCGGATACAACCATCTTTAGTCTACACTGATGGCTTATCATTGATATTAGTATCATAAGGTCACTCAATAAAAAACTGTTTCACATCACCAAGATCTGAAAAATATGACGAGAGAGGCTTTTTTTTTTTTTTTTTTTTTTTTTTTACTTCGCGGAATGAAATGTATAGGATAATATATGTTTTTTGTAGTTGGGAATTCATTGACCTTTAAAAGTGGGAAAATGCAAATTATTTCTATCCCATTGCATAGGCAAACTAGCTTTAATGTGATACCAAATATGCCAATAATTATTTGATCACTTTTTGACATATTTTTCATTAAGAATCTTAAGAAAAGAAAAAGTTTCCCCCAAATTACGATTTTCATGATGCGCGCGGTGATGAGAAACTATTTGTTTTGAGTGGCCTAACCTATATGCAGCTGAATTAATTTAAGCCCAGACTAAGACTCTGCCCGGAGAGTGAGGCCTCTGCTGTACAGCTGCTGTACCCCTCAGAGAGGGCTTCCTGCAGAGTGGACCTGTGCCTCAGAATGCCCGTTATCCGGGACGTGGTGTGGGGGATGTCTGTACCAGACGTTGACGACAGGACCAAGTGTCGGCCATGTTTTACTGTTATCACCCCTGGGGGGGGGGGGGGGGGTGTACAGAGGGAAGGGGGTGTGTGTGGACCCCTTGACTGATAACACAGAGGGGTAAAGTATGTCTACCGGTAGTGGTAACAGGGCTCCGGACAGGTTACAGCGACAGACTGTCTTAGAAAGGGTTTGAAGTGCACAGTTACAACGTTATTTTATGTTGAACAATAATCATACTAGATACTAGACCCACAGGTACTTGCTGGAATAATATGGTACATTAATGCATTAAGTAGAAGACTTTCTCACGAAGCATGTGTAGAATTTATAGCATGTAGCATCATGGGACGGTGTAGCCGAGATATGATCTGGCAGTACTACATGTATGACATATTTGATCCAATAATCGGCCACGAATCCAGGTAACAACGTGAACAAGGACGTTAATACAACATACGGCAGACTACACACAATGAAAAGGTAGACCACTGTGCTTCAAGGCTGAGCCATTTAATACTGGATCATGGATTGGGAGAGGGTGGTTTTTGGAGCTTCTCTCAACAGCACTTTTTAGTATTTTCACTACATTTTAAAAGTTAGTGAGTGACTCACTATACTGATAAATTCCCCATCAGGAACGAGTTTCAATATATAGTACTCCCTATACCTTTATATTCACCATGTCCCAGACTGATCGGCCCCTACTGATAAGGTAACACGATGTAAGGAGTATAACGGTCCACCTGACAGGTCTACACAGTTTATGGACATCTAAAAAAAACTCCAGTACTTCAGACCCTGCAGGTCAGGTTACGCCCTAAGGGTGTACTAACCCTTTTTAGGGCAGCATAGTGCTTTATTGCATTATACCATTTGTCTTCACGATTCTTGACTGCAGCCCTGGCGAGTAACTCACCAGTGATGCATACATGCATCATACTGACCCTTCACGAATGTATCAGTCAAGCATGATGCTTGAATGCAGCCCTGGTGAGCAACTAGCCAGGGCTGCATTCATGAATCATGCCGACCAATCACAGAAAAAGGAAACAGCGTCAAAAGGGAGTCCAGGTTGCCCCAGAATGACTCCCCTGTTTAGGGGAGTACAGGTCGCCTAAGGGAGCCTCAATAGTTGACTCTCTGGCTGACCTATAAGGAGTCACCTGGGGGAGTCATATAGCTCTCTATGTCATATGACTCCCCCAGGTGACACCCTTAGGTCGGCCAGAGAGTCACCTAGGCTCCCTTAGGCGACCTGGGCTCCCCTAGAGAGTGGAGTAATTCTGGAGGCAACCTGGACTCCCCTTTGACGCGGTTTCTTCTCTCTGTGAAGGGCACCCAGCATTAAAGCACTATGCGGCCCTTAACGGGTTAACCACAGGACTGCCGGGTAGATGTGGTGGTCGGGCACCTCCTACATTACAGGGACGTGCTTAGAGTCCTATAGACAACAGTTGGATCCTGGTTCAAACACCTATAAATGTCATATCAGGTTTAACTATCAGTATTTATTCTTGTTTACAAGTGTTTTAAATAGTTTTTGTCTGAATTCCTGAAGAAACTGTTTGGGTGAATTCATGCCACAACGTGCACTCAAAAAGTAAACTTGTGACGATCATAAAATAAACGAATCAAAAACTTGTCTATGTGACAAGGAAGTGGGTCTTTTAGCTGGAGATAAAAGACCCACTTGGCATGTGCCAGCCCAAAGCCCGACATTTGTGAGCTCCAGATTCTATTTGTGGGATGGTAACCTGATAGGTAAGACAACTTTTGACTCGTTTATTTTATGATAGTCACTTAGACGAGTCTGGAGACAAGTTTGTTTTTTCAGTGTAGCACTTATCCATGGACTTATTCAAGAGGAGATGATGCGAGATCTAAACCTCTGTCAGTATTGCACCGAGTAACTCATCGACACTGTATTGATCCATATACATATATAGTGGGCACAAAGTTCAGTTCAATATTGAATCAACGTCGAATCAACATTGAGGGGCAGTTATCAAAGTTCTGTGCCCACTAGATTTGAGAGTGGGTGTACCCCGCCATGGACCCCGCGGTAGACATGATGCATGAATGAAGCTCTAATGAGTTACTACCAAGGCTGCATTCTATGCATCATGCCGACTACAAAGGGTACAGTACATGAAAGCACTCTGTGGCCCTTAGAGGGTTAAGACGTAGAGAGTGTGTTTCAGACCGGTCACTGATGTATTAGGTGTCAAGGTCCGTGTTATGAAGACGGATAGACGGACAAGGACGGGACCACGGCATGGGGACGGGGGGGGGGGGGAGAGGGGGCCGAGTACAAAAACGGAAAGTGGAAAATATTTCTCTTATTGACAGTTCACACTGTCAACAGTGGAAATTATTCCTGTTATTGACAGTTTCTTATGCGAACTGTCAATAGTGGAATATTTCTGTCTTATTGACACTTCCCATTGACAATGGAGTCAAAAGGTGTTTTCTTTTTGGCAAAAGTTTTTTTCACCAAACTCGGTTTTGCCCCCCGAAATCGGTTTAGGACCCAAAATCGGTTTGGAACCCGAAAACGGTTTTAGACCCAAAATCGGTCTTGTAGCCAGAATCGGTTTTGTCTCCAAATCGGTCAAAATCGATATTGTCTACAAATTTTGTCAAAATCGGTTGACCACCAATATCGACTTATCCAACAAAATCGACTTTTCCACCAAAATCGACTTTTCCACCAAAATCGACTTTTCCACCAAAATCGACTTTTCCACCAAAATCGACTTTTCCACCAAAATCGACTTTTCCACCAAAATCGACTTTTCCACCAAAATCGACTTTTCCACCAAAATCGCTCTCAGGGTTATGACAGATAAGGAACTGTCAATAAGAGAGGAAATTCCCACTATTGACAGTTCAGTGAAGAACTGTCAGTAACGCTATAATTTACCACTATTGACAGTTTGAACTGTCAATAAGAGAAAAATATCCCACTATTGACAGTGTGAACTGTCAATAAGCAGGGGCGGATCCACGAATTTGGGAAAGGGGGGGCGCCGCAATACCTACAGCATTGGGGGTGTTGAACCATCTAAATTAAATTTTACCAAAAAATAGGGGGGGCGCGCGCCCCTTGCGCCCCCCCCCTGGATCCGCCCCTGATAAGAGGAAAGTTTTCCACTATTGACAGTTTGAACTGTCAATAGCTGGCCCAAGGTGGGCCGGCTATTGACAGTGCAAACTGTCAATAGTAGAAATCAATCTTCTTATTGACAGTTTGAACTGTCAATAACAGAATAGCTTTCCCTTATTGACAGTTCAAACTGTCAATACCAGGATATAAGTCCCTTATTGACAGTTCACACTGCCAATAGTGGGATATTTTTCTCTTATTGACAGTTCCTTTTTGGAAGTGTCAATAAGAGAATCTTTTTTCCCTTATTGACAGTTCAAACTGTCAATAAGGGAATTATATCCTGGTATTGACAGTTTGAACTGTCAATAAGGGAATTTTGTTCTGTTATTGACAGTTCAAACTGTCAATAGTCACGGCCATCTGAGTAGACTGGTATTAAATCCGGTTATGATGTCTGTATTAGGGAACGTTCACAAAATGAAATGACGTCACCTATTTTTGGACCATTTTCACCACGCCCCCACCCTCCAATCCCATACTCCCAATTTTAGGCAGATTGATATAAATTGTACTTGATTGTATGGCTCGGATCACAAAAGGTATATGCACAAATAAGAAAACAAATTGAAGAACCCATTTCCATATAAATCCTCTGCTTTCAATACCCCCTCCCCCCTTTGCAATAAAAGGCACTATGAAATGATGCATGACATTTGATCACATAATAAGTTGTCATCACCAATGATTGTTCACATAAAGTTTTTTTATATCCTTTTTATTGAAGATACCCCGGGAAGATACCCGGCCTTATACCCTTTGCTGAGACATCACGTGACGTGATCGGAGACACCACGTGACACGACCACGTGATGATGGACGCGCGACGTCTGCAGGGATCAGCGCGTTTCCCGCCGCGCCGAGCGTGACGTCACAAAGCGCGCCAAAACGATTCATTGTCGTCTGCTCGGGTTGATCACGTGACCCCTTGGTCATGTGACGCGCGTCTGGTCGTACTAGGGAGGGCAATGCAATTACGGCACGTGTGGGAGACGTTGGTGATGTATAGGGGGCTTTTACAAGACGGGGAGGCGGGGGGGGGGGGGGGGGGGGGCTTGTCGGCTGTCTCGTGGTGTGGTGAGATGAACATGGCATCTTGGGAGTCGCCGTCATAATGCATTGTGTGAGAGCTGTATAGGTGCAGTATAGAGTCGGGATTAACAATCAGTGTCACTTACATTACATTATATTGTATTATCTGGCAAAACGTTTCCCGTGCTATCGAGGGGGGGGGGGGGCGTAAAAATTGTTCGCCCCTCCGCGCGAAATCTCACCCCCCCCCCCTGTAATTAATAAATGAACACTCCCTAATTTCTGATGTGTCCCAAAGAGTATATGGATGAGGTAGCAGTGAGTAGGGGGGGGGGTGAGATGATGAACATGGCATCTTGGGAGTCGCCGTCATAATGCATGGTGTAGGAGATGTATACATAGGTGCAGTGTAGAGTCGGGATTGACACTCAGTGTCATTTACATTACATTCTATTGTATCATCTGGTTTTCTATTATTTCGTCCGTTGCCAGGCCCTTGGGTGTGGGTGCATCTATTCTATTGTGCCTATACATGACGTGTGTTATGTTCTTTCCTTTCTTTCTTCATTGTGTGCACTTGTGGGGGTCTGGATGGGGGGGGGGTCCCAATTTTCCCTGTCGATTTTAAGAAATAGCCATGTTGTCCTGTCGATGTTAAGAAATGACCATGTCACCATGTCGATTTTAAGAAAAGGTTATGTCCCACGTCGTTATCTCCTAAATTCCTCATGTCGCATGTCACTAAGGCAATAAAGGCCCATGTCGCCGTGTCGAATTTAGTGGTCCACACCTATACTTGTCTGATCGCCTTCGTCAGTTTGTGTGTTCACTTCATCTAAAGTGTTATCCAGGTTTGGCATTATGCCGTCATTAAAGGGTTAAACGTGTATATGTAGCGCACGTCACATGTGGATACTGCATTAATTTCTGATGTGTCCCAAAGAGTATATGGATTCAGGTAGCAGGGAGTAGGGGGGGGACCGGGGAGGGGGTAAGATCAGCAAGATCTATTATATATAAAAAGAAGGATTGCTTTGTGTGTATTCTAATTACTCACAAGGTACCATTAACGCGGGCAGCTGTTGTAGGGACCATTAGTGCCCCCCCCCATCTCCCCCCCCCCATCTCCCCCCCCCCATCTCCCACCCCTCTCTCCCACCCTTTTAGAACAGACATACACTACTTAACACTGTAAAGACAGCATAAGGCATTAATGCACACGGAGAGAAGAAACAGTGTCAAAAAGGAGTCCAGGTTGCCTCCAGAATGACTCCCCTGTTTAGGGGAGTCCAGGTCGACTAAGGGAGCCTAGATGACTCTCTGGCTGACCTAAGGGAGTCACCTGGGGGAGTCATATAACCCAGAGAGCTATATGACTCCCCTAGGTGACTTCCTTAGGTCAGCCAGAGAGTCACCTAGGTTCCCTGGATTCTCCTTTTGACGCTGTTTCTTTTCTCTGTGGCACCATGCCTGGGTCTTCATAATACATTCAAGCACCATGCAGACCCTTCATGGTTGAGACGCTCCCGAAAGGTTGCCATGATCAAGGTATTTAGGCACATTTGTCGCCATGATCCACCAATGCGGCGCTGACGAGTATATCTCGGTGGGGTTGCATTGGTGCATGCATCATGCCGACCTTTCAGGAGTGTATCAACCGTTTGGGGTCGACACAATGCCTGACCAATGTGAATGAAGCTCTGGAGGTCGTGTCTGGAGAGTAACTTGTATACCCCAGAAGGTCCCACATATACAACATGCACAGAGAAAATAAACAGTATCAAAAGGGAGCCCAGGTTGCCTCCAGAACCTAAAGAAGCCTAGGTGACTCTCTACACTGAAAACCCAATGGGGGTCTAAAGTGGTCACTACTGACCACTTTTGGGTGGTCATGGTGATGGTGTCCTGAGGGAGTACCCCGTGGTCACTAGCGTGGTCATATGTGACCACCCTGGGTGGTCACCTATGAACACTTTTCTGACCTCAACATTGTTTAGGAGTAGTATATCTTTCTGCATAATGAGGTATACTTTTCAGCTATTTTCATAATTCCCCCCTCTTCCCACCACCAATCCATATCTGAGAGCGCATTATAGCCCTGGTCAAAGGCCCAATAAGGCATATGTGTGTATAGCTGTATACCAGCCACTCCTCAGACTTGTATACAGCTATGGTTTCAGGGACACATGCGGTGTCTATGCTTACACATACATGTTTCTGGTAATTCTGGCATGCTTTTCTTTTAAATCCTTGGCATCAACTCATGTTCCAAATAATCTTTATATCCCCCCATTTTATGGAAACCTATGATCCAGATTAGTATAAGTATTAATTAAAAGATCACCTGGAGTAGATGCTGCATATAACACTGTTGTATAGTAGGGCCACCTAGTGGCAAAATCATGTTCTTACAATGACCTCCTTGGGTCATCACAATGATCACTCCAGGTGGTCAAGTGGGCATGACCACCCAAAGTGGGCAGCATTGACCACCTATATCCAGGCCTGGGTTTTCAGTGTAGTTGACCTAAGAGAGTCGCCTGGGGGAGTCATATGACTGATAGAGCGATGTGACTCCCCAGAGAGTCACCTAGGCTCCCTTATGCGACCTGGGCTCCCCCTCCCAGTGGGCACAGAACATTGAATCAACATTGATAAACGGTTGTCAATGTTGATTCAATGGTGAATTAATGTTGATTCAACATTGGACTGAATTCTGTGCCCACTGGGCTAGAGAGGAGAGTCATTCTGGCGGCAACCTGGACTCCCTTTTGACGCTGTTTCTTTTCTCTGTGTGGGTACAAAAGAGCGGAGTACATTAAACAACTATTGATGATCTTATCTGATATAACCATTGGCATACTCATATAATTGTTCCTGAAAGAAGCCCTAATGAACAATAAATACTGTAAAGAATTTACGTTGAAAGACATTAGAAAGCACTAGATCAATCAACTAGCTATAAGAAAAGAGTTGAGTGGTCGCACAAGGGGAAGCTAATTTTAATCTTTTCGTAAGCAAGATAGAAAAAGAAACTTCCTGTTTTTCCACCACGGAAATTAGCAATTCGAAACTCCATGAAATTATAGAGACTAATAAGTGACTGGATGTGGTCTTTGTCGTGAATGTAGCCCAGGTGAGTAACTCGCCAGTTCTGCATTCATGCATTATCCGACACATTGGCAATGTAACCATGAAGGGTCGGCATAATGCTTGGATGCAGCACTGGCGAGTTACCTGCCAAAGCTGCATTCATGCATCATGACGATTAAGGGTTAACCCTTTAGGAGCGGCATAATACTTTAATGCATCATGCCCTTGGTCGTAATGATGCATGAATGCAACGCTGGTGAATAGCTCGCCAGTGCTGCATTCAAACCTCATGCTGACCCTACGGGGTGGAGACACTCTCGAAGGGTCGGCATGCAGCACTGGCGAGTTACCTGTCAGTGCTGCATTCATGCATCATGACGATTAAGGGCAGAGGATTAGGGGGCATTTGAATAGTATATCTTTGGGCAGTAAAAGCTCAGAGAGTAGGTCCAATGGAGCATAACCGTAGTATTTACAGTGTATTTTCAATGGGTAGAATAAAATCGTGCACGATTCTTTTCTAAAATGACCACATATTGAGCAATACAATAACATTTCAGCAAAGTGTTAGGGAATAAAGGGATATGGAATAGCTATAGGAAGGGGAGTATGTTATTTGTAAACATTCTGACAAATTTATTTTTCAGTCCCAATCATCGGATACTAACTTTAAAGCCTCCTGCGGCCCTTAAAGTGTTAATTAAAGCCTCATGCGGCCCTTAAATGGATAATTAAAGCCTCATGCGGCACTTAAAGGGTTAATGGGCGGCATGCAGGTGGTGCCTGGTATCCGGCTAATGCCCTTATATGGGGGTGTACGTCTTCATTAGGCACAGTCTGCACCAAAGTACAACTTTATTTATTACATTGACATTGTTATGGAGCATATTGGGGGAAAAGTATATTATCATTGATAGGGCCTTAGCGCCCCCTAATTGCATGATTTTTATGTCTTGTTCTGATTTTATATCATTGGATTTTTACCTTGGCCTCATTTTGGTACAAGTAGATTGATATTATGTGTTGTTCTGATTCAATATCAAACATTTTACCTTAACTTCATTAATATAATTAGATGGCGGGAACACAACAATCAAAACTGGGCTACATCACTTCTTTTAACTCTAATAGAATTTATATAGACTGCTCACGCAAAGTTATTCTTCCTAAGGCTACTAAAAAAAGATAAAATAGTTTCTCATCACAGCGCGCATCATAGAAATCACGTTTTGAGGAATACCAGAGACATGCACTCTAAGCACAGTGTGTTACAGGAACATGCATAGGGAGTTCTACACACACATTTGCAACACACTTCTGAGGTCCACATACTTTTGGCAAAGAGTGTGTATTGGGTAGTGTGTTACACCAAAATGTGTGTTAAAAGTGGCTGCAGAAAAGTGTGTTGATAAGTGTATAAACGTAACACACTGTTCTTAGAGTGTGGGGATACCTTTTTTCATTCTTTTTGCGAATCTTGAAAAACATGATAAAAATGTACAAACGTTGCCTATCTAGTATCAAATTAAAGCTAATACTGCCAGTAATAAATATAGTAGGATAGAAATGACCCACCTTCTTCCCAGTTTTAAATATCAATGAATTCTTAACTACTAAAATGTGAATTTTGGTCATGAAAAATTCATGTGTGGGCCTCAGGTACTAGGTAAACCTACCTTGTATAGGTGCAGGCAGCTTACCTCACATCTTTGAAAGATCAATAAAGTCTTGACTACTAAAATGTGAATTTTGGTCATGAAATAATACTAAAATGTGAATTTTGGTCATGCAAAACTCATGAGTAGGCCTATGGTACTGGGTAGACCTACCTTGTATAAGTGCAGGTACCGTACCTCCTACCTCACACTACTCACACATTCACACCAAGGAGATGGCGGGAACATCATAGCAATCAAGATGGGTTAACATCACTTATATTTTAACTCGAACGTAATAGGTAAGGCTAATCATCACCGCGCGCATCATAGAAATCAGGTTTTGAGGAAAACCTTTTCTTTGGGAAATCTTTGATGAAAATCGACAAAATTCGAACTAAATACTAAAATTCGAAGCTTATACTACCAGTATTAAATATATATAGCAGGATAGAAATATTTTACATTCTCCCCACTTTTAAAGATAGAAGAAATTCTGAACTATACTCATGAAAAACTCATGAAAAGTACTGGGTAGACCTGGCTTGCAGGCACCTTACCTTATATCATACACTACTCCCACATTCACACCACGTATCCCCCCTGACCTGTTTATCTGTGTCGCTATGTGAGACCTTAAAGCTACTGATCGCACTTTTGCATCTTTGAATTAATCGTGCCGTCGACGCGCTCTCAAAAAGTGAATCACTCTTCTTTGTATTGATTGAAAAATAGGGGCCCCCGAGGATTAGCGCTAGTGCCTAGAGGGGGGTCTGTGAATTGAGGACCAGGCAGCAATCGCCTCGGCGCGGGCCCCGGATGTCCCTAGATGGCGCTTTATACCGGAAGACGCTGACGGATGAATTGAGAATGATTGCGCAGGCGCACCGAGAGGGCCGCGAGTGACCTTGACCCCGTGCGGAGGTCACGTGAACAGCTGTCTCACGTAGGGGGGACAATGGAGGAGGGTTTGATGGGGAAGGGAGGATTGGGACAGGATCGGGGCCGGATCGGAGCAGCAGTAGTGGGGGGGGGGGGGGGGTTAGAGAGTATCTAGGGCTGACTGGTGGGGATTAGACTGGGTACTGATACACTGTAAATTTATACTGAGACCAAACAGACTTCATTTTATACTGTGAACCAACAGTAGATTCTACTGCCCATGTGCACTTATACCGTAGTATAAACTGTAAAACTACAGTAGATTGACACACAGAAAAGTGAGAGTCATTGTCGCTAAAACTACCCTCACCTGAGAGTCAGGCACTCGCTAAAACTACTCTCACCTGAGGGTCAGGCACTGCCTGACTCTCAGGTGAGGGTAGTTTTAGCGACAATGACTCTCACATTTCTGAGGGTGTTCTACTGCATTCACTTCTATAACAGAGTGTTATGTCCAAGTAGAAATAGGGGAGGGGGCATAACAGCATCAAACATGTTTGAAGGCATATCAGGGCACAAAACCTCCTTGTATGAGTCACAAACATCGCTGGCTGAATGTAGTTCATACATAGTGAGAAATGAATATAAATGTGTCACCTGAATGAAAAGGATATATATTAAGGACAATTCAGCTTAGCAACATCGTGAGATGCCGTGATGTAAAGCATTGTGTCAGGTGTATTTTATGTGACACTACTATATACTTTGATATACGTTTGGGAACTATGTCATATCATATGTGATAATGTGCTATGTTCCTGTGTTAAACCAGTCTGTACGAAAACCTGCCGGCCACCGGCTATGGCCGGCAAAATGTCTGCCGGTTCGGCAGAAAAAGGGTTACTGCAGGCCCGAATGGCTGGCTGTATTCCAAAGATTCTTGCCTATGTATCATTTTTTACGGCTTGTAAATAAGACCATCATTCAGGTTTCTACAGAATAGAACAGAAAGTGTGCATATTTTCTGTAATGTTCTTCAATAACTTACATATTAAAGTGGTTAATATAATTGTAACGTGTAGGGGGAACCTATCATTGCCAGTGCAGACACATGCTTTATATTTCATTTTTAAATAGAAAGAGTGTACTCCAATATCCGGGCCTGCAAAAATTGAGCCGGGCCTGCAAACAAAAAAATCTGCAGGACTGAATGTCCTGCATGGTGAAAAAGTTTTTGTATAGACTGAGTGTAACAAACAGTACATACAAGTAGATACAAAATCAAATAGTGCTATTGTATAAAAGAGACTTCACACGTAGCTAATTTCTCATCCGGATTATTATCTAGGACTGGACACACAGCTGCTTCTAGATGCACTATAAAGCGTAGGAAATTTAGAGAGTTAGTTAGGGGGTCTGGGGTGGCGGGCGGACCCCTGGATTTGTCATCGGTTGGGGATTACCGTTGGGCAGGGGGGTAGGGGGGAATGAGGTGTCTCCCCCTGGCGGGTGGCAGTGACAGCACTCCAGTGTCAACTTGTCACCTGCGTACTGGGGTACCTCCTCCCATCTCTCTGCTGATCACTGACCCTTTAAGGGCCGCATCGTGCTTAAATGAGCTATGGCAAAAAAAAAGAAAAAAAGGTGTGTTTCAGGTTACATGGTTTGAAAATCTAGGGTACCCAGTGGGCACAAAATTCAGTACAATGTTGAATCAATATTGAATCAGCATTGAATCAACATTGACAACCATTTATCAATGTTGATTCAATGTTCTGTGCCCACTGGGTAGGTAGGTTGGATTTTTTTTTTTAAGATTTTTTTTTTTACTTTGGCTTGAAAAGTACCTAGAAATTCGCAAACTTCAAAGCCGACTCGCTGCCGACCGCCTTGACTTGTGAATGGCTATATCGCTCTTTAGCACCGGGATACCCGTGCTTACGTGAAGTCAGCCGGGGCCAAAGTGCGATGATATATAAGGGTATGAATGGAAATTTATTCAGGAAAAATTACAATGATTAACCCCTGCGGGGCTAGCTCCTTTCTATAGGAAAAAAGGGAGTCAAAAATTACTATTTTATGAAGTCAGCCAGGACCAAAGTGCGATGATATATAAGGACAACCCAAAATGGTGTCGTTTCATTGCTTCAGGATCCGTGTTTTCAATCCGGTGCTAAAGTGCGATATGGCCAGAATGGCTAGGGTCGGCCCTGTTTTAGTAGGGTCGGGTAACCTGAAACACACCTTTTTAAAAAAAGATTTGGCCAATGCCTTTTTGTCGGCATGATGTGTGACCAACTTTGTTCTCCATCTATCTTATCACTATAGCTATAGTAACATATGCTTATCTGATATACTGTGTAGTCTTGTATAATTATTGAGTCTCTACTCCAATGTAACTCGGAGTAACAACGCCAGGATTTAAAGTGATCAATAAAGGTTCAGCAGTCACATAAAATCATGAACATGATGTGACCAAGTTCAAACAAAAAAAAAGGATGAATGCAGCACTGGCGAGTAACTCACCAGGGCTACTCTCAAGCATCATGTCGACCCTACAGGTTCGACAAATCACTGAAGGGTTGGCATGATGCACAAATGCCACATTCCCGCTGCACCCAAGAACTTTTCCCCAGCACTGCATAATGACAACACATGAATATGAATGACGAGGCATCATGCTGCCCTTAAAGGGTTAATAAGGACAAACCCTCATCAAAACACACAAACAAAGAAGTCAGTAAACCTTTAAGAGAAGCATAATGCTTTAATGAATCCTCCACTTCATCGTCATCATGTTTGAATGCAGCCTCGGCGAGTGACTCGCCAGGCCTGCATTCAAGCATCATGCCAATTTGATGGGGTTGATGCACTCCTCAAGTGTTGGCATGATGCATGAATGCAGCCCTCGTGAGTTACTCGCCAGGGCTGCATTCATGCATCATAATGATAAAGAGCATGATGCATTAAAGCACTTTGCGGCCATTAAAGGGTTAATTGTGCCAGATCAGTGAAGGCTCAATCGTTCTATTTTTTTCCTCACAGTCGCGACAGTGAAGAATGACATTTTGAATCCCATTATTTTTTCAAGCACTGTTTGTTTTTGTCGCGGAAATTATCACAAGATTTTTTGTTGCAGCACTGAGGATGAATGAGCCCCCTGATGAAAACAGAGCTAAATAGGGTTGTACTGCAGGCCTGTGGTGGTCCGCTCACAATGATTTCCTGAGAACACTTTATTATTTTCTGCGTTTATTTTTGAATTAGTGTTTCAATGGTGAGGTGCACTCAGGCGGAAAATGTAACTACCTTATTTCCCTGTTTATACGACCAGGCGTATGCTTATTTCAAATGGGAAACTGATCTGGGTAATAAACGGGGCAGGCTTATATTCGAGGCAAGCTTATATCTTTTTCAACCCCAATATTTATTTGATTCAAAGAGCCTATCTGGCAGTCTGTCTAAAATCCTCGTATACTTATATTCAGTATCTTTATACTTTTTTCTTGATATTTCTAATGATATCATGACAATTTTAAACGTTATCTTTCTCTAACGTGATCCAAGCTTAAAGGGTAGTACGCTTGCTTTTATATTACTGACATGAAAGAATTGGGAAAATATTCCAGTTAGAAGTGAATTCATGCCCTCCTGCAGAAACTGTTGTGAAGATACCTTCACTGACCCAGCTTATATTCGAGCACTTGCTCATACTACATGTAGTCATAGAAGACCTAGTACAACCTTTGACCCCCTTTATAAACGCTGCCGGCTTATATTCGGGGCCCTGCATATAAGCGGGAAAATACGGTATTCCATATAATTCAATGTATATACCCGGTATACATATTTATGTCACACTTAGCCGGAAGAACAAGGAAAATAGCCAGGGTAGGTTAACGTAGAAAGCAATCAAACTAATTAATAGTTGTATTAGTCAGTTGAACCACAACCAGAGCACTGTAAACTACATTGTAGATAGATGATCACCTTATAATATCTACAATAATTATGCCTTGAGGTCATGAGTATCAAATTAAAACACAGTTTCATCGAGCCGCTCATAAATATGAATCAGGATCACCAAATGTCACCATTTAGCTAAATCTGAGGCCTTAGCTAAGCGTGTTAAGGCTCGCATTTTGATTCAATGCCCTATGTCACTTTTGGCATCATGGTGCATGAATGCATCACTGATGGGTTACTCATGCATCATGCTGATCCCATGCAGTTGTATCAACCTCAAAGAGTCAGCATGATGCACCAAATAACTCAACGGTGCTGCTTTGCTGCGCATCACGATCATTGGTCGGCCACAATTAAATGTTTTGACTAATCGTGCTGTCTCTAAAGGGTTAAAAGCCAAAGGCAATTGTCACAAATTATTATTTATCACAGTCCTTATTGTTCTAATTACAGGAAATTTATCTAATTAATTGCATTTTGCACTGACGGCGACCCCTATGGTAAACCAAGGGGAGTCTGGTGGGGTGAGCCAACATACTCGGTACTCAGGGAATGCTATACGTAATTATAACCATTAAGTCAATCAGCCTATCCAATTAGATTACAATTTGCCATGAAGAGCCACTCCAGAATGGCTCTGCCACTTGTGTCCTATGAGGACTGACTAGATAAGGGAGTGGTCATTTTTTAACAACAGGGGGGGGTCGGTGGATTTTCGCGCGAGCGGGTCGAAATTTTTTTGGTCCCCCCCGCGGAAGCGGTCACAAATTTTTTGGTCCCCCCCCTAGGCAGGTTCAAAATGAGTGCGGCCGACCCCTTTGAGCTATAGTAACGCGCGGGCTTTTTCGCTAAAAAGGGGTGTAATTTTTTTGGTCCCCCCCCTCCAGAGGGGTCCAAATCTTTTTGGTCCCCCCCCTTCAAGGGGTCCAAATTTTTTTGGTCCCACCCCCCCAAATCCACCAACCCCCCCCCCCCTGTTGTTAAAAAATGACCACTCCCTAAGTGGGGCGTGGCAGGTTTTAGCTTCTTGTGGTCTGGGTACTTAATTACCCTGGTTATTATACATCACAACTGATATAGTCATCAGACATAAAGTAGAATAAGTAATGCTTCCTGTAGAATTAGCCTGAGCACATACTATTTAAAGCAATGGATGATGCCTAAAGGTTTTTTGATCTGGCGAAAACCCGGAGATTCCAGTGATATCCAGAGACACCAGTGATATCTTGCAAAGTAAATAAAGATATCTTCGGGGGAAAAACCATTATCGATATCGCTATAATGGAAACCTTAATACATATGATATGTTCCTATATTAGCTGAATTAAACTTAGATACATTTAAATAAATAAATGACACCTAGACAAAGAGATGTATTTTTACAGCGTCTCATATCAATAGCTTCCCCTGTGAAAAATGTGTTATTTAGAAGATGCTTTTAGAAATTTACTTGAAACATCACCAAACAGAGATCGTCAGCTTAGCATTTCTAAATGCTATTAGTTGTGCAAAAGGCCACTGACACTGTGGGGGTTGGTTGTCTCCTGGTGAGGTTCACTCTGTATGCTAGTAGGGGCGGCTGGTGTAGTTTACATTCCTATAAAGGCCCCCCAATCCTAGAGGAGGGGCACCTGAATATGTTTGCCCCCCCCCCAATTTGCCAAGACCCTATCAAACATTACAAAAATCTCCCAGACCTACCTCTACCACAAAGGAAAAAGTAAGGGCAGGGGGGCATAAATCCTCAATCAGGACTAAAGGGGGCTCAAACAGTAATTTTCTTCACAATTCCAATATAAGCCTGTATATGCGACATCAAGCTTAAAAGCCGATGCTTAAACCTGGTTGGGGTAGCCCCCTGGGCCCCTCCAATGGAGATTTGCTTCCTACGCCTCTGATAAGAGGATATACCTTTATTAGGGAATGGTCATTTTTTAACCAAACAGTTTATTCTATACTCTTGCTGGTGGGATTTCGCATGAGCACACCTAGATCTTTCTGTTCCTCCTCTAAGAGAGATCCAAATGTTCCCGACCCCCCCCCCCCCCCCCGCCCTGATGGGTTCAAATTGATCGCGGCCAACCCCTTTGAGCTACTGCAGGCCTTTTGTCTATCTTGCCCCTCTCAAGGAGTTTATATATTTTTGGTCCCCCCCCCCCAATCCACCAACCACTCCCTTATAATAATATGCTGTGAAAATAATGTCTCAATAGTCATAACAGCATCTGAGTGGTTGTATGCCAGTGACTGCAGTTAAACCCAACCCCAGTCTCGGGCCCCGACTGTACGTTTACAGTCTGGGAGAGTACTTAGGCCTATGCACCTACACTGGACCACATACCCTGCTATACTGTATAGGCATACTAATAACCGCAACCAGGAGAGTGTGGGTTCGAACCCTACTCTGGCTCAATTTGTAGTACTGTTGATATCTACATATTGCACGTAAATTGAAATAATGTACCTAGTCACATATTTATAGCTAATTTAATTATGTTGATTTAGGTGGATTTATGCTTAAAGATGAGTTAAATAAATAATCTAAAAAACGTACTACCAAGTGCTCCAACGTGGGATTCGAATCCACGATGTCATGCACAACCTCATCCATGATCATATGACTATAGTTGACCAATCAGTGGTTGAGCTATCTCATTAAGAAACGATCCAGGATCCCGGATCATTTTCTAAGTAGGGATAGTTTATATTAGATACAAAATCGTTCAGGCCCATAACCACATTGTGACGCATGCTTATAGCATAAGCGTGTAATTGCCCGGACACCGACCTGGTTTGCTTATATAATTAGGTCACGTATGAATATTCATTGGTCACGTGACTCTCCTTTGTATTTCCCGCGCCCGCAGCGTTTGCTTTGTTGGAACGCTGCGCTTGTCACAGGTGGACGTGTATCATTTTTGTCAGAAAAACCCAACGGTTTTTGTGTTTCTACCTGCGGTAGGGCACTGGAGCATACGCCATGGCTCCTAAAAGACAGAAGAAGGACACCCACGAGCCAACGGAGGCTGAGAAGGCCCTCCTCAGGGCTCAAAGAAAGTGGCAGAAACAGGCCGATGCACGTATGGCGTCGACTGATTCCAAGCTGGACAGGCTCGTCGCTCTACATGCCGGCGGCGCCCAACCAGGGCCGCCGCAGCCGGCCCCGGCAGCCCCGGGCCCCATGCAGCAGCTACCAGGACTATTACCACAGGTACCTGCTCAGCACCACATACCAGGGCTACTGCCACAGGTAGGAGCACGCATGGATATGTCCCAGCAGCAGTATCATCCACCTCCCTCCTTCTACTACCCAGGAGGTGGGTTCCCGGCACCGACCGGGGGCGTCGCTCCCCCGACGCCGCTCCAACACCACCAGCTCTACACTGTCCCTGCCGCGGCAGGCGGGGACGACGTGACGCAGCACCTTGCCAATTTCGTCAAGGCAACCTTGTCCAAATCAGGTAAAACCCATCCTATCTTCCCTCACTCTCACATCACCCGGGGGGACAAGATGGAGCCCACAACGTTGGGTGACCTCGTCATGCCCGAATATGTATTTGGCATGATGAAGGTCTATAATGCAGCCACCACAGACCCCACACACAGGCCCTACCTGTTGGCGCACCTGATGGACCTGGCTGAAGACGCCATAGGCTATGACTGGAAGGACGTCAGGGGCTGGAGCGAGAACACCCTGGCGGCTATTGCCTCCCCCCAGAACCTCCTCACCTGGGAGAACACCTGGGACATACGCATGTCCCGCACTGAGCAATCCAAGAAAGGGTCCCGACTCCCCCCCCGGGCTAATGCACTGAGGAGTCTGGGAGGGGCGGACCACAGCTCATCATCAGCCTCAGCCTCTGCCCCCACCCCCAATGACAGAGCCACTATAGGTTTTGGAAAAAAGGGTGACGTATGTGACATGCCGACCGATGTGAAACTCGCCAAGGCCGACGCACCATGTGTGGAGTTCAACATCAACAAGTGTGATCAAAAGAGGCACCACGCTGAAGGAGGGTACCGTAGGCTACACCTGTGCTCCTACTGCCTCCCTAACCTGTGCAAGGCCCTCTACCACTCAGAGGCCGACTGCCATGCTGCATCTGGAAAAAACAGGAAAACAAGGCAGTCAAAAAACGCCTCCCGTCCAGCTACAGCGCAGTGAGTAGCTGGACACATGACTCATCACAGATTGACTCGTCAGATCCGGAGACAGATGACACCGACCCTGATAGTACCTGCCCAACTACACCTTCACCACTACAGCGTGCCCGCTCTACCTCCAGCACATGGAGGATACAAGAAGCCACCACTAGTGACTCCGAGAGTGACACCTACACTGACACTCTCCGTGATCCCATCACTGTATTACCCAGTGTTATGAAATGTAGTAGTACCCGTGCTAAGGCATGTCATGTGTCTTTCTCTAGATTTGTCGATGTATGTCCGGTGTTTGAGTCTGGCATTGATTATGCCAATATCTATACTGCAATGTTGTACCCTAGCATCGATCCAACAGTGTCACCCAGTCATTCATGTCCAGATAGCTCAGTTACTGAAAGTGTGTTAGAAAGCTATGGTAATTCCTCGAGCGACCTTTCTGCCGTCATGAAGAATTTGTCATTTTGTGATTATGCTGGTCAACATTCCGCTGACCAAAATGATAGTGTGTGTTACACCCCCCCTGTCACTAGTACACCCAAACAGCATATCCCCCGCGCCCACCGTAAGTGTGGTAGTGGAGGTGTCGCCAGCCTGTGGGATGCTATGAGCACGGAGGATAGTGACAGCAGCTTATCTTCAAGTCAAACCAACAGTGTGTGTACCTCCCCTCCAGCTGGAGCGGCGGTGTGTACCCAGCATCCACCACATGATGGTGGTGCAGGTACTGACCACACCCATGGCGACGCTGACAGCAGCCTTAATGGTACAGCCAGCGCCAGCACAGCCAGCATTGAATCTCACAACCCCCATGCAATCATAATGACAGACAGTCCCGCCCGGGGTGCACACACAGGTGTGAATGAGGGACAGGTATGTGAACATAACCGCCCTCTCAGTGACTTTGTTGACAACTTCTACAGCAAGCAGCAAGTCGCACCCCACCAAGTGTCCAGCACTGACCCTGACCCAGATCCCGGCGACACAGTGACCCAGTCCCCCCATTATGAAACATGTGATGGTTCCCTGTCTGATTATAGCTCCCACAACACTAGCACGCCCACCAACAGCCCCCACACCATACAGGTATGTGGCAGTACACACGCCACGGCCCTCCCTGCTACTTATAACAGCGCGGGTGAAGAGGGCAGCGAAGCGTGCAATGTTGATAAACAAACAGCCGCGTGCAGCAGTGTTGTGATTGACGCCGCCCCGAGTGACGACACGCCCCCACCTGACCCAGTCCCGCGGGAGGTCAGTATCCAGGGCGCCACTACAGCGGCTCCCGTGGGTCCCCGTCAGTATGCAGCTATACTAGATGTTATATGGCCCTACCCCACCAAGGAGGCATGTGACACAGACAGTGACAACATGGCTATATATCATGCAGTGAGGGCTACAGCCGTCCCTAACTATATGGACGCGCGGATCCCCCTCACCACGAAGTTCAACCTCCCCGCCTGGAGGAAGCACCTTAAAGGATATATAGACAGTGACATTGTCCAGTATATGGAGTTTGGCTGGCCCGGTTCCTACACCGGTAACCAGCCACCTGAACCCACACCCATCAACCACAACTCAGCAGTGGATTACAGCGACCACATCGACCATTTTATCGAAACAGAGATGCAGCACGGCACCCTCCTGGGCCCGTTCCATGCACCACCCTTCACCCCCTGGAGCCAGGCTAGCCCCCTGTGCACCGTGGAAAAGAAATTGTCTAACAAACGCCGCATAATTGTCGACTTGAGTTTTCCTGAGGGCAAGAGTGTTAACAGCGGCATTCTCAAGAATTTCTTCCAGGGTGAATACATAAAATACACACTTCCGGCCATCACCGACCTACTGGAGATGGTCCGGAAGTGCGGCCGTGGTTGCTGGATATGGGGGGCGGATTTGCAGCGCGCCTACCGCCAGCTGGCGGTAGATCCCCTAGACTGGGTTCTTGCCGGTATTACCCATAAAGGAAAATGGTATAATGACCTCTCACCCTCATTTGGCTGCCGAAGCTCAAGCACCCACATGCAGCGAGTGTCATGTGCTGTCTCACATATCATGAAGAAAGACGGGGCCGCCGTATTATGCTACATCGACGACTACGCCGCCGTGAGCTGTACACAATACGAAGCGGAGCAAGTGCTCCAGAAATTTGAGCAGCTCACAGACGAGCTCGGACTCAAACTCTCCCCCTCCAAGACGGTGCGCCCCACTACCGACATAGTGTGGCTGGGATACCGTATCGACACAGTCAACATGACAGTCAGCATACCAGAAGGGAAGCTACAAGAGGTTATAGTTGAGGTCGATGAGTGGGAGTCCAAGATCTGGGTCACCAAGAAAGAAATTCAGCAACTCACGGGGAAACTGTTCTTTATAGCCACATGCCTGCCTCCCGCCAGGAGGTTTCTGGCCCGAGCACTGGCCCTCCTCAGGCTTGCTAATATAAAGAACCCCGTCAGGATCACAGAAGAATGTAGAAAGGACCTACAGTGGTTCAGCAGGTACGCTGAAACGAGCAACGGCGTTCACCTGATACCAGAGATACGACCTAGATGGCGAATAGAAGTCGACAGCTGTCTAAAGGGCGGCGGAGCATTCAGCCCAACCCACTACTACGGGGTTGCATACCCTGAATGCTTTCACCAGAACAGACACATCACCCTTTTGGAGGCGATGAATGCGGTTGTCGCCATAAAGCACCTCGCCCCAAAAAACCCGAGAGGTTACCAGCTGGATGTGATATGCGACAATATGAGTGCTGTTTCCGCCATGTCCACAGGAAAGGCGGAGGAACCCATACTGGCATCCTGTGCACGCGAGGTGTGGCTGTTTGCTGTCACCAACGACGTAAAGATAACAGTCACCCACGCCCCTGGCGTCACAATGGAGCTGGCTGACGCCCTGTCCAGGAGGTGCCTGGGTGTGGGGTACCGTGTGCTGGCTGACAAACTCTTAAAGGGGAAGAACTTAGCTGAAATTGAACCTGACCTCACTATACCTACATTCAGCCGAGGCTTATAAACTAATTGTCCTCTATTTGTTGTTACAGCATGGCACGGGACAACTGTGTATGACCAGATGCTTAACACAAGGGGCCGAGCAGTGACTGAGCAAACTCAAAGGAATAAGGACAAACAATACAGGGAGTACTATACTTTCTGTGTGACGTACGGTGTCTCAGTTCTATCCCCGTCACCTGACGACGTGTGTATCTATATTCAGTTTGCCTCCCAGAAATACAAATCCCCCCAGACAGTGAAGAACTATGTGTCTGGCGCGCGGCACTTTGTCCTCTCTCTGGGAGGAAATGATGATGCCTTTGCAACCCGGGTAGTTAAAGACATGTTCATGGGAATCCTGAAGTCGTCGACTCATGTGCCGACTCCAGCACCACCTATTACCCCATCCCTACTTATGAAGATCTGTGATTATCTAGACACCTGCGCATTATCAGGGGTGGTAGCTAAAGCGGCCTTCCTGGTGGGATATTATTGCTTCCTCAGAGGGTCTAACCTGTGTGTACGGAGCCCGTGGGAAGAGGGACATGCCCTCCTCCGCGGTGATGTTAGGCAGGTCACTGGAGGACTCATTGTGGTAATAAGAAGCTCGAAGACCACCAGTGGGACATCCCCGCCTGTAGCCCTACCGGTACAGCGCCTCCAGCAAGGACAGAAACACTGCCCCGTGACAGCCTATAATGTTATGACTACACTGGTCCCAGCCCATCCCTACAGCCCGGCATTCGTGTGGGCTGACACATACAAAGTAGTGACGTCACCCGCCCTCCAGGCGGTGCTTAAAAAGGCACTAGTGAAAATTCGACACCCTGGAGCTAGCTCATACAGCCTGCACGGCCTACGGCGTGGCGCATCATTGGCAGCTACTCTCGGGGGTGCCTCCGAGCATGATGTGAAAGGACATGGACTGTGGAAGTCCGACGCCGTATACAAGTATGTGCCCAAGCCACTCTTCTCATCGGTACAACCAGCCTTGGCTAAGAGCTTTGGACATTAAGGTCTAGTTGTACCTCCTATATTGACTAATTAATTGTGTCATAAGTGGTTGACAGTTGTCATATTATACACTAATATCTGGTCATATTTTCTTATCTATAGCATATACCAGGAGTGTTATTTTGGGGCCTGGCCCGAGTGCTATAGTAAAAGGTTTATTTGCTGACATTTGGTAATTGTAATAATCTGCTCATCATGCTAATATACCGGTTACTACCAATTAAACCTTAGTAAAATAAAATTATATTCCAAACATAGATCTGTGTTACTCGGTCAATTGTGACGCATGCTTATAGCATAAGCGTGTAATTGCCCGGACACCGACCTGGTTTGCTTATATAATTAGGTCACGTATGAATATTCATTGGTCACGTGACTCTCCTTTGTATTTCCCGCGCCCGCAGCGTTTGCTTTGTTGGAACGCTGCGCTTGTCACAGGTGGACGTGTATCATTTTTTCCCGCCCGCCGTCCCTCATCTAAAGATTGATGCTTACATGTGAGGACATTAAGGTCTAGTTGTACCTCCTATATTGACTAATTAATTGTGTCATAAGTGGTTGACAGTTGTCATATTATACACTAATATCTGGTCATATTTTCTTATCTATAGCATATACCAGGAGTGTTATTTTGGGGCCTGGCCCGAGTGCTATAGTAAAAGGTTTATTTGCTGACATTTGGTAATTGTAATAATCTGCTCATCATGCTAATATACCGGTTACTACCAATTAAACCTTAGTAAAATAAAATTATATTCCAAACATAGATCTGTGTTACTCGGTCAATTACGGCGGCAATGGGCCTGGACTGCTCGAGGCTGACCCCACCCACGATATAAACAGCTCAGAGCACAGATCATTTCTCCGCCCCTACTCTTGGTGGAGAGACAGCAAGCTTTTAAATGCCCCAGGGATGTGCTCAATAAATGTGCATCATTTTCAGACCTATATAAGCAATAAAACTTCTTGCCTGGAAACATAAGTTCAAGTTCAAGTTTGGCCAAATTTATTCATCGGAAG
Organism: Harmothoe impar; assembly: GCA_947462335.1. Lineage (NCBI taxonomy): Eukaryota > Metazoa > Annelida > Polychaeta > Phyllodocida > Polynoidae > Harmothoe > Harmothoe impar. The sequence continues at coordinate 64,765,670 of OX381713.1, read as the reverse complement.
ATCAATGGTATATTAACATTTTGTACAATCCATTTAGGTATAATTTATACTGACACATTTTTAACAACATTAATAGACTCTGGACTATTTCTGATAGAATGAAGCAGCACTTTATAGCAGATGAGAATCATTTCTATATTATCAGGTTTTCTATGAACTGTCTATATAACCCTGTATGACACCCTGTACCCCCTATATCAGTATGTGTACCTCTAAGTGTTGTAGAGCGGGTATACAGCAGCTAAGTGCCTCTACATGGGTAAAAATCGACACGGGCGACACCGCGACACGGCCCTTTTAGGCCATTTTAAAAATCGACGGACACAGGGAAATCGGGGATAAAAATCGACCCACAGGGAGTTTTCTCTATGTTCTTATATACCAAAAAATCGACACAATGACACTGTTTTTCTGCTAAAAATCGACACAGCGACATGGCCAAAATTGTGGATACCCATGTAGAGGCACAGCTAATGTGAGGTCTATGTACGTCTCTGATGTATGTAAAGCAGCCCCTGTACCAGCCCATCCTGCTGCATGCATATTACAGCTGGGGCTTATAGCTGACGGCTGGACACTGTCCACCCCCCCCACCACCACCCCCCCCCCCCCCTGACCACCACCACCAGGTAGAACCAGGTCTGCAGCTCACTAAGATGCAGCCTCGAGCTCTCCAGGCCCAGTACCGCCGTATCTAATGAAAACTATTCTACTCAGAAAATGATCCTGGATCCTGGATCATTTCTTAATGAGATAGGTAGCTCACTGATTGGTCAGCTATGGTCACATGATCATGAATGAGGTTGTGCATGACATCCTGGGTTGGAATCCCACCTTAGGCACAATAGGTGGTTCGGTTTTTACATTAACTGTTTAACCCATTTGAAGCATAACTCTACCTACAGTCACACGGTAATATTACTTATTAAAGGTGTGACTGGGTACATTAGTTCAATTCAGGCCCATTATGTAGATATCAATTGTGATACTGATTGAGCCACAGTGGGTTTCGAACCCACATCCTCCTGAGTGCTGAGACACAGTAGTATAGTATATAAGGGTGGGTATAAGGGCCAGTGTAGGTATAGGTCTATAAGTAAACCCCCAGACTGTAAACGTACAGTCGGGCCTGAGACTGACCAAGATGTAGAGCCTTGAATCAAGCCTGAATTCATTAGCTCTTTAAGGACGGAATGTCGCTAAAAGATCACATTAATTTTATACGGTAAGACACACATATATATAGTACTGTAGAGGTCGCGGAAAACTTAGTCATTGGATCGGCCGGGAATCGAACCACAGACCTCTGCCACCGGTCCCAATGGGGCTTTATCAAGCAGTTGTTGAGATACCCTGACTTCCCAGTGATGGAAGCTTTCTACACCATACCGATTCAGCGAATTTGTTGACTGAACACCACGCTGAACTCCAACCGCCCATACTGGGGACCAACACTTCCCAACCTGCTCCTCCAACTACCCGATTCATCGCGGCCGATCCACCAGTGTAGCAGTCTCGGACCCCGACTGTATGTACACAGTCTGGGAGAATGCTTATGTATTGGGTTGTAATGGATATCATCACTCTGAACATCTTGGGTTCGAGTCCCACCTTGGCACAATGGGTAGTAATTTTGATATTTGTACAATGGCCCTCTATTACACTATTTCTTCTATCCAAATATGTAATATGTGTTATTACTATCCCAGCATTGAGGTATTTATGCTTCAAAAAGGCCAAATAAATAATGTAAAAAAAACGAACCTACGTTTTCCCAAGGTGGGATTCGAACCCATGAAGCCATACACACCCTCATTCATGGTCATGTGACCATGGCTAACCAATCAGTGGTTGAGCTATCTCATTAAGAAATGATCCAGGATCCTGGATCATTTTCTAAGTAGGTCACACTCATTAGATACAAATTTGTCCAGGCCCATTACAGCCCTGACGGCTGCAATGGGCCTGGAGAGCTCAAGGCTGCCAGTGTAGAGGCAGTCTCGGGCCCGACTGTATGTATACAGTCTGGGAGAGTCCTTATGTACTGACTTATACTGTATATTAGCAATCTGGACATCATGGGTTCGAGTCCCACCTTGGCACAATTGGTAGGACTTTTGATATCTGTATAATGCACCTCTATTACACTATTGTCCATATCCATATATGTAATATGTAATATTACTACGCCAGTATAGGGGTATTTATGCTTCAAATAGGCCAAATAAAGAATGTAAAAAAACGAACCTATGGTTTGCCAAAGGTGGGATTCGAACCCATGAGGCCATACACAACACATCTATGTCATTCATGATCATGTGACCATGGCTAACCAATCAGTAGTTGAGCTATCTCATTAAGAAATGATCCAGGATCCTGGATCATTTTCTAAGTAGGTCACAGTTATTAGATACAAAATTGTCCAGGCCCATTACAGCCTGACGGCTGCAATGGGCCTGGAGGGCTCGAGGCTGGTGTAGAGGTCGCGGAAAACTTAGTCATTGGATCGGCCGGGAATCGAACCACAGACCTCTCGCACCGGTGACAAACGTGCTAACCGTTACACTACCAACCCTTGTCTGACTGTTCTCCGCTCCCTACGTTACTGGATCGGTATGGTACAGAGGGGGAGGATAACCCAGGTGTTTCACCCCTTCGGGCTCTCCACCAGGGTACGGGGAATCCGACCCCTATACTACATTGTACTGTTAAGCTACAGTAACTTCTAACAGTGTACATGTCTAAAGGTTGCACAGACATCATTGTGCTAATTGACAATGTCAATTTCGATGCCATGAATCATTCCTACTGCTTCATTATTTTGGTAGCAGTAAAGTCTCCACTTTGTTCATCTTTAGGGAATACCTATTAGTAATATTTATCTTCTTATCAAGGTAACATAAAGAGCTATGCTGACAGAAGTTCACCTCAGAGACTCATTCTTTACATGGCTACAAAAGGACATGATGCAGTAATGACGTGGGCACAGGGCACAGCCTGGGGTATGGTCACCTTCAACCCTTCAGGTGCTTTAACCATTTAAGGATGACATAATGCATTAATGCATCATGCCCTTGGTCGTCATGATGCATGAATGCAGCCCTGGTTAGTAACTCACCAGGGTCACATTCAAGCATCATGCAGACCCAATGGGGTTGAAGCACTCTCGTAGGGTTGGCATGATGCACCAATGCAGCACCAGCGAGTTACTTGCCAGGGCTGCATTAGTGCATCATGATGACAAATGTCAACTTTCAGCAACATCCACCCTTAAAGGGTTAGTGCACTATTTGATTGTGTCATCAGGATGCATGGATGCAATAGCAGCGAGTAGTTCTGCATTCATGAATGCATCATGCTGACACTACCAGGTTAATCAAACTTGCAGTAGGCATCATGCACCCATGCAGCGATCGCATGTTAATTCCCAGTGCTGTATCGAGGTGCGATGATGACAAATGAAAATGAATTCTTGAGATATGACGTTGTCCAGAAAGGGTTTAGGAACTAGGAACACTAACTGTGTACCTGTGAGGGTGATTGGGGGGTCCTCCAGGGTATGGCTCCTAAATTCATGTACAACATCGGAGGGTACATAGAGAGTTGGTATTTAGGAGCCTGGGCCCCATGTCAATCTATCAGAGTACCTCAAAGGTTCCTTAGAGGTGTTTTAGCCCTCTTTGATCCCTGTAGGTTCCCTCCCACCCCTGGCTTCCACCTAACCCCTTCACCCTCCTTCTCCAATCTCCAGCTCCTCAGCACCTTCAACTCCAGACCTTAACCATGTAAGGGCCGCGTGGTGCTTTAATGCATTATGCCCTTGGTCGTCATGATGCATGAATGCAGCCCTGGTGAGTAGCTCGCCAGGGCTGCATTCATGCATCATGACGTTCCTTCAGGAGTGTATCAACCCAGTGGAGTGGGTATGATGTTTGACGACAGCACTGGCGAGTTATTAGGCAGGATTTGCCTTGGTATCATGATGACAAATGCTATAATCTATTAGTACAATATGCAGTCTTTAACCCTTTAAGGATAGATGTCGCTAAAGGATGACATTTGTCATTATAATACACCGATGTAGCCCCAGCGAGTTACTTGCCGGGGCTACACTGGTGCATCATGCCGAACCTTCAGGAGTGTCTCAACCTCATGAGGTTGGCATGATGATTGAATGCAGCACTGGTGAGTTACTCACCAGGGCTGCATTCATGGATCATGGCGACCAAGGACATGATGCATCAAGGCATCATGCCGTCCTTAAAGGGTTAAAGGGTTAGGCGCCCCTAGCTCCTACCTACACAGTACTAGTCACTCACTCCTGCTTGTGACCCCACGTGACCTCTGCCTACCTATTACCCCATGCATCATGGTTTTAAAGCTATTCCCGGGGACGATCACAGGCTTGTAGCCAGGTTCACTTCAGTACCTGAGCGTTACCCTCCATTTCCCTGCTTCACCCCTCCACTATACCGGCTTCCAGCTCACTTATTGCCTTTGTCCTCAGCTTCTTTTCCATGCACTCATACATCAGACATAGCATATGGTGACATCCATGTAGACTAATACAGTACATGTATTGGACAAATTCGGTAATTTTGCCAGTTAATTTTTACAGTTAATTCAAATTTGAATGCATACTATTTCTCCTTTTCGTTTTTTTTATTTGCCCACTACTGGAAAAATACAGCATGGGCTTAGTACCATAATATACCGTAAATTATTGTGTAGAAGGGTTGTTCACGAGTCAGATCACCCGCGCGGCTTACAGGGTCGGTCCAAAGTTGGAGTGTGGCTTATACACGAATTACTGTACAGTGCTAGATTAACAATTTTAACCTCCCCTGTTCAGCTTATAGGACTTTAGGGGTACAGTTTATACCCAAGTTAGGCTTATATATGCAAGAATTCACGGTACATCGAGGAACACACCTATAAAGCCAAAAAAAAAGGTGGGTTTCAGGTTATATAGTCTGAAAATCTAGGTAGCGTAGGTCGCATTTTAATCAACAGCAACATTGACTCATGGACTATCATATCGACTCTGAAATAACCCAAAAATTACTTGAAATATGTATATGTTTCTTCAAAATTGGATAGCAATTCCTAGGGGCGGCCCCCTTTTGCTAGGTAGGGTAAAAAATTGACTCTGAAATTGCCCCAAAATTACATGAAATTTTACTTTTTCAAAATTGGACAAAAATGTATAGGGTCGGCCCTGTTTTTCTAGGTAGGGTCGGGTAACCTGAAACCCCTTTTTTTTACATGCGAGGATTTATGGTACATGGAGGAACACACCTATAACCATTGTGCAGGGTGGACTGAGGGTCAGAGCCGCAGGGTGCCCACATCACAGGTCCTCAGAGCTGGTAATTGTCCTATGTTCAGCTACTGTAGGAGGCATGACCTCTGCAGGTGCAATATTCCTGCAGCGGCTTTACATTGTTAACCCTTTACGGATGGATGTCGCTAAAAGATGCCATTTGTTGTCATGATGCACCAATCTAGCCCCGGCGAGAAACTCGCCGGTGCTAGATTGGTGCATCATGACGACCCTTTGGGACAGTATCAATCCCGTAGGATGGGCATGATGCTTGAATGCAGCCCTGGTGAGTTACTCACCAGGGCTGCATTCATGCATCATGACGACCAACAGCATGCTGTATTAAGGCATCATGCCGTCCTTAAAGGGTTAATGAAAGCTTCTGGCTGTGTCTCACCAGATGGGGCCAACACTCAAAAAGTAAACTCGTCTGCAGACTCTTCTAAGTGACAAGAGAGTGGGTCCTCTAGCTGTAGTTGTCAGATAGAAGATACACTTGGTATGTGCCAGCCCAAAACCTGACTCATGCCAGCCCTAGACTCGTCAACCAGGGTCTGATTCAGGATTTTCCCTGTAGGTGGCATCAGCATAACATGCATTCTGTATAAAGTTGGGGAATGAATTGCATAATTTCTATGTTGATTTTAATCATATTTATGGGAATACACATTCATGTTATGGAGAATCCTGAGATTTATCTATTGGGGATGCTAGAAAAGGTAAAGGAATCAATGTTTTGATATAATTGAGACAAAACAAATATGTGTAGGGCACAGACACCTCTTTTGTGGTTATTTCTATGGTACAATAGCTGCAAGGAAACTCCCATTGGTATGACATCCACATATATGTGTTAGCAGTCTGTAACTAAAGGGTAGAAATACTCTCAATATAGACTTGGGGATATGGCAGGAATTCCCCTAACCTACATACCTCTATGTTTGTATGAATTAGCTATTATAAACCTCAGAAATATAGACAGACATGGACAACAAGTATGCCTAGGCAGAACCCAGTTAGCTCCACCTGCAGTGAAGTAGAGGTTATAGTGCACAGGTTAACCCTCTAAGGGGTGCATAGTGCTTTAAGGTGCTATGCTCTATGTGATCATAATACATGAATTCAGCCTTTGCAAGTATACTCGCCCAACTGTTGATTTATTTCCAAAGGTGCATGAATGCAGGCTTGGCGAATAGACTCACCAGGGCTACATTCATGCATCATGCTGACAAAGGGATTCAAGCACATTTAAAGCAGTTTGCAGCCAATAAAGGGTTAACTATTCTGGGTTGTCAATTTGACGACCTTAGACTTGTCACTTGGAGTGGGCCACTGCCTGGGCTAACATTGTCAGTTAGATGACCCTAGTCTTGTCTTGTGGGATGGTAACCAGACAGTTCATCAAATAGACAACCTTTAACTCGTTTATTTTATGACCGTCACTTTAAAGACCCTAAACTCTTCTTATAAGACAACCTTTTGACAAGTTTGGATCCCTTCATTTTATCAGTGAATGTTAACGTCTTTGACCTACTGCCATCTTTAACCGGATGCCATCTTCTATTGACTGGCCTCCATAGAAAAAAATAAAGGATTTTCTTCATTGATATGTATAAGGGATAGAATAAGGAAAATGATGGTGGTTATATCGCCGTTTATATCTTCAACTGCCTTTTCGGAGTGAGCTGTATATGTTTGTGACGAAGTATATAAGAAGAAGCGAGTTCAGCATATCTTACACATGGCTAGAAGCCTGTTACCGCAAAAGATATTTCAGTCTGAATAGATCTTACAATACCCATACATAAGCTGGTAATAGTTATTCTGTATGCTGCTAACACGACAGTAACCTGGAGGGGAATCAATACCGTTATATGTTAACCTGTAAGGGGAGGAGCATGGTGCTTTAATGTACCATGCCTTTTGTCGCCATGAGGCATGGATGATTCACTGCCGATTAAATTGCCAATGATGCATTGCCGAGCATCATGCGGAGCCTACGGGTTTGATACTCTCACAAAGGTTGGTCATGATGCACTGATGAAGTGCCGGTGAGTTACCCACCAGGGCTGCATTAGTGCATCATGATGGCCAACAAATGTACATTACAATTAAAGCATCATGCGGTCCTTAAAGCGTTAATTGCACTCCTTCTTATCAATACCTGATTGTATATAATTAAAGCAGCATCTTCAAAAGCAGGACTTATAATGGCCTATGAGGCCCGCCTACAGAAGTCAATTCGCTCTCCAGCTTGATTGATCTCGTAATTACAATGGACTCTGCTAGAAGTAGAGAAAATATTGGCTTTACAATAGAATGGCTTCTACAGACGCCTGAATTAACAGAGCTAACCCTATACAGGCTGCAAAGTGCATAAATCATACCCTTTTGGTGTCATGATGCATGAATGCAGCCCTGGTGAGCAACTCGCCAGGGGTGTATTCCAGCATCATGCCGACCATGTACAGGGTTGATACACTCTCAAAAGGCCAGCATGAATGTAGCTTGGTGAGTTACTCCCCAGGGCTGCATGACGACAAAGGACGCCATACATTGAAGCACTATGCAGCCTTTACATAGCCTTTAACCCTTTAAGGACGGATGTCGATAAAAGATGACATTTGTTGTTATGATGCACCAATGCAGCCCCAGTGAGTAACTCAGAGATGCCTTGGTGCATCTTATGCCGACCCTTCGGAAGTGTCTCATTACGTAGGGTTGGCATAATGCTTGAATGCGGCACTGGCGAGTTACTCGCCAGAGCTGCATTCATGTATCAGACACATACTCTGTGATCAGAACGACAAAGGACATAATGTATTAAAGCACAATGCAACCTTTACCCCTTCCAGGACGGCATAATGCCTTCATCAAGATGCATGAATGAAGCCATGGCGAGTAACTCGCCAGAGCTGCATTCATGCATCATGACAACTAAGGGCATGATACATTAAGGCATCATGTCGTCATTAAAGGGTTAACATACCTAATCCCCCCATAATGTAGACACAGGGGGAAGTACATCTGATACCAAATTGGATATTATTGTGTGCCTCGATTCACTGCACTCAAAAAGTAAACTTGTCTCCAGACTCTTCCAAGTGATGGTCGTAAAATAAACGAGTCAAAATCTTGTCTAAGTGACAAGGAAGTGGACCTTCTAGCTGAATATAAAAGACCCACTTGGCATGTGCCAGCCCAAAACCCGACATTTGCCAGCTCCAGATTCTATTTGTGGGATGGTAACCTGATAGGTTAGACAACTTTTGACTCGTTTGTTTTATGATAGTCACTTCGACGAGTCTGGAGACAAGTTTACTTTTTCAGTGCAGGTTGGGCTGCTTCTGTGCTTTATTGTTGCGAAGTGGCCCTTGATTGTGTTGACGTATGGCGCAGCTGGGAATGATTTCGATGATGTGATTTAAGAGAAATGTTGCACATTAAATATCAATCAGTCCATTGATGTAGTCCCTGCAATGAAGCCTGATGAAATATTTTACAATGGACTGGGTAAAATAACAAGTGAATGCTCTCTCTTTGACACTGAAAAACGCCATACTCTATAAATCATTACAAGTCAAACATGAAATAACTAGGGTGCGTCAATACGATGATGTCATCTGAAGAACAGTATTTTTGATTCAGCTTTATTCATGTTGTTCATTGATACCTTCAGGAGTGACTATCTTTTTGATAACGAGGGGGGGATTTTGACGCTCTATAAAAGAGACAAAGCTATGCCATTGCATACAATCTGAACTCAGTGAAGCTGATGTTGTGGCAAGACCAAAAAAAAGAAAGGTGTGTTTCGGGTTACCCGACCCTACCTAGCAAAACTGGGCCGACCCTAGAAATTTTTACCCAATTTTGAAAAAAAAAAGTTTATTCTAAGTACTTTTTGGGCTATTTCAGAGTAAATTTGATGGTCCACGAGTCAACGCTGTTGTTGGCGAGACAGCGCTGAAGTTTGCGCATCAATTTCTAGGTACTTTTCAGGCCATGGGATCAATCTGTCTTTACAAATAATTTTGGGATTTTTTCAGAGTCAATTTGATATTCCATGAGTCAACACCGTTGTCGACAGTCAGCTCTGAAGTTTGCGAGTTAGATTTTGGGTACTTTTCAGGCCAAAGGTAAAAAAAAAATTCAATAACTATAAAAACCTTAGACTTTAACCCCTTTACATCCTTCCCATTTAGAGCCACAGCATTCAGTGTGAGAGCTTCCTATACCTATAAATAGAGGATAGTGTACGGGGCCCTTGTGGGGTTAACTCCCGCGGGCCTACTGTTGCACCTAAGGCCCTACCACAATGTCTATGTTATTACTAGACAGGCCCAATATCCTTTGAGCAGGTCGGCCATTTTGTTTTGGCACCACTACGCCAGACGCCAGCAGCCTATCAAAACAAGCCTGCCATTTCTGACCCTATTCAAATATGGAACACTGTTTACCATTGGTCGAGGAGGGCAGACGTGGGAAACCTGCCTTCGGCCAATGACGTCATCAACTTTATGCCGCCATCTTTGCCTCGCAGTGCATATGCAAGATCCACAGCAGAAAATTGGTCTTCTGTCTCCTCGAGGCAATGGTGGGGGAGTAGAGGGAAGGCATGGGATATTGTACATTCAAACGTTGCTATAGGCAAATGGTTATAACTCTGATGTGGAGAACGGCCATTCCAGTACTTAACCACTGGACATATCTTCAAAAGTGGAGGAAAAAATAGTTAACAGGGGGCAACCAGATTTGAACTAGTGACCTCTCGATCTGCAGTCGAATGCTCTACCACTGAGCTATACCCCCGGACTGCTTATCAATAGCTGTGAATGATGACCTATGGCTATGATACAGTTAACAATATGGAATAATATTCCTAGTAACTAGTAATCATTGGAATATCGATACAACGAAAAAGGGTCTCCTGGGAATGACACAAATATCATTGTGCAATATGAATTAAAACCAAAAAATATCTCCTATTTCTATTCCATATACGGTGAAAAGGAAAGAGAGATATTAGGGACCTTTAGCAAAACCGACGTAGCTCAATATATGCAGACCTAGTAGTGCTAAAGGGTTAGGCTAGGTTTGCATTTAATGAGCTTTTACGTGGTTGCTAAAGGCCCCTAAAAACTAATGTTTTTGTTACAACCGGTTTTTTTTATACAAATTTTGAAATAATGAAAAGAAATTCACTATTGAGCAGGAACCTGGAGGCATCATATATGTCCCCTGTAGGATTAATTCTGCCGGATATGTTGCAATCTCCCGCGGCAGATATTACGTGCGACACCGGTCGTCCTCCACCTCTGCCAAATCCTTACTCCGTGCTTCGCAAATGGACAGATTCTGTCCATTGCTCACCTTCTTGAAATATACAATTTCCCATCTATGATTCGATTCAAATATTTGTAGGAAGGTCTGAACATGAATTTCTGAAAGTTACAGACATATTGGTTATGCTTTTGTGGGGGAATTTGTTGATTTTCCTAGGGACTATTTTGGAGTAGGGATATAAGCAGTGTGCGAAGCGGATAGGAGAGCAGGGAAGTAGTACCCCTTTCAAGACTTTTTCCACACGAGAGTTCTTAGGTTTTGGCAGAGACAGAAGTGACTGGCGGGAGCGGAAGTCTCTGCCGGGGAGATTGGATATGTTGAACAGGATGACTAGGTTCCCGCCGCCTGACCCCAATCATGGCGGTGAGACAGGGAGTGGTGGTATCTGCTCCCAGCCCAGCCCATGAGCCGCTCATGCCTGTCCGCGGTGGGGACAGCACCAGGCCCATCTGTGCGATAACAATACCCCGTCCTGAGTTTATGAAGTCTGGACACAGCGTCCACATCCCAGGGAGGACTAGGCCAAAAAAAGGTTTGTTTCAGGTAACATGGGAGAAAAATGTAGGGTCGGTAGGTCGGATATTTTTTTAACATAAATGTACTAGCCAACTTTTTTGAATACCCTAACATTGACCAAAAAAGGGTAAAAATGCGAAAATTCCTACAAAATTGCATAAAAAAACTAGGGTCGGCCCTGTTTTGATAGGGTGGGTTGGGTGACCTGGAACAAATCTCTTTTTTTTGGCCTACCCAGGGAGAACTACCCATACCTCTGGGACAGCCGTTTCAGGGTAGAGTATGTCGACATAGGGTATGGGTATAACCGTATGGTGAAAGCCCGGGTTAGGGCCAGTGTGTCTCTTTCATAATTATATTCTGGCACTCCATACACAGTATACTCCTACCCTCATCCAAATAGACTATTATAAGTCGTGTGTCGAAAATGAAAATTATAAAACGCGAACTAGTATATGCCTGATACACTCTTATAATGTCATTGATTTTTTGTCTCATCAGTTAACATAATGTATACCGCGCTTCGAACGTAAATTATGTTAAATAAACGAGTTCGTTTGGAGCTCATTGAAACAAAAAATATGGTAATGTTAATTTAATGTTTTGGGTCTGAAGGTAGATTTGTGGGTTTTTTTGCGGATCGATTTAACTTGAAATAGGTGAGATCACTTCCTTGTGACGCAAGGGACATTATTATGGTATATTGTAGCATGCAGCTGAATTAAGTCATAACATACTTCTCATCCATAAGTGTACATCCGAATAAAGATGCATTTGAAAATTTTCCCGATCGGTTTCAGACTCACATATTTTTAGTGTTAATTGATCTCAGATCACAAGCACCACAGTAAGCGACTCACAAAGTACAAGCAAAATATACGTGACGAAGAGGGTAGCATTTCATAAATGCATCTTTGTCCTCTCTTTCCGTCTATCAGCTCGGATACATTCTAACTACGCCCTGGAATACAAAAACACACTAAGCCCACAGATGTTGTCGGTGAACACCATAGAATCCAACTGAGGCTGTGTCTCACAAACTTGGGCCAATGTGTTTGTTTATGACCAGGTGCCGTCTATGACCGGGGGCCGTCTATGACCGGGTGCCGTCTATGACCGGCTATCTGAATAAGTTGTTTGGATGGATAAAAAAGATATATTTTTTAGATAAAAAAAAAAAATGTAAATAACATTTTTTAGATAGCCGGTCATAGCCGGCACCCGGTCATAGACAGCACCCGGTCATAGACGGCACCCGGTCATAGAGAAACACATTGGCCCAAGTTCGTGAGACACAGCCCTAAACTCTCAGAGTGTTTGATGTGTAGTAGAATACTGTACTCTGTGTTCTATCAAGGACCTGTACAGCTTATGGTGTAACTAGCACTGACACTAAACGCTGCTACAAAAAATAAACAATCCCTTTATGTGTACATTGTATTACACACTCATACTCTACCAAGGAGTACATGCCTCCTCGTCGGTGCAACACGCGGGTAAACAGGGGGATGGGTGAGGGGAGATGTAATGATAGAGTGGGATACATGCCAGATAGAGGGGGAGGGAGGGGAAGAGAGGGGGAGGGAGGGGGAGGGAGGGGGAGGGAGGGAGGGGGAGGGAGGGGGGAGGGAGGGGGAGGGAGGGGGAGAGAGAGAGAGAGAGAGAGAGAGAGAGAGAGAGAGAGAGAGAGAGAGAGAGAGAGAGAGAGAGAGGAGAGAGGAGAGGGAGAGCGAGGGAGGGAGAGAGAGAGGGAGAGAGAGAGAGAGAGAGAGAGAGAGAGAGAGAGAGAGAGAGAGAGAGAGAGAGGGAGAGGAGAGAGGAGAGAGAAAGAGAAAGACTTTTAGAGAAAGAGGGACAGGAGATAGAGGGAGACAGAGACAGGGACATACAGACAGAGATATAATGATAAAGACAGAGAGAAGGAAAGACATATTGACAGAGACAGAGAAGAGCCAGATAGATATTGACGAGAACAGACAGGTGATAAAAACAAGATATATAGAGAGAAACATAGAGGCAAAAACAGAGACAGACAGAGACAGAGTTAACGATAGAGACATAGACTAGCCAAATGGAGATAGAGGGAGAGAGAGGCAGGAGAGAAATAGAGAGAGGGAGAATGACGGGGGCACATAGAGCTGGGACAAAGGGGGAGAGAGAGACAGAGAGAGACAGGGACAAATAGAGGATTGGTTTAAAACCAAAGCAGGCATTTTTGTTTTAGTTTGTAACCAATGTAAACCTGGCTTTTCCGGGGCTTTTTATATTCTGAAAATTTCCAAAAGTGGGGACAAAAATAGTCAGAGGGGGCAACCAGATTTGAACGAGTGACCTCTCGATCTGCAGTCGAATGCTCTACCACTGAGCTATACCCCCGGATTGCTTATTGACAGCTTGCAATGGTGATCTAGTGCTATGATATGGTAGATAATATATATCTAATCAATATTAGGGACCACGTAAAAGCTCATAAAACGCAGATGTAGCAGTGCTGAAAGTCATGTACGTTTAAGTGGCTACGTCAGGTTTGCTAAAGGTCCCTATTACTCTAATTGTATATGTGGGGACGACAGAGAGACAGATAGAGACAGACAAATAGAGGAGAGTCTTGAAACCAAAAGGGACAAAAATACTCAATAGGGGGACATGGACTAGCCAGATGGAGATAGAAAAAGAGAGAGGCAAGAGAAAGATAGAGAGAGGGAGAATGACGGGGCACCAGCAGACATAGAGCGGGGACAAAGGGGGAGAGAGACAGAGAGAGACAGAGAGAGACAGAGAGAGACAGAGATAAATAGAGGATAGTTTTAAAACCAAAATAGGCATTCTTGTTTTAGTCTGTCACCAATGTAAACCTTGCTGCAGTGGATTTAAAACCAAAATAGGCATATCTATTTTATTTTTTAACCAATGTAAACCTGCCTTTAGCACACATTTAGTCTAAATAGATATTTCATATTCTGAGAATTTTTCAAAAATGGGGAGAAAAAAAGTCAGCAGGGGGCAACCAGATTTGAACTAGTGACCTCTCGATCTGCAGTCGAATGCTCTACCACTGAGCTATACCCCCGGACTGCTTAGTGACAGCTACAATGGTGACCTATTTCTATTCTACAGTAGATAATATATATCTAATCATTAGGGACCTTTAGCAACCACGTAAAAACTCATAAAACGCAGACGTAGCAGTGCTGAATGCATAGGATATGTCTGGGTTAAATGAGCTACGTCCGGTTTGCTAAAGGTCCCTAATATTAGGGACCATGTAATAGGGACTTTTAGCAACCGACGTGAAAGCTCATTAAATGCAGACGTAGCAGTGCTGAAAGGATAGGATACGTCTGCGTTTAATGAGCTTTTATGTGGTTGCTAAAGGTCCCTAAAAGCTCATAAAACGCAGACGTAGCAGTGCTGAAAGTTTAGGATACATGTACGTTTAAGTGGCTATGTCAGGTTTGCTAAAGGTCCCTATTACTCTAATTGTATAGGTGGGGACCGACAGACAGACAGATAGAGACAGACAAATAGAGGATAGTTTTGAAACCAAAAGAGACAAAAATAGTCAATAGGGGGACATGGGCTAGCCAGATCGAGATAGAAGGAGAGAGAGGCAGGAGAAAGATAGAGAGAGGGAGAATGACGGGGGCACCAGCAGACATAGAGCTGGGACAAAGGGGGAGAGAGAGAAAGACAGAGACAGAGACGGCAGACAGAGACAGAGATAAATAGAGGATTGGTTTAAAACCAAAATAGGCATTTTTGTTTTAGTCTGTAACCAATGTAAACCTGGCTGCAGTGGATTTAAAACCAAAACAGGCATATCTGTTTTATTCTTTAATCAATGTAAACCTGGCTTTAGTACACATTTAGTCTAAATAGATATTTCATATTCTGAACATTTTTCAAAACGGGGGACAAAAATAGTCAGCAGAGGGCAACCAGATTTGAACTAGTGACCTCTCGATCTGCAGTTGAATGCTCTACCACTGAGCTATACCCCCGGACTGCTTTTCAATAGGGACCTTTAGCAACCACGTAAAAGCTCATTAAACGCAGACGTAGCAGTGCTGAAAGCATAGGATACGTCTGCGTTAAATGAGCTACGTCGGGTTTGCTAAAGGTCCCTAATAGCTCTGAATGATGACCTATCGCTATGATACAGTTACTTATATACATCTTATCGCTAGGGACCATTAGCAACAATAGGGACCTTTAGCAACCACGTAAAAAGTCATAAAACGCAGACGTAGCAGTGCTGAATGCATAGGATACGTCTGGGTTAAATGAGCTACGTCCGGTTTGCTAAAGGTCCCTAATATTAGGGACCATGTAATAGGGACTTTTAGCAACCGACGTGAAAGCTCAGTAGGGACCTTTAGCAAACCCGACGTAGCTCATTAAACGCAGACGTAGTAGTGCTAAAGAGATAGGCTACGTCTGCGTTTAATGAGCTTTTACGTGGTTGCTAAAGCTCCCTATTAAATGCAGACGTAGCAGTGCTGAAAGATTAGGAAACGTCTGCGTTTAATGAGCTTTTACATGGTTGCTAAAAGTCCCTAAAAGCTCATAAAACGCAGACGTAGCAGTGCTGAAAGTATATGATACATGTACGTTTAAGTGGCTACGTCAGATTTGCTAAAGGTCCCTACTACTCTAATTGTATAGGTGGGGACCGACAGACAGACAGATAGAGACAGACAAATAGAGGAGAGTCTTGAAACCAAAAGGAACAAAAATTCTCAATAGGGGGACATGGACTATCCAGATCTATGGAGATAGAAACAGAGGCCGGAGAGAAATAGAGAGAGGGAGAATGACGGGGGCACCAGCAGACATAGAGCTCGGACAAAGGGGGAGAGAGAGACAGAGAGAGACAGAAAGAGACAGAGATAAATAGAGGATAGTTTTAAAACCAAAATAGGCATATTTGTTTTAGTCTGTAACCAATGTAAACCTGGCTGCAGTGGATTTAAAACCAAAATAGGCATATTTGCCTTTAGCACGCATTTAGTCTAAATAGATATTTCATATTCTGAAGATTTTTCAAAACAGGGGAGAAAAACCGTCAGCAGGGGGCAACCAGATTTGAACTAGTGACCTCTCGATCTGCAGTCGAATGCTCTACCACTGAGCTATACCCCCGGACTGCTTATTTACAGCTGCAATGATGATCTACTGCTATGATACAGTAGATAATCAATAGGGACCTTTAGCAAACCCGACGCAGCCAATTAAACGTAGACGTAGCCTATACTTTCAGCACTGCTACGTCTGCGTTTTATAAGCTTTCACATGGTTTGCTAAAGGTCCCTATTACTAGTATTAGTAGGGGTGGGGACCAACAGACAGACAGGTAGAAACAGACAAATAGAGGATAGTTTTGAAAGATAAAGAGACAAAAATAGTCAATAGGGGGCCATAGACTAGCCAGATCGATATAGAAGGAGAGAGACAGGCAAGAGAAATAGAGAGAGGGAGAATGACGGGGCACCAGCAGACATAGAGCTGGGACAAAGGGGGAGAGAGAGACAGAGAGAGACAGAGAGAGAGAGACAGATAGAGACAGAGAGAGACAGAGACAGAGACAGAGACAGAGACGGCAGACAGAGACAGACACAAATAGAGGATAGTTTTAAAACCAAAACAGGCATTTTTGTTTTAGTCTGTAACCAATGTAAACCTGACTTTAGCGCACGTTTAGTCTAAACAGATTTTTCATAACGGGGGACAAAAATAGTTAGTAGGGGGCAACCAGAATTGGACTAGTGACCTCTCGATCTGCAGTTGAATGCTCTACCACTGAGCTATACCCCCGGACTGCTTCACCACAGTTGTGAATGAGGATCTATTGCTATAATGAAATAATAGATAATCAAGTTCACTCTAATTAATTTTTGTATGTAGGGACAGGATGAGACAGACACACAGGTAGAGACTGACAGAAACAGACAAATAGAGGCTTTAAAACCAAAATAGGCATATCTGTTTTATTTTTTAACCAATGCAAATCTGCCTTTAGCCGCTGTATAAGCTAAATGTTCATACTTGTTCTGAAAAATAAAGTGGGGTCAAAAATAGTCAGCAGGGGGTAACTAGATTTGAACTAGTGACCTCTCGATCTGCAGTCGAATGCTCTACCACTGAGCTATACCCCCGGACTGCTTATTGGCAGCTGCAATGGTGATCTACTGCTATGATACAGTTGATGATATATATCTAATCAATATTACTCTATTAGTAGGGGTGGGGATTGACAGGCTGACAGGTAGAGACAGACAAATAGATGATCGTTTTGAAACCAAAAGAGAGAAAAATAGTCAATAGGGGGACATAGACTACACTGATAATAATACCTATAGTCGGTAGTGACTATACCACCTTATTTTGACCCCCGTAGTCAGGGGACTATACAACTTAGTCACATATTAGTCATACGATAGTCAGTAGTGACTATATCTTGATCACACAAATTGATGATGTCACAGGAATGTGTGCACAGGAAACAGTTAGAATTCAAATTTGAATGGTCCATGGACTTCAGGTAGGCACAGCCTCTTCTAAACCACTGTTCTATAGATATCCCTGCTTGTTATATGTTATGTTACAGTTGACTATGACAACTTAAGATGTTATAGGGTGCATGAGTTCTCATGTTTGATGGAGTAATTATGGTATTTTGTTCAAATTTTGATAACATAGAAATACATGAACAGTTTATGTCTAGACTAACAGAGCATAATAGGCCTACACAGGAGCCTGTCACCTGCCCTGCTTTATCCTAGCCTGTCACCTGCCCTGCCTTATCCTAGCCTCTCACATGCCCTGCCTTATCCTAGCCTGTCCCCTGCCCTGCCTTTTCCTAGTATGTTCATTGCTCTGCCTTATCCTAGCCTGTCCCTTGCCCTGCCCTATCCTAGCCTGTCCCCTACCCTGCCTTATCCTAGCCTGTCCCATAGCCTGTCCCCTAGCCTACCTTCTCCTAGCCTGTCACCTGCCCTACGTATCCTAGCCTGTCCCCTACCCTGCCTTATCCTAGCCTGTCCCCTAGCCTGTCCCCTAGCCTACCTTATCCTAGCCTGTCACCTGCCCTACCTACCCTAGCCTTTACCCTGCTCTGCTTATCCTAGCCTGTCACTTCCCATGCCTTATCCTAGCTTGTCCCTTGCCCTTCCCTATCCTAGCTTGTCCCTTGCCCTGCCCTATCCTAACCTGTCCCCTGCCCTGCCCTATCCTAGCCTGTCCCCTGGCCTGCCTTATCCTAGCCTGTCACCTACCCTGCCTTATCCTTGCCTGTCTCCTGGCCTGCTTTATCCTAGCCTGCCCCTTGCCATGCCTTATTCAAGCTTGTGCCCTGGCCTGCCTTATCCTAGCCTGTCATCTGCCCTGCCTTATCCTAGCATGTTCATTGCCATGCCTTATCCTAGCCTGCCCCTTGCTCTACCCC
>OX381713.1:64740580-64746844 GCA_947462335.1 Harmothoe impar | reverse complement strand
ATAGTTAATCTGAGGCAAACAATACAACCATATACTGTAAGCAGTAGAACCAAGAAACACACATCCTATTTCACTGTAAACGACAAATAGTAGATTGGACTGCCAATGTGTACGTATACAAAGATAGTCTTGTGCCAATTGACAATATTATTCTTGAGAATGCGATGCAGCTTTCCTCCTGCTTCATTATTCTTGTAGCAGTCAAGTCTCCACTTTGTTCATCTTTAGGGAATACCCATTAGTAATATTTATCTTCTTATCAAGGTAACATAAAGACCCATGCTGACAGAAGTTCACCTCAGAGCCTCATTCTTCACTTGGCTACAAAAGGACATGATGCAGTAATGACGTGGTTGAGGCAAGACCAGCAGGGCACAGTCTGGGGTATGGTCACCTTCAACCCCTCAGGTGCTTTAACCCTTTAAGGACAGCATGATGCATTAATGCATCATGCCCTTGGTCGTCATGATGCATGAATGCAGCCCTGGTGAGTAACTCACCAGGGCTGCATTCAAGCATAATGCCGACTCTACAGGGTTGAGACACTCCCGTAGGGTCGGCATGATGCATCAATGCAGCACCAGTGAGTTACTTGCCGGGGCTGCATTAGTGCATCAGGATGACAAATGTCAACTTTCAGCAACATCCGCCTTAAAGGGTTAATGCACTATTTGCTTTTGTCATCAGGATGCATGGATGCAATACCAGCGAGTAGTTCTGCATTCATGAATGCATCATGCTGACACGACCGGGTTAATCATACTTGTGGTAGGCATGATGCACCGATGCAGCGATCGCACGTTAATTCCCAGTGCTGTATCGAGGCATGATGATGACAAATGAAAATGAATTCTTGAGATATGACGTTGTCCAGAAAGGGTTTAGGAACTAGCTACAATAACTGTGTGTACTTGCGAGGGTTATTGGGGGGTCCTCCAGGGCATGACTCCTAAATTCATGTACAACATCGGAGGGTACATAGAGAGTTGGTATTCAGGAGCCTGGCCCCATGTCAATCAATCAGAGTACCTCAAAGGTTCCTTAGAGGTGTTTTAGACCTCTTTGATCCCTGTAGGTTCCCTCCCACCCCTGGCTCTCACCTAACCCCTTCACCCTCCTTCTCCAATCTCCAGCTCCTCAGCACCTCCAACTCCAGACCTTAACCATGCAAGGGCAACATAGTGCTTTAATGCATTATGCCTTTGGTCGTCATGAGGCATGAATGCAGCCCTGGTGAGTAGCTCGCCAGGGCTGCATTCATGCATCATGATGTTCCTTCGGGAGTGTATCAACCCAGTGGAGTGGGTATGATGTTTGACGACAGCACTGGCGAGTTATTAGGCAGGATTTGCCTCGGTGCAGCATGATGATGAATGCTATAATGCATTAGTACAATATGCAGCCTTTAACCCTTTAAGGATGGATGCCGCTAAAAGATGACATTTGTCATCATGATGCACCAATGCAGCCCTAGCGAGTAACTCGCCGGAGCTGCATTGGAGCATCATGCTGACCCTTTGGGACTTTTCTCAACCTCATAAGGTTGGCATGATGCTTGAATGCAGCACTGGCGAGTTACTCACCAGGGCTGCATTCATGGATAACGACGACTAAGGACATAATGCATTAAGGCATCATGCCGTCCTTAAAGGGTTAAAGGGTCAGGCGCCCCTAGCTCCTACCTACAGAGGACTAGTCACTCACTCCTGCATGTGACCCCCTGTGACCTCCGTCTACCTATTACCCCATGCATCATGGTTTTAAACCTATTCCCGGGGACGATCACAGGCTTGTTGTCGGGTTCACTTCAGTACCTGAGCGTTACCCTCCATTTCCCTGCTTCACCCCTCCACTACACTGGCTTCCAGCTCACTTATTGCCTTTGTCCTCCAGCTTCTTTTCCATGCACTCATACATCTGACATAGCATATGGTGACATCCATGTAGACTCATACAGTACATGTATTGGACAAAATCGGTAATTTTGCCAGTCAATTTTTACAGGTAATTCAAATTTGAATGCATACTATTTCTCCTTTTCTTTTTTTCTATTTGCCAAATACTGGGAAATTACAGCATGGGCTTGGCTATAGTACCATAATATACCGTAAATTCTTGTGTAGAAGGGTTGTTCGCGAGTCAGATCACTAGTGCGGCTTACAGGATCGATCCAAAGTTGGAGTGTGGCTTATAACCGAATTACTATACAGTACACGATTAACAATTTTAACCTCCCCTGTTCAGCGTATAGGACTTTTGGGGGTACAGTTTATACGCAAGTTAGGCTTATATATGCAAGAATTTATGGTACATTGAGGGGGGGGGGGAGGTGTGTTTCAGGTTACATAGTCTGAAAATCTAGGTAGGGTAGGTCGCATTTTAATCAACAGCAGCATTGACTCATGGACTATCATATCGACTCTGAAATAGCCAAAATATTACTTGAAATATAGATTTATTTATTTTCAAAATTGGATAGCAATTCCTAGGTCGGCCCTCTTTTGCTAGGTAGGGTAAAAAATTGACTCGCAAACTTCAGCGCTGAATCGCCAACAACACTGTTGATTCATGGGCTATCAAATTGACTCTGAAATTGCCCCAAAATTACTTGAAATTTTCTTTTTCAAAATTGGACAAAAATGTATAGGGTCGGCCCTGCTTTGCTAGGTAGGGTCGGGTAACCTGAAACCCCTTTTTTTTTACATGAGAGAATTGATGGTACATGGAGGAACACACCTATATCCTTTCTGCAGGGTGGACTGAGGGTCAGAGCCGCAGGGTGCCTACATCACAGGTTCTCAGAGCTGTTAATTGTCCTATGTTCAGCTACTGTAGGAGGCATGACCTCTCCAGGTGCAATATTCCTGCAGTGCACTGTCAGAAGTTAGTGTAGCTGCACAGCGAGATATACTGTAGCTGCACAGTATAAAATGAGGTACTTTTGGTTTCCAGTTTCACATACTGCTCACCTACACTCACCTACTGTAGAACACCACACACAGGAGATCATGGGTTCTAGTCTAACCTTACCAAAACCAAAACCAAAAATACCTCCTTTTATACTGTGCAGCTACAGTACTTACTTCTGACAGTGTGGCTTTATATGGTTAATGAAAGCTTCTGGCTGTGTCTCACCAGATGGGGCCAATGTGAACGTCTTTGACCGGGTGCCATTTTTAACCGGATGCCATCTTCCATTGACTGGCCCCCATAAAAAAATTAAAGGATTTTCTTCATTGATATGTATAAGGGATAGAATAAAGAAAATGATGGCGGTTATATATCCGTTTATATCTTCAACTACCTTTTTGGAGTGAGCTGTGTATGTTTGTGACAAAGTATATAAGAAGAAGCGAGTTCAGCATATCTTACACATGGCTAGAAGCCTGCTATCTCAAAAGATATTCCTGTCCGAACAGAACAATACATGTCGCTAACTTTTATTCTGCTGGTAACAGTTATTCTGTATGCTGCTAACAAGACAGGAACCTTAATGTAAAAGAAGGAATCAATACCGTTATATGTTAACCTGTAAGGGGGGGAGCATGGTGCTTTAATGTACCATGCCTTTTGTCGCCATGATGCATGCATGATTCACTGGTGAGTAAATTGCCAGCGCTGCATTGCCAAGCATCATACCAACCTTACGGGTTTGATACTCTCACAAAGGGTGGTCATGATGCATTGATGAAGTGAGTCAGGGCTGCATGAGTGCATCATGATGTCCAACAAATGTACATTACAATTAAAGCATCATGCGGTCCTTAAAGCGTTAATTGCATTTCCTCTTATCAATACCTGATTGTATGTAATTAAAGCAGCATCTTCAAAAGCAGGACTTATAATGGCCTATGAGGCCCGCCTACAGAAGTCAATTCCCTGTACATCTTGATTGATCTCGTAATTACAATGGACTCTGCTAGAAGTAGAGAAAATATTGGCTTTACAATAGAATGGCTTCTACAGGCGCCTGAATTAACGGAGATAGCCCTCTAGAGGCTGCAAAGTACATAAATCATGCCCTTTTGTTGTCATGATGCATGGATGCAGCCCTGGTGAGTAACTCGCCAGGGATGTATATTCAAGCATCATGCCAACCATGTACAGGGTTGATACACTCTCAAAAGGCCGGCATAAATGTAGCTTGGTGAGTTACTCTCCAGGGCTGCATTCATGTATCATGACGACAAAGGACACAATACGTAGAAGCACTTTGCAGCCTTTAAATAGCCTTTAACTGTTTAAGGATCACATGTCGCTATAATATGACATTTGTCGTCATGATGCACCAATGCAGCCCCAGTGAGTAACTCGGAGATGCCTTGGTGCATCTTATGCCGACCCTTCGGAAGTGTCTCAATACGTAGGGTTGGCATAACGCATGAATGCGGCACTGGCGAGTTACTCACCAGAGCTGCATTCATGTATCAGACACATACTCATTGTGATCAGAACGACAAAGGACATAATGTATTAAAGCGCAATGCAACCTTTACCCCTTCCAGGACGGCATGATGCCTTCATCAAGATGCATGAATTAACCCATGGCGAGTAACTCGCCAGAGCTGCATTCATGCATCATGACAACTAAGGGCATGATGCATTAAGGCATCATGCCATCATTAAAGGGTTAACATACCCAATCCCCCCATAATATAGACACAGGGGGAGCACATCTGATACCAAATTGGATATTATTGTGTGCCTCAATTCACTGCACTCAAAAAGTAAACTTGTCTCCAGACTCTTCCAATTGACAATCATAAAATAAACGAGTCAAAATCTTGTCTAAGTGACAAGGAAGTGGGTCTTCTAGCTGAAGAAAGAAGACCCACTTGGCATGTGCCAGTGTAAAACCCGACATTTGCCAGCTCCAGATTCTATTTGTGGGATGGTAACCTGATAGGTTAGACAACTTTTGACTCGTTGATTTTATGATAGTCACTTCGACGAGTCTGGAGACAAGTTTACTTTTTCAGTGCAGGTTGGGCTGCTTTTGTGCTTTATTGTCGCAAAGTGGCCCTTGATTGTGTTGACGTATGGCGCAGCTGGGAATGATTTCGATGATGTGATTTAAGAGAAAATGTTGCACATTAAATATCAATCAGTCCATTGATGTAGTCCCTGCAATGAAGCCTGATAAAATATTTTACAATGGACTGGGTAAAAAAACAAGTGAATGCTCTCTGTTTGACACAGAAAAAGGCCATACTCTATAAATCATTACAAGTCAAACATGAAATAACTGGGGTGCGTCAATACGATGATGTCATCTCAAGAACAGTATTTTTGATTCAGCTTTATTCATGTTGTTCATTGATACCTTAGGGAGTGATCATCTTTTTAACAAAGGGGGGGGGGGGGGGGGTCGGCGCTCTACAAAAGATACAAAGCTATGCCATTGCATTCAATCTGAACTCAGTGAAGCTGATGTTGTGGCAAGACCAAAAAAAAAGAAAAGGTGTGTTTCGGGTTACCAGACCCTACCTAGCAAAACTGGGCCGACCCTAGAAATTTTTAACCAATTTTGAAAAAAATATGTATATTCTAAGTACTTTTTGGGCTATTTCAGAGTCAATTTGATGGTCCACGAGTCAACGCTGTTGTTGGCGAGACAGTGCTGAACTTTGCGAGTAAATTTTTAGGTACTTTTCAGGCCATGGGATCAATCTGTCTTTATGAAATAATTTAGAGTTTATTTCAGAGTCAATTTGATATTCCATGAGCCAACACCGTTGTTGACAAGTCAGCGCTGAAGTTTGCGATTTAGATTTTGGGTACTTTTCAGGCCAAAGTTTAAAAACATTCAATACCTATAAAAACCTGGGACTTTAACCCCTTTACTTCCTTCCCATTTTGAGCCACAACATTTAGTGTGAGAGCTCCCCATACCTATAAATAGAGGGTAGTGTACGGGGCCCGTGTAGGGTTAAATCCCGCAGGCCTACTGTAGCACCTAAGGCCCTACCACAGTGTCTATGTTATTCCTAGACAGGCCCAATATCCTTTGAGCAGGTCGGCCATTTTGTTTTGGCACCAGTACGCCAGACGCCAGCAGCCTATCAAAACAAGCCTGCCATTTCTGACCCTATTCAAATATGGAACACTGTTTGTCATTGGTCGAGGAGGGCAGACGTGGGAAAACTGCCTTCGGCCAATGACGTCATCAACTTTATGCCGCCATCTTTGCCTCGCAGTGCATATGCAAGATCCTCAGCAGAAAATTGGTCTTTTGTCTCCCCAAGGCAACAGTGGGGGAGTAGA